>JARVKF010000101.1:0-166756 GCA_039778275.1 Seiridium unicorne
CCAACAATTTCAAAACACACACGGGTTGCGGGTTGTGCTGTGCCTTTTTCCCCCCCCACCCCGCCCCCCCCCCCCCCCCCCCCCCTCCCTCACCGACCTTGAGCGCAGCATGAAAAGGAAAATGGGTGTCATGTAAAAGGAGCCACTGCTGTAGCGCCAAGTCGTCATGCGGCCTGCTTACTCCTCGCCAATACCTCCCTGCCACATCGCTGCCAGACATCTATACTGGTCAAGATGGTGGTCGTTAACATTGCAAAGCCAATGAGTCCGGGGTGAATCCGTACCCATCCTACAATAGCTCCAGGTAGTATCATGTCAACCGCGTTAGCTATGGTGGTGCGCGCCAAGCCTCTCAGTCTCGTCTGTACATCAGATCCTATCACTCCTGGGCCCGGTATAGCTCCGGCACCACGTATCGACATATTCTCCTGCTTGTGCTTGACGATTCCTTCAGGCACACTTTGAGGCGCCTCCGTCGTTACGCCGTCCGAGCCCCGAGATATACCCTCTTTCAACGTATAGGTGGACCTTACGAGGTTGTAGATCTCGATCAACCCCGCGAGCACTCCACATAATAGCCCAAAGAACCAAAAGCGCTGTGCCTCAATGTGCACTCCCTGCTGAAGTTCCGGACCCCAGAGCTGTAGACCATTCATCTCTAGAGCGTCAACAACAAGAGTTGCATCCAATAGGAACCACAACCCATTGAAGTTCAGTCCAAAAACTTCAATCCACTCTTTCACTCGTTGAAGTGATGCGACGTTTAATTGGCCTTGAGACTGTGAGTTCGAGATTTTTGTCAGAAGCTTGCGTGCAGCAAAGAATGCTGGTAAGAACCGAAAAATGCGAAAATAGCGTCTTGCTTGGCTCATGTGCTGGTTGACGCCCAACAGAATGCCTTTAACCATAACTGACGAACGCTTTTTTCCATTCCTGGCATAGAAGATGCGACAGAGGACATGAAGCGCAGGGGTATATGATAACAGGATCATGACTGTCGCTTGACAGAATCGCAAAATGCGCTCTAGGCCCACTGTTGGCTGGGTCAGCGTGATCTCATTCTAAAGTTGGGAGATTTTCAACAGTCCTAATAACACCTGATGAAAAGTTGTATACAACTCAATAGCAAGTGAGAAAGTAGCCAGGTCGAACAGGCTGCAAATTGATAAACATACCTGAGTCTGTAGTGAATGCAATAAATTGCTCTAGACCATGAGATGATGCCATCGTCGTCGCGTGGTAGCTAGGACAGTTCTGAAAGGCTAAAGTGGCTAGTAAGAGAAATCATGCATATATAGAATACACTAAAAAAGCAGCTTATGATTTTTAGGAGTCAAGTTGCCGTTGAAGGCTACGTCGTATGCCATTGGTATTATTATATTATAAGGATTTCAGGGATTAATATTGGAGTGACCGCTCTGCTTATCAATGACATCATGGCAGATCACATCCCGACGATTGACGTGCCGTTGCCATTTTACTCATGACTGATCGCCACAACGCATGCTTACATGTGTTACTGGTGCAATCCAAAACTAGTCCACATTGGGTAGACTGGTCCTTTCCTAAGACCCTGAATCGTAGCCATGACTCAACGTCTCCATCTCGTTGGTTTTGAACACGCGCCTCATTAGCTTCCAATGTTACTTGTGCCATCTGGGTAAAGTAAACGTGCGCGAGACGGCCCTGATTCTGTTGGTAACAATTACGGAGATGGGAAGACATACTATCATATCCAAAATGTTACAATACTCGTCTGTCACTGGCACTTCAAGTCAAAATTTATTTCGCAAATATAAGTTTTCTAGATGACACGAACTATGGGCTAATGGGCCGCACTTTTACACCTTTTTCTTCTCAATACACTATCTACGTGTGACGCCGGAAATGACTATGGCTATCTATGTGAAAACACTTGCACCAAAAGAAAGCCAATGCGATTTTCTCAGCAGCGAGTGATGTTCTCATATTCCCAAATTGATGTATCCCGAGTTGTTTAGATCATTGAATACCTGAATCAGCGCTGGAAGATATGAGCATTATCATTGATAAGCTTGATTTGAGCGGCGCGCCATGTATCTGGCTCGACACGATTGTGTTCTGGGTCGAAGACAAAATTTGACGGGTTCTTGTTGTCGTATAATGGCCACTCGGGCTCAACTCCATCCCATTGACCCCGGCGACGCCAGGCATTGGGGTCATGAAAGACAAAAAAACTGACCCACGAGCGGCTCATGAAGTTGGCCAGTCTCGGGTAGCTCGATGGGGTGTCTTCGAATGGCGGGGTGTGTGAGGAGATCGGCCAGTGATATCCGTGGTTACCTGTGTTGTCGAAGACGAAGGCAGCCTCATGAAAATGTGTGGGCGCTTGTTGACCATGAGGTATGGCGTCAAAGCGATAGCAGTATGCTGGCATCCCGAAACGTGCAAGAGCCTCACAAGTCTGCCGGCGTGCTGCAGTGAATACCACATCTCCCGCAAAGGTTGACGCTCTCATATCTGTGCGATGATATATTGATTAGCCCAATACTGTATAACAGGTCTGTACAAGTCTGAGAGCTTACATTCCACCCCCATGCCCTTAGTCCGTGGGTGTTCGAGACTTGTGCAATTGCCTTCTTCCGTGTCTGGGCAGATGCCAGGATAGTACAATTCGAAAAACTTGTCTGCAAGCTTAGGTGGTATGCCCAATTGGTATGGTCGACCAGTGAATACCTGTGGATCTATTGTGTGGTTCGAATTAGAATGAGAGGGTCACGTTATGTGAATAGATTGAATGAGGAGATCACGGAGCGAACTTACGGATCATGTAGGTGTAGAAATCTTCTGGGGAGTCAATAGCCGGGACGAACCAGTGACCCTCGTTTGTGGAAGTGCCCGACAAAATTGGAATCTTCACAAAATCTCCTCGGTTGAGCTGGCGTGAGGGCAACTCCTTGATTAGGTCGCCGTCAATGACAGGAAACCATTTCTGGCTAATGTCGCGTGAACCATTAAAAACAGCGACAAGCTCTTCCACTCGCCCTGTACGAAGACATGCGAGTGTATCTATAGCGCTTGAGCAGGTCTCGTCCGGGGTCATGTTGTGCTCTGATGCATATGCGGCGGATGGATGGACATGAGCCGTGACATTCTCGTATAGAGGTTGATAAAACTCGGTGCCGTTCAGTGCCCTCCACGATGCCGGGTTCCCACTTTGCATGACACCAGCAGAGAAAAGCCCATCGTCACGACCACCATAGGCAGTCATGTGAAAGCCAACGCTGTTTCCACCACAACTTTGACCCCAAAGCGTGACCTTCCGAGGATTACCGCCAAACAATCTCGCGTTCTCTTGAATCTAGAGGTCGTTAGGATTGTTTGTAGTCGTCAATTGTGCGGATCAGCTACTCACCCATTGCAATGCCAAGCGCTGGTCACGAAGGCCTAAATTGGTACTTCCTTCGCCCCGGACTTCATTGGAATAGAGAAATCCCCACCCATTTAACCGGTAGTTCAGACTAATAGCAATGAACGGTGTTTCGGCCTTCTGGCTGTTTTCGACGATGAAGGACATGTTGAAGCGCTTGTCGGCGCTGCCACCCATATAGAATCCGCCGCCGTGCAACCACACAGCGATTGGCAGAAGCTCGTCTGACGTGCTTGAAGATCTATGTGGACGGATTATGTTGAGATACAGGCAATCCTCGGAGAGCGTGTAGTTCCAACTATCCCAGCCAAGGCCAATGCAATTGGGTGCATATTGAGTAGCATCTTTGATACCAGAGAAAGATGTGTTCAGGCTTTGCGGAACCCTCCAGCGAAGATCGTCAACGGGAGGCTGGGCATATGGAACGCCCAAGAAGAGGTCCTGGTCATATGTATGAGAATAGACGCCACCGTACGTGCCATTCCTTGTTCTCAATATGGGTACGGAAGAATCGCCTGCTGGATTTCCTAGGACGCATTGGATCTTCTGACCAACATCCCAAATCTCATCCTTGAATATAGGAGCATAAGCCGGACTACTTTCTGCTCCAACTAGAAAGGTCAAGGGTAGAAATGGAAGGATTGCGGATAGGAACATAATGGTGACAGTGCATCGAGTGTAATATGTTTACTAGCCCGCATAAAATCAGGGTTTAATCGGATAAGTATCGTCGTTTCGTAAGGAGGTAGTGATGAGTACGTCGCAAAATGGCTGTTTTGTCACAATATGTGCGCGAGGGAAGAGTATTGTACGACGTAGTAGAGATATCCACTAACTCTCGTATATCGCGCGAAAGTGAGACAGATGAAGGCAGCATGTGGATATCATACTGCCGAAAGCTATTGACTAACTGGCGTCGGTCAATTTTCTGCGTACCAAGTTGCGGTTGCATACCCCACCTTAGTCACGATACAAGGTTGATGTGTGCTTGATGTAATCCCGAGCGCCCGCCGTAAGATCACGCTGCGCTCTTCGACATCGGATGTCAGCTCGCATAACGCGCTTAACTGCTTTTTGACATTGTCTGAACTGAAACCTGCTGCAGAAGGTTGACCAAATTTTGAGGCCAGATGACGCCAGTCGCATGCCTTCCAAAGCGTCAGCACATGAGGGAAAAGCGATCTGCAGAATAGGCTTATGTCGCTACCTCCAATACCCTGCTTCATGCCCATGCCCGTTGTGAAGATTCCACAGGATCGACGCCCTGCGAGTCACCCAGCTACGAACATTGCACCGCATTTTCGGCAACGCCGCCTCCAAACATTATACCGATTGAGTTGAGTATGGCGTGCTTGTTTTATGGAAGCTATGGAATCCATCGTGCTTGAATGTAGTCGAATGATAGGTCGTACGCTTCCCACCGGTTCAGGGTTCAAAAGAAGACATATGCATCTGCGGAGTAACTCTAATGGTTGCTCCCGCAGATGGGCCTGGACTCAGTAGTAAAAAGCTTGTTGAGATTAATCTGAGATCCCCCTGCACCCCTGCACCGCGGAAATCACAGGTTGGACCCAATTGGTAGACTTCAACTCGACAGCCTGTAAATTGTAAGCACTGCGGGAGGCGAGATTAGTCGGGGTTAATCTAGGATCGTTGCAGGGCTGAGAGGAAACCAGAGCCTGATCAGGCAACCCGAAAGCGTGCTCGCCTGCTGAGTACACTGCGTCCGACTCTTGCGATTGTCCAGTTCTCCACCGGCGGGGCGGGGACCTGGGACATGCTCGTAAATCCGCCCATTCACAGCGGCATTGCCACCGTTTCATTGCCACCATTTCCTTCGATCTCCTTAAGACGGTGCGAGGGCAATACGGAATATAATAAGTACCTTCTTGTAGCTCCCGAGCATGGCTCACCTAAAGTAGTAGCGTCATCATGCCTGGTGCTTACAGACTGTCGAGTCGAAGGCCACGAATTGGGTCCAAAACATGATTTGCGCGGTGCAGGGGCCGGTGCAGGGGGGACCAGGATAACAGCGCAGCGGCTGGGACAAAGGGTCGCATGCGCCCTTTCGTTGATCAGCTCTTTTACTTGCTAATTGTAGGCGCCGGAGTCCATCATGGTGTCATTTGGAGTGAGCTCTGCAACTGAAGAACTACCATAGAACAACAGCTCAAGGCTCTAGTGACGCTTCGTATTTATTGACTTGACAAACTCATTTCCATCTCCCAGCACATGTACGCCAATAGATATATTTTGTTATCCTGCAACGAGAGTCCACGAATTCGCTGGAACCATGGAAACAGATCTTGCCGACAAAGAGAAGCCAACAATCGGTGGCGCCGCTGAGCCGGTTACAAGGACAAGGCTTGAGGGCCAAGAGAATCCACTCAACTGGTCACCAGCACGAAAATGTGAGCCTCAATCACTCGGACATGTAATGAGAGTGGTGTACTGAACTGTGGTAGGGGTATACACGACGACAGTGGTCTGGATATCTGGCATCGTCGGCTTTAGCTCGAGTGTACAGACACCTGCACTGCCCGCCATTGCGAAAGACTTCCAGACAACTACGCTCATCTCGACTTTAGGATCAACTACCTATCTGGTTGGTTGCGCTTTTGGCCCACAAGTATTCGCACCGCTTTCTGAGCTATGGTAAATGACCTTGCAAAAATGATGAAACTCATGGCGACGCGCTGCTGGTTCTAATGCTCTTAGGGGACGTAATCCGTTGTATTATTCTTCATTTCTGATAACGACACTCGCGAACTTGGCTTGTGCCCTAGCTCCAAATATAGCTGCATTCTTGATTTTCCGCTTCATTGCAGGGCTATTGGGCTTGTCTGCAGTTGCGAATTGCGGCGGGACAATAACAGATCTGTGGCCGCAATCTCACCGCACCGTCCCCTTTGCCCTTTTCACGGTCGCCAGCTTTTGTGGTCCGGTCATGGGCCCAATCATCGGTGGATTCCTCACCGAGTATGCCAGTTGGAGGTGGAACTTCTGGCTTACCTTCATCATCATGGCCATCATCTACGTTATCGTGATCTTTGCGCTACCTGAGTCATACGCCCCAATCCTCATTGAGAGGAAGAATGCCCGGCTTGGCGTAGCCATCGAGCACAAGTCCCGGAAGGCGAGCTTCCTCCAGACACTACTTCGACCTTGGGTCATGCTCTTCACTGAACCAATTCTCTTCTCCTTCTCCCTTTACATGGCGTTCGTCTATGGGGTGCTATTTTTGGATTTCACCGCATATCCTGTGGTGTTCCAACAGGCGCGAGGCTGGTCTATCGGCATATCTGGCTTGTCTTTCACGGGAATCGGGGTTGGGATGGTCATAGCCACATTACTCTCTCCCTATGCCAACCGGGTACATAGTCGCTACGTCAAAAAGTTAGGACCCGTACCGGAGGCCCGCCTTCCACATCTCATCTACATTGTATGGCTGTTGCCTGTCGGGATCTTCTGGTTTGGATGGACTGCGCTACCGCCGACGGCGTGGATATCTTCCATACTCGCGGGCGTACCCTTCGGATTCGCACTGGTGATGCTTTTTACGGGGATCTCCAGCTACCTGACCGATTGTTACGACCAGTATGGTGCCAGCGCCCTGGCTGCCAATACTATGCTTCGCACTCTGTTTGGGGCCGGTTTTGCCATCTTTGCAACGGACATGTATGAGAAGATGGGCACGCCTTGGGCTACCAGCACGCTCGGGTTTGTTGCACTAGCCATGAGTATAATGCCTCTGATCTTTTACAGATATGGCGCCAAGCTGCGGGCTGCCAGCAAGTTTCACGTCAAGGTTACAGCCAGTGAGGATTAGGGAGGAGAAGATATTTGCAAAATAAAAATACTGTTTGCCTCTGGGGAGCTTTTTTACTTTATTTTATTTCATTTTATTTTATTTTTGTTAGAACTTGGGCTAGTGTAGGAAAGCTTGCCGTTTGCCGTCACCTGAGACAATATCAAACTGGCCTACGAGCGTGTTTGTCTATCGTTCATAGGAGGGACTGATGAAGGGTATGACAGTCGGCTGTGTCGGCAAACGGCATCTGCTCCTGCCAGTTTATATGGAGCCCTATATGCAGCTTTGGAATATTAAACAGCGTGATGAGTATTTCGTTCCGTCCCCGACTTCAACTCACAACGTTGGAGAGACTGACGGGAGGACCACAAAGTACAGGACTTGGGAGGCCAGTTGATCCAGCTGCGGAGCAAGAGTCGGGCACAAATAACTGCTGGGCGTGACCAAAATATAGTTCGAAAAGCCGACAGCAGTAGTGCCAGATCTAGAACTAGTATTGACAGGTGGAATGTATTTAAAGTAAAGAGTAAATTGTTGAGAGTGGTTGAGTAGGTTCTTGGGCGTCATATACCAACTTGTGAATGGGTGAAACCCTTGGCCAGCGTAATCTACGAACTACGTGTAGGAAATTATCAATATTCTATCTAACCTTACCATTTCAGTCCAGACATAAGCTACGAGCCTGGTGCATGGGCGTACTGGGTAGGCCAATGTCGTAGGTATTGCTGTCATTTGGAATGCGAGAGATTACTCTAGGGTGCACACAGTCCGCTCAACTGCCCATCTGGGCGGACTTGGGGCAGTAGAAAGACGACTTCCTAAGTTCTAAACTCACCGGCAGAATGACATCTTAAGAAATCAAATGAGTGTTAACCAAGCGAGACCCACTTTCACAATGGCAAAGTATTCCCGCGCCTATATTCACTGCCAGGGTGCACCGCCACAGGTGCCATCGCTGGCGTGGATGCTGCCTAGCACGATTCTGTCCCGCCGTTATTATGTACATGTAGCCACTCCAGCGAATTCTGGTATTATGTAGAAAGCCAACCGGCGCGATTTAGGTGGAGCTTTTGTGTTAACGCATGGGTGCCTGGAGGACGTGCTAACTAAGGCTGCTTGTCGGGAAGGATCTTGTTATGAGGGATGCTAGATGGGTCTCTGTATTTGCCTTATATATAGCGTTTAAGGGTTTGAACGATCCCGTAATATTATATATATATATATATATATATATATTCTTTTAATTTAAGAGCGTAGCTTTTTAATTTAATTATTTGTTATAATTTAATATACCTGGTTAGCTTTAACCCGCCTTAACGCTCTGCTTTTATTTAAGTTGTCCCTTAAAAAGAGCAGTTCAGCCCTTCCGTTCTCATTAATTCTGACATTAACGGGCTCTTCAAAGGGCACCGCCGTCTCTATTCCCACCGTCGTATTAGTAGCGGCCGCTACCCCAGGAGGCTGTGAGTGAAGACCCAACATCAGAAGCTCTGCAAGCGTGTCCCACGATCTTCCGACATAACCCGTGGCGAAGGTGTAAATAAGATGAATGACCACGACAAGGGCATATGTGGACACGACGATGAGAGACAGCAGGACCGGGACGCTGGAGCTGTCGTAACCGTAGCCCTGACGAAAGTTCTCCACCTCGAGTTGATAGAGGTTTCCGGGATCGCTCCAGTTGGTAGATGTATAGAAGAAGACATCGGTGTGCTTGGAAAGAATGTCCTTATTCGCCTGAAAGTAGGCTTGAGTCGCGTCGTATTGCGCCTGAGATATGGAGAGCGTATCGGCCTCTTGGTCTCTGTACATGGGGTCGGTATGGGCTGCATG
Source organism: Seiridium unicorne (assembly GCA_039778275.1). Classification (NCBI taxonomy): domain Eukaryota; kingdom Fungi; phylum Ascomycota; class Sordariomycetes; order Amphisphaeriales; family Sporocadaceae; genus Seiridium; species Seiridium unicorne. Next base: position 9,054 of record JARVKF010000101.1, read on the forward strand.
CCATCCAATGGGCCCGAATTGGATCTGCGGCATTGGAGCGGTGTATGCCAAGGCCAGAGCAAAAATTCTATCGAGTGGCATTGAAGTGATGTCCGGCTGGTATTCCATGTAGACGTCAACTACCCTGGAAGCCCATTCGCTAGGAATCTCGATCAGTTGAGAGTCGAATTGTTGCCTGTCCGCAGGAAGCAGTTCGGCGTTGATCAGCTCATCCAAGTTCAGATTTCTGGTAGCGTTCATATTTGTCTTCGCCCAGATGGCGTCGATGATGCAAGATTCGGACCTGGCGATGGCATCCTCGTGGTAGGTCTCCCCTCCTTCTAGCAGAAATCCTTGGACCATCAATATGGAATGGTTGGATGCCACTGATGGTGGGTCGTTCCAAGCTACTGCGATTGTATCGGTCGTTGCATTGTCAGGAGCAACTGACTTGATTATGTCGATGAGGTATGCAAATGTGAGGTTCGTAGCCTCTGGGCTAATATCACCAAACGTGACATAAGCGCTTTCAGGATCGTCTGTGCCGTTCAGCCACTGTCTCTTGCAATCTGACTGCACATAGGGTTGGAAACTGGTCGCTCTGGCGAACTCCCCAATCGCAGCGTTCTCAAGTTGACCTCCGCTGAAGAAAGTCATGCCCGGAAATCGCATTGCCTGTGACACGAGAGTCGCCGCCAGGGTTCCTACGCCTGACATGGCCGAAGGAGTGGGAAAGAAGAGCGGTGTGTTCTTATAAGACGGTATTGTTCGAATCAAGCTGGTTGCATCTGTGAACTGGAGGTCGTCGTTCTCGTTTCTGACAATCTGGTACAACACATCTCGAAAAGCATCTTCATTCCTGTATCCGTATTAGCAGGGACATCTCGCCTCCATCTGGGCCACGAAAGCATCGCCTACGTGAGGTTCACGCCCTGCAACTGAACTTGGCCTGGGAATATGGTCGCTTGGTCATCTAGCATCTGAAGGTAGTGTCCTGTGGCATAGTCGATCGGTCGTGGAATGAGCAGGACAGCGATTGACGGACCGACTAGCGACGCCAAGACCACCGTTGCTGCTATAGCCAGTGCTGTGACAAGCCTTTGCCATAAGCGGGCATGCTTGGAAAGAAGGCTGCCCCATAACTCCAATGACCAGAGATACGTGACATCGGTAACGCTGTACGGTCCGAGTAGGCTTCCCAAAGGCAGGCCGCTTTCCTTGAACAGCTGATAGCGAACGATACTCATCAATATTATTCCTAAGGAAGTCTGCATCAGTATCTCCACGATCTTGGCGGCAAACTGCAGAGCTGTGAGCACCGTAGTGGACGGATCGCCCCAGTACCATGACTTGATGTTGAGAACTGCAAAGGCTACGACTACGCTCAGGGGAACCAGGTGAGCAATGGACTGGATCAAAGCCACTCCGCGGTCGTGGTATAGAGCGACCTTTGGCTTCTCCCGGGGATGACGCCATTGTCCAAGAACGTGCAGGCGGAAAAAGCGGATTGCGACCTGAACATAATAAAAGACAGCGTATAGAAGCCGTCTTCCAAAGAACGAAGCGCCGCTTTTAATAAGTACTGGCTTCATCATGAGCTGTTAATTGAGATTTTTACTTGTAATGGTTCTTAATATTGAAACTGGATGAGAAAAGGAAGCACGAGGCTCGCCAGGCTGAGTTGAAAATATGAGGTGAGATCAGTGTGCGTAGGCTGGCTGCTTGTATGACGGGTGCCAAGCCACGGTAGAGACCTATCTCTCTTCCTTCTGGCCGCCACTGTGCCGCAATATCAGCCGTGAATATATGGCGAGGCCCGAAGACGCGCGGGTAAGCCCGAAGCTCATGATATCTCCAGATTTCGCCCAGTGTCCGCCAGTGAGCTATAGCCCTCATTGAAAGCCATCGTATCCGGACAGCCCACCTTTCCCCGTCGCACGATGGTGAGTTCTTCTTGACAGTCGCACAAGGCATTGCTGGTGGCGGAAGGGCGGAGAGGGCACGTTGCAGCAGAAAGTGCACGCGCATATGCAGGCTGACTTCCAGGCGGGCCATTAACGATCTTATCTAGCTTATCGCCCGGGTAAAAAATATAATAAAAAATCCTTTTAATTTTCTTTTTAATTTATTATTTAATAAATAAATTTAAACGTTTTAACTTTATCTATTTAATTTATACATTAAATACTAGTAAAAGCGGGATGAGTGCCGCTAGCGATGTGTAAATATGTCTCCCGAGACATATGCTGACTCTGTATTACTCTAGCGTGTAGTGTCGACCTTCCTGTCAGGTTCCCATTGGCTGGATATTATCGTCCATGTCCGTCAGCTATCACAGCGTAAACTGGATCTGCACATGTAACGAGTACATGATTGGAGCAACTATCCTGGCAGCTGAAAAGTCGAATCCTGAGGTTACGCTAGAGGGGTGTAGATTTAGAGCTTCTGTACACGGCTTTCTCATCATGTGTGGTACTTTCAGATAAGCTGGGCCCGCCACAGATTCTAGATGACATCACATGGATACGATGCAGCCCGGACCTTAGTCTCTTGTACGTATGACTGATGTATCGATATACTCATCACCGTCCCATTCCTTTCCCTTGTCTCCTTCCAAACAAAATTTTATAGGCCCGAGTTGTCTCTCTTACTTCTGGACATGATTCATTTTATGCTGCGGCACTGTCATTGGATCCTGAGAGTATGTGGAACGGAATGCGGCATTCATACCCTGCTAACGACTACATGCATCGCCCAACGGGGCTATGTAACCACTAATGCTCTTATAAAGATAACATGGCGCTTCAGCGAAACGTATCACAAACTTTTGGTTTCCTGCCCAGCTCATGACCCCTTCTTTTGAGACTTCAATAACACGATTGATCATCCCCATTTGAAATGAAATAGTGTTGGTTATTTCTTTCGAAACTAAGGAGATTTGTGCTGTTGGTCTGCACTATCTTGGCCGACGATGTGGGCAAGGACCTTAGCCATTATTCCCGGAGCAAGAAGCTTGGCGTCTGTTAAGCAGAGTCTCGCTATCGCATGTCGATGCGGTGTTTAGTATTAATGCTGTACAATGTAGCGCGATGCAATTAGCCTACAGTCACGGTGCGAAGTACTGCTGATGTCACGAGTGTGGCCAGTTGCCGTCACATCACGGGAACAGTTGAGATTGGAACGAGTGCCGGCGACATTGTCTCCCGCGATAGACCAGAGTCGTTCAGAGGAGACCTTGTTGTCGAATAAAACAAGAACATGATCGCCCTTACCAGCACCTCTTTAAAGGGTATTGAAGGCATTTTGATAGATCAAAGTATTACATTATTATCAACGATTGACTTTAGTTTATTGGAAGCGGCTGGCGCCATCTATCTCGACAACCGCCATGCACTTGGGGATATACATTCAAAAGAGGAGTCCGCAGTAATATGGCGCCATGGACGATGAATAATACGTTTATATATTCCGTTGACGGTATTTACCCGCCTTTCATCGGAGAGCTCACCATGACTCGTAATGCTCGGTTGGCCAACTTTACTTCTTCCCACTCCAGAAATGTATCCTCACTCAGCCGGCCCGCTTTCGACGATATTCAACAGAACTTGACATTGTCAACAACCTTAGCATGTATTTTCTGTCACTACCAGGGTTGGCTGAAATAGGAGGAAGCTTTGTCTTTGGCGATAATACAGAATGTCGATCGAGAGAGCTTCCTGCTCTTTCTACTATTGACGGCGATGCCTGAATAACAATCAGCTTACGGCATCGGACTACTGTGCACCAAGCATAGATAAGGGAGATACCGGGATCTGACTCGTCTCGAGTCCCTGGGTCCTAGGCATTTCTCACTTCATATACTTGGCTAAGATTGCTATATAGCAGCCATGCACTAAATACTTCATTAAAATAAAATATATTAGCACAAGAAATGTTACAATATATCAAACTTTGGGAGTCTTTGATTGATTGTAGAGACTGGTCTTGATGATCACGCTTGATTATTACAAATGCAGTGGGCATGATGTATCGAGAACTTCGGAAATGGATCTATGTCTAGATTGGTTATAACAGACACTATAATACATTTTAATTTTGTGTAAATGAAAATGAATACATACCGATTTAGCTGTATTTCCAATCAGGCTTCGGTATCCCAACAACCTCTTCTTCCATATCGTATTGTTTACTATTGCCTGTCCCACCGCTCGAGACTAACTGCAGTCGATTCTCGACCTTGACTTCTCTGACTTTCGTAATCATGATCCAAGTTGCAGCCTCTGACGCACCGGCGCCTGTGTTTGGTAACCCCTTGACCCTATCGAACTGCAGAGCTAAAGCTAAGAGTTCTCCGAGTCCTGACCATGCATTGCTCGACCATGTTCGTCCTAAGATTCCAATGATCGTATTAAAAACGACGAGAGTGACATGTAACAGCAGTATAGACATTGCTATGATTATAGTGATACTATCAAACCTGTAGCCATACATCTGCTCCGACAGGTTCAACGGAATTCCGAGATAAATGCGGTGGTCTTTCAGATGGGTCTCGTTAAAGGCGCCGAGAGTCAGAGCATCACTGTGTTGGTTATACTCTGGACTGTGTAGCGCACGAAGCCCAAAACTGGTCCCGTTGGCAGTAGAAGAATAATATACGTTGGGGTAAATGAGCTGGAATCTGGAAAGTGCGGCCACCAGGAAAGACGAGAGAAAGACCGATCGACATATTCCTCCGAGTGTAACTCGCGAGCAGAACGAAGCAATATAAGCGAAGAAGTCTACGTTTGATGTGTCGTCGAGGCCTCCAATCACAGGAACTATCTGATTGAGTGATTCAATCCAGTCATTCCCGAGACGAATCACTTGACGTTGCTCTAGACCACCTTGCAGGATCTGTTCGAATAGACTTTCATTGCGGTATAAAGTAATATCGCTTGAGTTCGGCGCGCAATAAACGATGGCTACTGGCTGCATCCATGATATGAAGCTTATGTGCTGAGGCTGACCTGGCGCAATGTGAAACAGTAAAGAGGGATCTTGGTCGAGTATTTGATTACTCTTCCAATTAAGTGCCGACGCTAAAAAGTCCGATGGAGATGTGGCATAAGCTACTGAATTCTTCGTTGTGCGGTTGATAACGGCAAAGTGCCAGCTAAAATGAAGCGAGACCCCGTTAATGCTGCGACAGTGAAGTTGGCGTCATTTGCCGCTGCATCCCAGCCTCTATCATTCAGGAAAATTTCCGTCAAGGAAGCAATCAAATCCCGCCACCCACTCGTGGGACATTCCACTGGATAGTTGCCGAGAGTCCCAAGCCACGCTGTGCACACTTCCAATATGGTATTAGGGCCTGTGATGTTGGTTGGATACAGGCCTTTCAAGGCAGTTCCCAGATAGATATCAGGGAGAATAATTGTGCCAGCGCCGCTTTTAGAGCCTAAGATCGAATCCGACATCGCCGACCAACCCAGTCGTGGTATCATTACAATGGCTGAGGAAGGACCACACGTTGAGGCCAAGACCATTGACAATAATAGGAGAAGTGCCGTTAGAATGTGATGTATTTGGCGTGCCGACGTGATCGGGCCCCAAAACTCTTTTGTGAGAAACAAGTATATGGACGAGATCTGAAAGGGGGCAGCAAGGTATCCATGTGGGACACCACGATCTCCTAACAGTCCATATCTCAACCTGTGGAAGACTATATTCGTAATCGAGGCTATGATCAAGGCCTCGTGCATCTTGGCCGCAAACTGTATTGCGTTTAAGACATTCGCGCTCGGTCATGGCAATGGCCATGCGGCTTTGCCTGTGTATAGACCAAGTAACGCCAATGTCACTGACAAGGCAGGAAGATGAAACATTGTGAAGAGCATCAAAGCCTTGGACTTCTTAACACTCGCAACTGTTTTCGGTTTCTCTCTCACATTTTGACCGTTGCTGGGTGCGCCCTTCTTACTTTCTGCGGTTGCATAGCTCTTCAACGCTGGAGTGCACATGCTCATACGCCTTGTTGTACTTGCTGAATCGCATTGCTGATCAGGATGGGGATTCAGTGATGGAGCCCTGGCAGATGTATTACCGCGTGATTGTTGCCGAGATATCAGCTGCCGTGTCTCTGAATAAGCACCACCAACTATATCATGGTCTTCGATATATGTAAGGTTGATCATGGGGTTGACTGAGTAAGAACTCAGATCATCAAGTTCGAATGAGATTGTTTCGCGCATATCGTTCTGCGTGGTTCGGTCAGAAAGGGTTGATTTGGTCGTCCAGGATGAATCATTCTCGGATTTAGTAGACATCGCGATTTTAGGCCGAATAGGTTTTGTAGCTGGACAAAGTGCTTGACAAAGCTGCTGGCAGGAAAGAGGAGTTGCCGTTATTTGTTGTGGCCTTTAATTATCATGGAGGAAGACTGTGGACTGTCAGCAGGCACTTTCCAGCTCTGTGCACTGCCATGCCATATGTTCCACATGTTTCACCGGCTATTTGTGGACACTCTTCTCCACCCCTCGGGTATTCTTATCATCTCCGGCGTGGCTAAGCATGCAGTGTAACCTATTACTTCTACAGCCATGTTCTGATCAGTGCCCCCTTCTCTGATTTACTACGGTGCCATGGGTAATAGTACTGCCCACATCAGATTGCCGGAACTTTGAAACAAGGCTATCCGGCCAAAAAGCCTATCGAAGCAATGTACCAAGTCCTTGCCACCAAGTTCTCTACCTTGTCGGGTAGTCCTAAACCGCTGCGACCAAAATAGCTTTCCCCCAAGCCATTCATTGAACAATTCTCCGAAACGAACTGATACGATAAAGCGTATCTCCGGCCCTGCCCCATACTTGTAAAAGACGATCCGCTACTCAGACTATGTCTTCCAGCAGCCCATCATCGCACTCACAACCATTGGTCTTTACCCTTTAGATGTATTCAGCACATACAACGTCCCCACTGATATCCATGATGTCTGCAATAGTCACATTAGGGATCATGTCATACATTGACAGGACGTGACTGAGCGTCGTAACGTTGGCCGGGTCACCGCTGTAGTCGGTGAAGTTTGCTCCTGGAGCTTCCCAGTTGTTTTGAGTATTAAATGCAGCGGTAGGAACATTTTGGCCTCCCATATCTGTAAGACGAGCAGTCAAATTGGCTGATTGCCACAGCCACCAGAGCCGGTCTAGATTGGTGTGGTGGAGGAAGAAGATTGGGTCGCCAGGGGACAACGCTGCATCCTGCATCTGTTTTCCAAGACAGACAATTAATTCTTCGGCTTCGTAGGCGTGGAATGGGAATGTTCGTAGACTTACTGTTCCTCCAGTACCCGCGTGAACTGACGCATGGGGCTTCGCTGCGTAGCATGGCCACGCCTCTTCGTAGGTATCGAGATCGTAGCAGGCGTCGACGTATGTCTGATTGGTGCCATAAAATGTCGTGACGCTGATGGAGCGGTTCAGGTAGTAGGTCGCAGTCTTTGGGATTACCTTGTTGAAGGACTCGGCAGCCACATGGAGTTCCATGTTCGCGAAAGGTCCATCGGTCACAATATCACTATCGGATGAGTTTCCATCGCCTCCAACGCCACTCACAGCATCCCAGATGGCCGATAAGGTGATGTTGTCAGCGTCAGCTTGTTCGTCCCAGTATGGGATACCGCCGGTATAGTTGCAGTAACTTTGCAATAACTTCTCATGCAATGTCATGTAGTACCGGTGCCAAGGTAGGAATTGTCCCTGGAAATCATCAGCCATTCACACGCTATAGAAAAGCTATATCTTAGCGGCATACCACGTCGTGAATGTAATTGGACATGGTCAAATGCAAATACTGCTGTTCATCCCACAGAGTGACAGCTCCATCGTAAAGGTCGAACACAGCATCATGAGTCGTAAGACAGAGCACCGCGTCGATATAATTCTGCTTCTCGTCATCTGCAAGCGAAGTGAAGCTCTTGCGCTGCACAGGGGAGTCGCAGGTTGCAGCTGTAGTAGCAGCAACGAAGGCTGCTAAGACCAAACTGAACTTCATGATGGTAAACGAGTGGCGAACGAATGACTGGAAAGCAAACAGGCGCTAAAGGATTGGTTCGATCTGTGGAATCAGATGAAGGTGGCGATGACTGATTGCGATTAGGCATCTCATAAGCCTGGGGTCAAATATCTCGATATAACAACTATTTGATTTGCTCTACCTCTGCCATTGCTAGCATTACAGGGCGGTGACCTATAGATCCACACAGGCAATGTACGCAGCAGCACAAGCAGCTTGCGAATTGAAGTCGTCAGCTTCTGGGTACGGGGTTTTCTCTCCCATGTAGATGATCTGCATGTATTCCGGGGTTCACTTGCCAAGACTCGCGGAGAATTTTGCCAAATACCGAGCGAAACACATAGTTACGCATCTTCAAGTTCCGCACTACATTCTTCAGCATCTAAGGCAAGATCAATTATGAAGGAACCTTCCTCGTTCGATGTCGATTTCGATGCCGAAAATCGCATCGTAGGGCTATTCTCATTGTACGGACAGCCGAAATTGAAGGCACAAGTCAAGATGGGTTGGCCGTAGCGCAGGGTCAAAGGTACTAGGTTAGGTTACTGCTTGGTCATATCCCAGTGCTAAACTGCGCCCTAGCACTAACGGTCCCGCGGGACTGTTGACCCCAGGCAGCTTACGAATCACTATTCACTGATTGCGCGGGCTGCAATTTATTTAACGTCGCATATGGGAGTCAAAAGGATTGGGTGATCGATGGAATTGGAAGAGGAATATATCAGGGTGTAAATCGAAGAACTTGAGGGAACACTCGTGGCAAGACTTGGTCAACCACTTTTCATTGATATGCACTAAGGTTAGATATGATAGGCTAAATACTCATTGCTTCCAAGTGCGCGTCGAGCTCCAGTATCGAAAACAAAACTGTAATATTACTCACAGTTCAATTAAAGGGGTTGATTGGCGAGAACCAACAGGAGCTGCCAAGACACGGCTACGTGGTTCTTATGCATAAACTGTAGTGGCCGTGAATTATTGCCAACCTGGCGGCAAAAATTGCCGGGCGCCGCGTCACCATTTCTGGGTCAGTCAGGACTCAGGGACGATATTAGCGGGCTCCATGCGCTGCTGCCGCTAGAGCTCCGCTATTTTTGAATACTGCAACGCACGTAACTGATGCTAATACACTGATGGTATTGAGAATAGACTATGAACTCTTAGAGAAGACAGCCAGACTTAGTGCAGTATTTATCTGGGAACCCCATGTCTGTACTACATGGAGACGCGTCACTAAAAACAGAGGTTCTAGCACATGGCCGCTCATTCATCAGCTGTTTTACAGCCATAGTCGTACAACTGTTAGAAAGACCAAAGCGCGATAAGAGTAGAGTACAGGTTCCTCACTTAAACAACTTTTGTTTATGCTTACGCCTGTCCTTTTGCATGCTAAGAATTTCTGGTAAATTCAGTATGAATTGAAAACCGAAACTCAACACTGCGCTGCACTTCTATCGCTAGGTCGTGTTTTGCGATATTTAACAATCTGATGAACGCAGAGAGTTATCGCAACAGTAGTTGAAAACATGCGGTCGAACTGTGACACAGCGCCTGGAGATTTCGACTTAGCTTAGAATAGGCGATTGGCTTATGCTGACCGTCGTTTATTCGCCGCGGACTTCCCGGTCTGGAATAACGCTAGAACGAGTTGGAAATAGTCTCATCGCCGTCGCAAATTCGCTCACTTGGATGTAACTTAAGCATAATCTGAGTCCGTCACAACTTATCGCTCTCACGACTATTGTTTGCCACCGCGACTTCAACATGTACTCGCGCGATGAGACTGTCAAGGCTGTCCTGGAGTTCTACCAAGAGATCGTCCGCCACCCGTACTTGAATGACAGCGCGCTTGTCGTACCACCTCCAAAGGGATGGGATGGAATCAATGTCGCAGGGAAGAATGAGACTGTCCTTGACCTACTTCGGCACCTCCCGTACATTCGCCTGGAAAAATCAATTGAACAGCCCCTAATTCACTGGGAAACCATTCCGATCTGCTACTCCAGTGGAACAAATAGACAGGAATTCTACACCATCCCCCCACACTGCATTTACTTCGCCCACAGCGTCGACCGCGAAGGCACGTCCTTGATTCTTGACACAGACAAAGGCGCTATTACCGAATTCTCTCATACCGGCGAGAACATCGTGATACCGTACGAGGAGTATGAAGCTCTAAATGAAGCAGAGAAGTGGACGGCCTTTCGCTCGACGCCGACCACGGAGTTCTTCGACATCTGGACGAGAATGTACGAAAAACTGGTCTGGATGCTAGTACCAAACCCGATTGGCCAGCCAGTGACGGGAAACTTCTACAGTCGCGCTGAGAACAGAGCTCAAGAGAAGCGGCTTGCGCAGCAAAGGTATCTGGAGCCGTGGTACCCTCAAGGCACCACGGCTCGTGATACGGGCGAGAGTGCGTTTGACAGCGCACAGGGTGATGAGAGAGCACGACACAGGAAGCATGTGGCGGTAAACATAAACTTGCCCGTTCCGGCTTGATAATGTGAAGGCTAATTTTGATGTCGGCAGGATGTTTACAATACGTATCTTCGCCACGGATGGCCAGGTCACTTCGACAAGGAGAAATGTAGAGCAGAGCTGCTGTTGCTTGAAAAGGAGAAGTGGGCGGAGGATAAGCGGTTGATGGATGAAGCAAATCCCGATGCAGAACTGTTCGACTGAGGAAGCCTTGATGGGTTTGGTCTTGTCAGGGTAGGATCATGTTACTCCAGAAGTCTGCCGGGCCAGCAAAGACTACACGTATGTTGTAAGTCCTCGTCCGAATCTTGAACATCGTTATCGAAATGGGCTGGCTGGTAGGGGTGGCTGTCGGCTGCTTCTGATCAAGATCCGCACATACTGTATTCTCTTGGGCAAAAAATTGGATTCCATGAGCGGCAATACGGCAGCCGGCTTCACCATATATCGGCTGCGGTCGCTCATAACGGAATGCCTAAGCAAGGGGCCAGAGGCCGCCGGACCTCGTCAGCGGGATGTTGGTTAAGAAAACTGGAAGTATGCATATGCAGTGCCAACAATACACGTAGTTTGGTTAAAAGTCCAGTAGAGGTCCACCGGACTCGACACAGACCCAACAAGTACGAGCGCAATAACGAATAGAAAGCGAACACTACCATAAGTGCATCATATATTTCCCAGCAAGTAAGGTTGGATGTTCAAGTCTTGGGGCACTCAAAGTATCCAGGAGTTGTCATCATCCATCTATTAGGTAGAATCGGTAGAAGAGTAGACTTGTGCGCCACACTGGGGGGCCTGGCCCCACCCAGCTGGAGCACGTGGAAGCTGCAATCCTCCTTTCTACATCACAACAATCACACCCCATACTGAGTGTACCAAGACTCTTTTCTTGCCCGACCAGTTGATCGAAATGCGGACAGAGGAAGATCTATAATAGCGTGAGTATGCAGAGGAAACAATACAGCATAGTTGAGTGATAAGGGTGTGGCAGGAGGTGGAGGGCCCAGTTAGTTGGCACTGATTCTGGTCTGGCAGTAGTCCACTATGCCGAACGGCTGCGCGGCAGCAAGGGGAATGACCTGGGAGTTAACCAGTCCGCGTTCATGGACTCAACCCGCAGAAACCGACTTGAAGGTGTCGTTCTTGGTTCGATATACCCTAGTCATGGAGGCAAGGGATAATACAAAAAGCTCTCCCTGTTCCAGCGCAGCCAAACATGTAAACATGCTGTGGGTCTTGGGAGCGTGCAACCGCATTGCGCAAAGACAAGGATCGTTTGGCACCGAAGGATTCAATCACTGGGGGACTTGTAAGCGCTAGAGCCAGTCAGTATAGGCGGGGGCAGCGCAAGCCCTAGTTTCTTGTCCAAGTGGATATACGTCGATCTGTTTGCATGCATAGATAGGCTCCTAGGATATTATCAAATTGGCCGATTCCGCCAATATGATTCAATAATGTGGCTCTCAGCCTATCAGCGACACTTTCGGAATTTTGTGTCCTAGTGTAGACCCGGATAACGCCGGTATTCCCTTCAAGGGAGCCTCCAGCCAGTAGTGCGAAAGGTGTTGGACTGTGTGTGCAACGACATCGTATTCTCTCGATATAAGCCCAGTGCTCACCCGGTTCTCGAGAACCGTTCGAAGCAACCATCAATCAGTTTTTTCATTCTCCCTTAATTACACGCTTTCTGACCATCAACAATGTCTTCCACCGATAGTACATATGACCCGGCAACCTACTGGGTTGCCCCCGCTCGGAACTTTAGAACTTCGGCTCGCCTGCATCTGCAGCACCTACTCTTCCAAAATACTCTCGGCGGCCTCATTCTAGAACACGGGATCGAAAAGTCGCTTCCAGCGGACCAGCCTCTCAAGGTAGCCGATCTGGCTTGCGGGAACGGAATTTGGCTCTCAGATCTGGCCCGCCATCTGGAGTCCCAGGGCAGAACCAACTTCCAACTTGATGGCTACGACGTCAACCCTATCAACTTCCCTTCAGCGCATCTTCTCCCTGCGTGTCTTCAGCTCAAGGAGCTAGATGTGCTCGCGCCGTTCCCAGAGGAACTTGTCGGCGCCTACGATGTGGTCCACATTCGCGCCCTCGTCTCTGTCGTGCCGAACGATGACCCTTCGCACATCCTGAATCAAGCCTTGTCGCTTCTGAAGCCGGGCGGCTGGCTGCAGTGGGAAGAAGCGCGCGCCGACTCGTGGACAACTCAGGCGCCCCCCGGTGTATCAAAGACATCCACCGATATCATCGTCCAGCTACTAACGGCTGGCGCCCGTGCACGAGGGACCACCTTCGAATTTCTAGGCAAGCTGGACCAGCACTTCAGTAAGGCTCGCTACGAGGAAGTGTCATTCCGACAGGTTGAAAAGCGACCTGTTGATATGAAGGCGTGGACGGAGGACTATCTCATGGTATGGGAAGAGCTCCCGTCCGTCTTCCCGACAAAGGAACAGGCGCCCCAGTCGCCTATGACGAGGGAGGCTTTCACTGATCTGTTCCTCAAAGCGGTAGCAGAGACTGAGCAGGGATTAGTCGTCCACCACAAGGCTATTGTGGTAACAAGTGGGCGAAAGGCGATATAGATTGCCCCAAAGACGAGAGCAGCAAATCAAGTTTGGAATTAGAATGTCATATAGAATATGCGTTTCAACAGTTCCCAATTAGCCGTGGTTCCATCTACGCGAAACCCCGTTGCGCCGTTTCCTGTACTCACTATACTCTGAAGTCTCCCCGGTCGTCATCTTGACCAGTATATCATGTGGGGGCTCGTTTATCATAGGAATGTGATGCTTCTATGTGGCCAGCTGGACTATAAGGCATCACTTGATTGCATCTTTAGTGACATCAAGCAAACCAAAGAACCTCGGAGACTTGGATCAGCTCAAGAGTGAGCTGCATCTCACGAGCTCCTTCAACCTAGTCCGCAAAGAATCATCCAGCACATCACTACATTTCACACACCCTTTTTGGGGCATATTCTTCCTAGGCTTTAGCAAATGGTAGTACGACAGGAGCAAGAACCGAAGACAGGCCAATTCGGTGGAGTACAGTGTGAAGAATGGTTCGAAGTCAGTCAGACAAGTACCCATCTAACAGCTGCTGTGTCAGAGTTCACGAACTCAACCATAGAGCAACGAGTAAGCGTAGAATACATCCGCTTATCGCCATCTGTGGGCCCTGAAGTAGCCCCAGCGATGGTCACAATACTCATAAAGCCTTTACACTGACCAAGAACCCTTTTGCGAGCAGTCTCTGACCCTGTCAGAATTTCCGAGTCCTTGGCATCCGACCGTGGTTAGAATGTGGAAAGGTTCCAAGTTGGCGATGTTTCGTCGAGTGGCATCAAATCCAGAAGACCAACTCCGGGATATGCCTCGCTAGATCTCGGAAGTACAGGTAATTGAAACTGAGCGAGTTCTACCAGTGAGAGGGCCCTGTGCGCCCAGCTACGGTGGTGCGCAATGATGGACTGCAGCAGATGCCGGAAGAGGTCATCCAACTCGGAAGGGCTGAGCAGTACGGATATCGACGAAGTTCATTCTATTTCATATACAATGCATCGCTGGGAAGCAGAAGTTGGCCCTTGCGACAGCGCCATTCTGTCTCGATGTTATCATGCTCTACCGAGGACGATATAAGCTCAGGTTCAGAGACTCGTCGACGACCGGCATCATGTGCTGCGGTTAATATTGATAGATGTTAGTATCAGTCTCGGATATATGGCCTCTTGGCGAAACTCTGTGTACAATGTTTTTTCTGCACACATAGAGAAACCGAGAGCGCTTGAGCCATTTGTGCCACCAAAAAGAATTTTGATGTTGCAGGTTTTTTTTTAATTTTCTTTTTTTCAGCTTCAAATTAGGTATAAAATCATATTAGCGTTTTATGACAAATACATATGAGCACAGTTATTATGTGCATCAATTGAGAAAATTAATTCCGCAATGAGTCTCCATAGTCCAAAGTTACTTGTTAGAGTCGATGACGAAGTTAGCGAATACTTGATCGACCAGGCTTTAGTGTAACAGAAATCGAGTCATAGCAGAGTCGCAGACCAAGCATATACCTGTAACCTTTTTCATCTCACTCGTTCCAGTAGTCACCCTGCCAGGGGAATCGTTGGTGACTGGAAGTACTACCTATATTATAATTCGAGATAGGAGGCGGCTAATTTCTAGACTGATACAACTACCGATCGACCATGATAGGCAACACTTGAATTAGTGCGTCCCTCTCAAACTTAGCTCATATTTTGGAACTTGTGGCTGTCTGAGAAATGGCCTCAAACAACACAGCCAAGCGCCCCCAGTTTTAGGTTGACTTAAGCGATTGGCGATGATTGCAACATTATGCAGGCTGGATGTGGCGTTAATTCTAATGGCCTCATGGGTTGCGATAACTCAGCTCATCACTTAGGGCCTCAGTTACGTCAATCATACATAAAATGAGCCGTCCTAGAATCCTCACTGGTAATCGAACTTTCTCTGCCTACTCCCTTTGTTTCTCCCCACCCACCCAATCTCTTAGGTTGCGCCCTCAACCGGCGCAGACTAAATTCACAAAAAAAAAAAAAAAAAAAAAAAAGGGATGATTATCATTTAACATACAACCAGCTAGAGTTTGGGTGGCGTTCAGGTGTTCAAACCTGTTGCGATCATTTCTCAACTCTATTCTTCGGTAACAGCATCTGCGGAGATTGTCTGAACAATGGCAGTCCCGCAGATATCCCCGTACGGCACAGCCTTTCGACCCAGGTGTCAATTTATTCTAGTCTGCGCTCACTACGAAAGCCTGAAGGTCTGTCTGACAACAATTTTGCTCCAGAGGAGGAGAATAATGGCTACACTCCTCCAAATACTACTTCCACGTTGGCCACTTCGGAGGGCTATTCTGCACCTTCAAAGTGTTTTGGAGATACTCTGCGTTTCTGCTGCCGGCCACCTAAGCAGAACTCTCAATGTAGACGGCCAAGCAAGAGAATGCTTCCAATCTTCTCTCATGTGAAAATTAATCAGAGTATATCTGCCAAGAGTGCCAAGGACGAGAACTATGCAGTTACCTCTTATCAATTCCGTGGGTGATACCAGGTTAGCTTATCATAGTTTGCTTCTGCTAAGATCCTAATAATAAGCTAGAAAGCTCTCATCGATAACAAAAATAATGATGCGGATGGCAATAAATACATCCTAACGCCTTAGTCAATACATCCATCTAGCCTTGACTCGCGATAGACATGAAATAGTTGCAGTCTCAGTCATCGATAATCTAGGTATCGCTCCATGTCTCACCCAGCATGTCGCACGAATTCATTCTCCCCAAAACGTCATATCTGTTCCTAACAACCAAACTTTCCGGTCTTCTCCAGTAATAATACGGCCCTCCTCGGCGCGTCTTGTAGGATCCCAGGTTACTTCGATAAACCCAGGCATATCCTGATCTTCCAACACTAGAGGTCGGAAATTGCGAGGACCAGATCTCTACGGCAAGCTATGAAAGTCGTATGATATAAAGCCTTTCTGCCTGCCCCTGCGTGTGGACCTGTCGGTATTCGATGTGCGAAATGCGCTTTTTGGTGCACTTGTGTTGGAAGTTTCGGGTGGGTAAACCGTGCGTCCCTTGTCCAATATTGACTCCAGACGTCCCTTTTGTTGGACTGACCATCTCTGAAATCCTCTACCGGCCCCCTGAGCAGCTTTGCCGACCCGTCCATGAGTTCTAGTACTTGTCGGCGGTTACAGGGAAGAGCTTGTTCTGATGAATGATGTAGTGCTCTTGTAGTGAGAGGCAGTATGGCACACTGCTTATGCTCTGCGGAGACTTGATCTCGAATCGAGGGGACCTTCGCAATGTTCATGGGAGCTCTGCCATGTCATGTTGCAATTGGTCCAGTGCGGCAGAATGTTCCTCGATTCGCCGGATGTCGTTCTGAATAATTTCGCCTCCTTTAAGGTATTGAAGCTCCTGCTTCTTAGCAGCCATGCATAAGTACACTCTGCAGAGTCTTGAACTCAGGGATCTGAATCTTCTTGATATCACGCCACTTATTCTTCTTCTGGACGGGTCCAGGCAACCTCGCAGGTAGAATCAACATCGTTGATCTGAAGCGCGCCTCATTGTCCTAGAACGGACTCTTAATTATCTCTCTAGTGGACGAGCTATTTCGAAGAAGGTGGAAATGGCCGTTCTAGAGACCTGAGTATCGGAAGAAACGAGGCCGTACAAAGATATCAGCTTAGAAGGAGTTCATACAGACGAGTTCAAGGTCTTTTGAAGCCCTTGTGACGAACTCGTCCTCCGATGTCTGTCAAAATTGCAGAGCTCGTTTGAAATTTCCCTCGAGACCTCTGCCGAGATCTCGAAGAAGTTCAGATAGTCTACGTCCGATCGCGGAACGAAGCGAAGAGGCTCCAACAATTGCTGCAAATAGTTCAAAGATTTTCGGGTCTTCACTAATCTCACATTCGGGAGCAGTTGCTCTAGCAATCTGTGTTTGCCTCGCACTTGATTCACGGAACATGAGCGATGATCTCTACCTTTGCTTGTATATATAAGAACCATCTAGCGATATTTTAAGGTCATCGGAAGAGTAGTAACTTATCCGACGATGAATCGCGTTGCTTTCTACAGCGTGGGTATTGTCGGGAAGCCGAAAGTAGTGAGCTTGTGGTCTTCGAGGGGGAGGCTCCACAAACGATGACTTGTAGGCTTCGCGGCAGTAGGAGGGACACTGAGTTGGAGCAAGGTCAAAGGCAAAAAGTCAGACCCCAAAGTCAGGATGTACATGAAGTAATCCAACAACTTAGTCGAGTCCAATTTCGGTGGTCTAGAGGATGTGGTTGCTAAATGTATCAGGCCGGGTGGTCTTGGTGATGCCAAGAAGGATGTGTCAGTAGAGGACCGTCAAGACTCAAACGGCGCAGAACCATAGGTATGGCTCCAAAATACCATACTACTCACATTGTTTCACACATAAGTTGAAATAGGAACAATTACAGAAGGAGGAAAATTAACGTTCATACAATGCCCACATCTTGTGACAATTGCTTTGATACTCTCGCGGTTGCTCTATCATCAACCATGAAGGCGGAATGGTGTTAGACTAGTGGTTATTTTGACCGCGTCTGGAACAAGGAAGAGGGTTGAGCGTACATCGAGACTGTTTACTGAGTTGGACTGGACCATGCATCTCGCGAGCTGAGACACGTGGCCGTGAGGCCATTTTTTCCATTGGCTACCCCCCATAGCTAGGCCATTACCCCCTGTCAAGCTAGCATAGGCACGAATGATGATGGCACCACATGTGGTCGTGTCATACTACATCTGCCGGCATATTCAATAATGGCCTCACCTATACTTGGGCCGCGTCGCGTCATACCCCAAAGTACGGAAAACTTCTGTTGGTAAAGCCTACAGGGGTTGTTGTGCGGCTGAAGCTCTCCTGTCTTGAAATAGCATAGATGGGAGCGTCAACGAAATACGCATCAACTACAAGCTTCTGAATACCGAAGGCGGATATTTACCTTCCAATAGTTGTGCGCCAAGCAGATGATGGGTTTGTCTAGAGGCACTCTGTTTGAATGATTTCACGCGCAGAATTCTACAAGATGACCCTTCGCAGTTCAACTCAGAGGAGAAGAGAAATGAAACAGGAATTGCTAAATAATGTGGGAGGGAACTGCATGGAGGCGTAAATATCGATGGGCCCGTGTCTCGACAGACAGGGAATGAGGGTGAGACCTGTCATATAGCTATATGCCCGGCGTGACAGAATCTAGTCTAGAAGGTTTGCTTTGTAATTGTCGCATTCACAACACGAAGACCAAGGCCTATTTGTGTGATGATATAATTTGATATGATTTGATATGATACATTTCGAGTTTGTCTGAAGGCAGCCAGACCCAACTAATGCCACGAACGCCGACTATCCTGTAACTTTTCGAACCGTCCGCCCAACCGCCTTGTTATGTGACAAGAATATCTACATCATGATACATCTCCTAGATCGTACATATACAATAGAAAGCAGGCTTCCTACTTGCTTTAATACCATCCATTTTATACACTGAGACACCCGATTATATCCTCGGTCCCCAACCCCTGTTCGACTTGGGTGGCATGCGCTCCCATACCCATTTGTTGGCTTTGCCGCTCTCAAAGCCTCTCGTGAACTTGGTGCTCTCGAACGGTTCGTACATGTGCGGGATCAGTTGAGGCTGACTGCTGTAAGGAAGGATCTTCCTCGGTCTCCCCCGGCCCGGTCCGCTTGTGCCAGAGGCAGAGCCTGAGCCACCCACACCAGGTGACGTGGTCTTCTTCTGGTCCTTCAGGATCTCGCGAAGTTCAGCTTCATCATTCGTGATTTGTGCTTTCAGGAACGAAAGGTCGCCGGTCGACGTCCCGTCGCCAAGCGACTCCATGACCGGAACACGTGGAGTGTATGGGATATCATCTAGCTTGGGTGCGAACTTTTCTGGAACAATTGAGGGATCAAGATAGGCCTGTTTGCCCTTTTCAAGAAGCTGCAGGATATCCAAACTCTCGCCAACTGGTATCGGCGTCGAATGGCTAGGTGTGATGCAGTCCATATCAACCTCCTTCCGTAACACGTGGTCGATATCCACAGCGGAGAAGTAGGCACACGCCTGTGGCAAGTCATTGATGCCGACCTGTTGTGCGAACATGGCCCTCGTCCATAGATTGGCTACCTGTAACGCCATAGCAGCACGGTATTTATCCTCGTCCTTGACGAGATATCGAATCTCATCGTGTACGGTAATGGCAAGACGGGCATTGATGTTGAAGCGCCTGGTGAGATAGTCCATTCCAACGATCAGGAGATGCAAGTAGTCAACGCCACTGGATTGGATAGCCCAGTTAATGCGACTGGTCAAAAAGCCGCCCTTGCTAACGAAGCGACCCATCAAGGCTTCTGTGATACCAGCGCCTAGCACAGGCGTGCGTGGTTTGTCCTGCTCTGCAAACTCTTCGAGCTTGTTGAAGACAAAGGACTCAGTACCACCGCGCCAGAACGGCCTCTTGGATAGGGCTTTGCGGTTCGTCTTGGTGCCTTTGGTGGTGGCGTAGAGCTTTCCCGCTGTTTCGAGTGTGTCAGATTCCGAAAGATTTGGGTCAAACTGTCGTAGAAGGGTGGCAGCAAACTTGAGACCAGCACCGTAAATCCGGCCATAATTGAAGACCTTGGCGTCGTTTCGCGTGATGCCCAAAATGGAAGCAGTCCGAGAGTGCAAGTCGGTGCCTGCAGCCTTGGTACCCTCCAGTGTCATGAAGCCAATCGCGTTGCCGCCGTGCATCTTGAAAATCGCATCCCCAATGACACTAGCAATCCAAAGCTCCTCCGAGTCGACATCAGCACCAACGAACGAGTATCCCGGCGGCGCTCTGACCATGGCTTTCAGTTCGGAACCCACGCGGTTCTTCTTGGCGTTGCTTGCTGTGAGCCAGGTGTTCTCTACTGCTCTTCGGGTGATGGTACCCATGGGAATAATCTGTGGAAGGATGTAGCCTTGCTTTTGCGCATCCATGCGCTTATTGCTCCCGGGGGTTTTGTCCTTCTCGTATACAACCATCTGCGACATGATTCTATCGCGAGCACTAATCCAATAAGAACAGGAGGCGTTCATCTCTAGTGCCTCCTTGGCATATGCAAACTCGGAAGACAATGTTCCCTTGTCAAAATATGACAAGTATCCCTTCGCCAAGGGATTCGCGCATCGTGATGTGGGGCCATCCTTGTGTGGCAGCTTCATGTAGAAGCCGTTGCGATCCTCTTTGATGGCCTCGATGGGTTCATCGGTCATATCGCAGCGCACGAGTTGCGTGTCTGCGTATTTCGACATATCCTTGGCTGGCACTCTAAAGGTCCACCCATATTTATCAGACCAATGCAACGGATATCCATCCCATGCTAGCCTGAGCAGCAAAGGAGCTACGCGTGTCCGTACGGTGATGTTGATTGGCATGTCCTTTTTCATGAAGAGATCCTTGTACCACTTGGGCATTCCTGGCATTTTCTGGCGAGCGGCAGGCCGGGGAGGATCTCCCTTCTTCTTGCCCTTGACCATCTTGATCTCCATGCCAGACCAATCCAATTGCCGCAGCCATGGGTCGCTCCCCCATCTCTCCGAGTCATCTTTGATGCTGAGAGCTTTTTCAGTCAGTCCGACCAGACGTTCTGTGACGGCATCTGACAACCTGTGGTAGGTTGCTTCGGCATTGGCAATATAAGCGTCCCAGGACTTATCAACGGGCAGAATGACCGATGAAAGATGCCTCAATGCTGCGAAGCTGACTGGATGAGGACATGTTTCCAAGAAGTTGGGGAAAACAATCTTGTAGACCCTATGAGTGACGGCGACATCCGCAGCACAATAATCCAGAAGGTGGTCGAGCCTTTCTAGAATCTCATCGCGGCTCGAGCCGCCAAAGTCATCCCGAGCGGACTTGTCGAGAGTAACGTCTAGATGGAATTTAGCGACGTCTCTCAATGAGTTGATTGCGCTCCTCTCGACCCATAGTTCTTCCTCCTCTTCTCTGAAATTATTGCTGTTGAGGAGGTTGGCCAACTCCACATTATTTGTTTCCTTTGAAATCTTATCCCGAAGCTCCCTGCTCTTCTTGTGCTTCATCCAGGTGGGCCTTTGCTGAGAGCACATGCCGTTGACTGCTACGTGTAGAGACATTGTATCTAGAAACGAGTTTCTGGTCTGTTTCAGGTCGTATTCTTCTAGCACCCTCGCCCGATCGTATCCAATGTTGTGTCCCACGATGATCCGGTCTTCAGTAGGGTCGCCCAATGGAATCAAGTGTTTGTCGTCTTTTGACTCCCCCAAAAGCCACGGCGATAACCATGCGTACCATGCTGTCGGACTCATTGCGCAAGCCATGACTGCGAACGAACTTTCCTTCCACATGACCTCGGTATCGAAACATAGCAGCTTGTCATCCGGTGCTTCCACGGCTTCGCTTCTCCCATCTGCATAATACTTGGTCCAGCCGCTTCGGCGCACCCATTTTCTCGGTCGCGGCGGTGCATTTGCCCTGGCGAACTGCTTCGCGTGGCTCAGGAAGGGCTCGGCGCAATCGACTCCCAGCTTGTGGAAATGTTCATCAAGAGTCTGCCCCTGAATCGGGGGCACATCGAAAGCAATCGGCGGGTTGTTATCGGTATTCTTTCCAAGGAGATCATGCCGCCGTAGATGGTCCTTGGAGAGCTCTACCAGTTCCTTCGGCGCAGGTGTGCTGGCGGTGCGGAAGACTTGGTCGTAGACATGGGCGCTGAGATGTTGGACGCCGATCTCGTTGAATCTGGGCTCGGATTGTTTCGCCAGACTTTGAGACTGATCTTGCTCGGGAGGATCGTCTACTGATGGTTGTGCGGCGGTTGCTGTCGATTGCCATCTGGTTTGCGACGGTATCAGCCACGCTTGCCGTTGTCTCTGGTGATGCGCCGCTCGGTGTCTGGCTAGGCGCACGAAGCTTGCGGTCGAGGCGCGCCTTACGTGACGCCCTGCATGATTGAGCATTGCTACCGTTTGACAATAAACATGGCCTGGAATAGCGACAGGGATTTGTGCAGAGAAATCCCGAAAGCTGTGGCGTTGTCAGATACTGGTAGCAACATGTATGACGGGATGAAAATTCATGGCGCCAGCAGCTCGATTATCAGGGGCTAACTAATCTGTCGTGCTAGAGAATTTTGAGAATGACTTGGATTGCGGCCCCACTCGACGAGAAGCGGGACGCGACCTGGCGACTCCCTACTGGGAACGCGGTATCCGATTTAGCATGGGCTTCGATACCCACATGATAAGGGTCGACTGCAAAAGTGCAAAAATGCAGAAGTACACTTTGGCTGGTGTTCGGATGATGTGATCTGACAGTGGTAAGAAAGTACCATGCATGGCTAAACTGTTCAATGTTCACTGTTCACTGCTCACGTCTGGTAGGATTTTGAATTCCGACCAAAGTGCAACGGACAGCTTTGGCATGCAGCCACGAGAGGCGTTCGTTTTTGGGCGACGTCGGTAGTGCCTGTTGTCGCTGTAGGTTCAATGCAGACTGTAACCTCTCTGGCTGCAAGTTGCATCCAAACCTCACTTGAGCGATCGTTCCCAGCCATGAGGTAACCCCACTGCGGGGAAGCTTCCCGCTGGCCTGCAGGGATGCAATGCCCGCCAATTAAACCCCAATTGACAGCCAGCAGCTAACCACAGATTGGCAAGATGACCTCGTGTAATATTAGCTGAGACTACTGTATGTAGCTGGCAGTCGGCGAGCTATCAAGTTTTGGGGCCGCTTCTATTGCATTGACTGGCCTCGTGGCGTGGTGATATCACTCGATCCAAGACGCCATTGAAGCAGCCAACCATAGCTCTTCAGCGTAGCACGCTCAGAGTCTTGTTTGTCCGGCGATGGGCTCGGATTTGTCGCTACTCCTGCCTCGAAATTGATCCATAATTCGCTGTTACCATGTCTGTTGTTGACCCTGGTAGCATGTCTTGGTGAAGCTGTGCGTCTCTACGGGTAGAGAAGGATGTTGTTCATTGGAGAGTCATTACTCGCTTGTACCATAAGAGTATCACATGAGGTCCGAAGCGTGATATGAATGGCTGCAATAAAGCTGTGATGGCTTGCTTAAGGTAACACTTTTCTCTATCATTGGATGTTGGGTAGCAAGCTTGCGAGACGAATGCGTGAGCTGCGATGGATCCCTGCTAGTTAGTCCCGCCGCCTTGCGTACTTCCAGCCAGAAGTTGTGAGCTTTTGCGAGAAGATACCCAAAACCCGATACGTCGTACCGAAAACTGAGCCGCGGCCAGCACTGACAGCACTGAATATGGACGAGCCTTCCGAGACACACGAATCTCCAGCTCCACACTCCCCTTCCAGCCAGGGCCAAAGTCTCGGAGCTCCCAAACAGCTCACAATTGGAGGGAAACGTGCGCTGTCTGCAGTCTGCGTTCCACCTCCAATATTGGTTGATCACTCGATTCACGCCACGCCATCACACTGCCTTGGGGTTATGTTCGTTCTGTTGCAGGGTACTAGCCTCTCCATTGTGCGGCCCCCGGGCGCTGGCTGGCCCCAATCCATCCGAAAGTACTTTGCATCTAACGTTACGACCGACTGACATGACTTGCCTTAGACTACGACAAGCCTTGACTTGCTGCCCTTAGCCATCCGTGCCTCCATCCATGCCTCCGCGGTCCCTCGCTCCCTCGTGTACGGGATTTTTGTTAGCATCGTCCGACGACTGCGGGAGCGTCTTCCGGTGCTGCAAAAATCGTGTGCAATAGAGAATTCTCGCCCCTCCTTGGAACTGTTGGAAACTGGTCATATCACCACTCTCGTGCATTGCTTTCTTTTTTTTTTTCGTTTGCCTAAACTATTTTTCCCTCTCCCAATTCACTATCGTGGAAACATGCATCATCTTATTATGTTATTTGCCCCGTTTGAGTGACATCCTTCCCTAGACGTGTGGCAATGAGGTTCGCTCCCAGTAATTTTACACCATTCGACTGCGACGACTGCGACGACTGCACCTCTTATGACCGGTGTCATATCCAGACGGCGTAACGCATCTCGCTACAAAGTGGCAAAGACTCGCCCAAGGCGCAAGGGACACGCTAAACACAATAAATTGAGTCCCGGGGGAGGGAAGAAGGATATAATTCATCTATGAACACAAAGCGGAGGTGTAAGAGTTGTGACGATTTCCAGAACGAGGCTCGATAATCCTTCGGCGGCTTTGTTAGTGGTGGTATCATCGCAAAAAGGTCAACCAGCATCCTTGCACTCTACACATGGCCACGAACTATGCCCATCAGGTCGATGGCCTCGACAGCTTTTCAGGTACATCTTTGTTGACTTCTTCCATCTTTGTTGATTCTGCGGGAACCTTATTCGGTCTTGTGTCTTGGTATTGCAGTGCAAGGATAACGAAGAAAACATCTCTGACATAACCGTCTTGGGTTGACTGTAGATGATCTGGCCCTAGCGAATCTAGACGCTCGTGGCGACGGGCTCGGGTTTCTTGCTAGCGGCACCGACGCCCTGAATCCTTCGCCTCCGAACTTCGAACCCTATCGGCCTTCCGAGTACAACTTCCACTCCTTGAATCCGTACATCGACGCTGGTCCTGTGTTTTCAGGCTGCGCCGTGCCAAACATTGGTCATTATCTTCCGTCGTTTCCAGATACATTCGGCCCATCGTCTAGCCTCGCGCCAGAGCCCACCGCCCCAGTTCCAACCCTCGATTTTATCCCACTCACGTCCCGCGAGTTCCATTCGGACCACGCGCATCCATTTCCAACGACGTCAGCTACTCCGAACATTGGCCACTTCAGCGGAGTCAGCACGAGGTTCGGTGCATTTGACCTTAACCCACCATCGATGCCAGTAGAACGGGGACATTCCAACACGACAGGGGACGCATCCAGCACCTTCAGCTTCAGTGGAGGACCAAGTACCAGTGGTTGCCCATTTGCCCCGCCAAGATTCCATCAGCAGAACAACAACCAAATCTACAATCACAACCCAAGCCCAACACCACCACAATCAAACGGGTTTGGCGCGAACCATAACTACAACGACGGCAACGGCGACCTATTTAATCCCTCGTATCCCCAGCTCTCCATACCAACGAATCTTCCACCAGCTGTGTCAGGCTGCACCCCCGAGCCAAATAGTGACGACTACCTCGCCGCCCTGCTGAGTGGCGACTTTTCTTCTCCATCACTACCGCCACATAACAGTAGTCCAACCCGCCCCGAAAGGTACGCACCTCAGCTCCATTCGGCCACCCACGGGCATTTGTCGACACCCCCAACAAATCAAAGCATGCCTTCAACCCGGGACACCGTCAACCGCACCGCGGCATCGACTAGGCCTCGGCGGTCTAGCATGGCGAGCATGGTGGACCTTACGTCTCCTAAGATGGAACGTGACGGCGAGTCGCTCTCAGGCATTGACCCTACAACGCCCATGGCGCCTCCCCCTTCGAGGAAACGAAGGGCTGCCGCCACAGGCACACCGCGAGCAACTTCAAGGCGACCGTCGGTATCGACAAAGACTCGGCCAGTAAAGCCCCTGCCATCAAAGCGGAAAGCCTCGAAACAAGAAGACGACGATGACGATCTTTTCGGAGATTCGTCCTCCGTGTTTGGCAAGGATGAGGGGGATGATGAGGTGTTGGATCTTACAGGAACGAACGAAGTACCAGCAGAGCTTTTGAAGCCTAAAGTCGACAACCGGGTTAAGCTTAACAAGTTCCAGTGTTCCATATGCATGGACAACATCTCGGGCTTGACCGTGACGCATTGTGGTACGTGAAGACAATTGTTCACTTAGGGCCGGCATATTAACCGTGTTATCTAGGCCACATGTTCTGCTCCGAATGCCTCCACTCCGCATTGCACATTGATCATATGAAGAAGACATGTCCGATTTGCCGACAGAAGGTGGACATGAAGGCGAAACCGGGTCAGAGACAGGCGAGGAACACGTTCTATCATCTAGAATTGAAGCTTATGACATCAAACCGTAAGGGCAAGCGGCCTATGGGCCAGTGACCGGGCGGAGTGAGAACACATTATATATTGTCCGACAGTTGGCAAAGGGCAGGTTATTGGCTGCCTTGTATCTGCTTGGCCATTTTTGCTCCCACGAGGAAGGATCACAAGGTGGATCAGCAATCAGTCGGGGTTGTATTGCATCGGAACGGCGTTCATCATTCAGGGACGGGGGACAGTGATACCCATACATTCTCGAGGGACGGAAAGGCAAGGCATGAAATGGATAATGAGAGTTTTGTGCTGATGGAGAAGAGGCCTTCGAATACTGCACATATGAGGGCTTGGAGGGATGTTGGAGTGACATGCCAACCCAAAGAGAGTTGCCCATGATAAAACTCCAAAGCAGTAGCTTGCCGACAGGCTGCTACGTAGCTAAGACTCACATTTTGGAGGGGCTGCGATGAATATGAGAGATCTTTCCCTAAGCTTGTTGATACCAACATTTCATGTACTTGATTCCATGATTTTCGTCTGATGTACGGCCGCCGGCACAACATGCTATATGCTAGGGTCAAAATTTGACTCGGAATAGTGTCGACCTGCCGCTCCCATACAAGCAAGTGGTAAAACTGACGACTAATCTAGCTGTTATTGCATGGCCGCACGGTTTGGATAAAGCAATGCATATGTCAACTAATCATATTGACAAGTTCGGCCGGCATACCTATGTAGCTACCTAAACGCTTATAACTTTATATCATCATAAAATCCCATCCCGTTCCACAATCGGACTTATGCCATCATCCACATCACCGCTCTCCCGGCCAAGTAATCCCCTCTCCTCCACGCCCTCGCCCTCCTCTCTCGTCCGTCCGAGACGACCACCTATCCCAGCGCCTACGGCATCGCCTCGGTCTTTTCTTGACTCCTCGGCCCCGTTGAGCACGAACCAGCAATCCTTCTTGGTCAGGAGCCCCACTAGGCCGCCTCGCTCAGTGAACAGGACGTAGCGCACCCCGAGTTTCTGGAAGTAGGACACGGCCAGGTGCAGCGAGCTGCGCGAGGGCAATGTGAGTGGTGTCTGCTCCATCCACGGCCTAAGATCCAGTGTGTTTCTTGGGTCGGCTAGTGGTTGGTGGGAGAAGAAGGATTCTGTTTCTGGCGGTAGGTTTCGAGGAGCTGAGCTTGCGGAGTTAAGGTTGTATACAAGCTCCGACCGATTAATGTAGCCCAGTAGAATTGCATCGCGCGGGTCGGATATCACGGGAAACCCGCGGTATTCGCAAGAATCCAGCACACTGCGTAGTGATGCAATGGTATGGCCGGTGGCTGTAAGCACGACTAAATCCTCGATGCGCGTCATGATTTGTCCGGCTGGAATGTCGGGGACACTCTGAGCGCCTGTGCCATCGTCGCCACTGTCAAGGAAGGGGTATCCGTTGAAATGGATCCAAGATTCGTAGATACCGCGCCGCGAGAACGCATCGCCAACCCATTTCGACAGCATGACTGCAATCATGATGGGCAAGACATAAGTAAGAGCACCTGTGAGCTCAAAAGTGATGACCACTATTGATACCGTCATACGTGTGACACCTGCCAAGGTCGAGGCTGCGCCGATGATGGCGTATACGCCCGGCGTGATACAGGGAACATCGGGTTCACAATTGCTGAATGCGATGAAGCCCGGGTGGTTGTGTTGCCATATTTCCATGATAATGCCGACGGCCCTCCCAGTCAGAGCACCAATAGCCATACTAGGCAGAATTATACCTGCCGGAATCTGGAGCCCGAATGTGATAGAAGCCAGGAAGAAACCAAGCACAGCCGCAAAGAGCAGCAATACTATGGTACCTGCTGTTGCTGCACCAGTTTTGCAAAGCCCCAGTGGATCGTCAAGCACTTGAGTGCAGTCCGAGAGCAGCGAAGAGACCAACTCAGAAGACTGAGCACGCATATATAGGTTTGGGTAATTGATCAATGCTGTCAATAAAGCAACGAGCACAACTTGTGTTAGGGGGCCTGGAAGCGGCCAGTTTGTAGATTTCTTCCATCTTGCGACAGCCATGTTGGCCTTGATGAAAAGCCCACCATAAATGCCACCAATAATACCGAGCAGGGCAAATGGGACCATTTCAAAGCCATGCCAGCTGGAACCGTACTTGACTTGGAACAGCACAAGCTTGCCGGAGCGGAAAGGATCGAATGCTTGGAGAATGACGGCCGCTGTCATGGCGCACACAAACGACTGCCACATAGTCTTGTCAGGGAAGTAATATGACAACTGTTCCAGACTGAACAACACTCCACCGATGGGTGAACCGAAGGCGACGGAAATTCCGGAAGCTGCAGCAGCCGATAGAACTTCACGTTTGCGGGCCTCGTTGCCATTCACGCTTGGGAAGAGCTTGATTAAAAGGTTTGCGCAGCAGCAAGCTACATGGACCAGAGGGCCTTCTTTGCCAAGCCACATCCCTGATGCCACAGCAAGAGACTAGGACGACGAGTCAGCAGAAATACCATCAAGTATTGAAGTTCGTACGTACCAAACCCAAGCTCTTCGTGAGCAATGTCCAGGCACCTAAGAACCTCCTGATTATGAAACCACCCAACATTGTCTTGATCTCCGGAATACCGCTATGTTTGGCATAAATTGCGTACTCTTTAACTAGCACTCCCGCGCACAGGGCGAACGTGACAGAGAGTAGCAGAAAGAAGAAATATTCAATGAACCACTTCCCGCCTGCACTCGTGATTCCCAGGGCAGTGGCCCAAGGTTTCCATCCCACACAGTTGGCGCCCTGGTCGTATCCGAAACAGCAGAAGCCGCGATTTAGATAAAATGCGCCGCCATCTGGTCCGGACGAACAGTAGCCTGCTTTCAGATCGCCCAGCCAGTCAGACGTCACATCGATGCCGGCTGCCAGCGCTCCGACAGCAACGCCTGTGAAGACGAGGATGAACCATATTTGCGACGAGTCTAGCAGCTGTTGTGTATACCCTACAACCCCCGACGCGCTAGAGTACAAGACCCTTAGTCGCTGTCGCTCTTTCGTATACTCGAAGATCCAGTCGATGGCCGTGAGATCTTCATACCCAACACGACGGCCGGGACCTTCGACGTACCAATCTAAAGGTATCCCATCTTTCGATCCGTTCAGTGCATGGCCACTTCCATTATTCCGGGTCGTTGCGCCCACTCCTTGTAGCCTGGTCGGTGTGTTTGCGCCCGAGATGTTCGGTGATCGCGAGTTGGGAGAATGGGAACTGTCGCCAAAACGATTGCCGGTAATGGCGGAGAGCAGCCGGCCGGGTTGTGAGAGAGCGGACTGCTTCTGTTTTCGCTTGAAGCTCATTGGCTGGTCCAAAGGATCGTCTCCTAGAATATCGCCGTCGTGGGGCGCCCCAAATAGCTCGAGGTCATCGTTGTCGTCGTCGTCGCCAGTGCTGTTGCGCCGATGCGCTTGCTGTGGGGGGTCGTTCGTCGCGTGGGATGAAGATGACGAGCCTTCTTCCCCTACAGATATCCTACTGGCCATACTGGAGTATTGGCAAATGCAACTGCCATATTCAATCGTCTGGGGCTAATGGGCTTCGCTGCTCAATGGGGAGGCTGATCTGAGTAGGTCTTGTCTTGTAATTCAGTGTCGACGAGGCTGAATCGGGGATCGTCGCATGGGGGTTACGTAGGCTCCCGATAAGCATGATAAGAGACTTGTCTGTTACCAGCTCTTGACCTGGCAATGAGCTTGTGACACCTGAAAACCTGCAACAGCAATTGCGTTCAAGCTTCGAGATGCACGATAGCCAATTGAGACTCACCGTATCAAGAAGATTCCCTTCGTATTTCTAACCCTGAAAGGTTGTACTCGCGGTCAACCAGATTGCTTGCTTAACGTCGTCAAAATCCACTTCATAGTGTGTGTCCAACCCTCTGCCCTCTTCTAGGTGGAGCCCGCAGCTTGATCCCGCGCCATGAGTGATCCATCGCTTTCTCTCTGTGGTGTTTCCGTAACGGCAGCTTGCTGAACAAAGACTTGCCGGAGCTATGGATAACATCCACGCACCCGAGGAGCAGGCTCCTCAGCCGGACAATGCCAAGGCCACATCGGTGGAGCATATCCAACAACTGCTCAAGGCAAAAGACGATACATCCCGCTTCGTGGGTCTAGCCTTGCTCAAATCGACCCTGGATGCTTCTGAAGAGTTGAGAAGTGATCAGAGCGTTGCGGATGCATTATGGTGCTCGATATCACCCAAATTCTTGGATCGCCTGATACGGACGGGGTCAAAGCCCGGTTCAAAGCAGACAGATACCCGGGAAATGCTCGACCTTGCCGTCAACGTTATCTATATATTCACAGTCTTGCTTCCGGGTGATTCTAAATCCAAATCGAAGCTGGTTGATCGCGCCCCACTCTTGGTCGATGCTGTCTTACAGAGGTATGTCTGAAGTTCTAGGATCAACGGAGATAATTCATGACACTAATAGTAATAGTTCGGAAGAAACCACTGATCTTATCCTAAAGACATTGCTCACAATCGTCAGCTCCTCATCAGAGGGCAGTAGTGCTTTCGGTGCAGTTGACGATTGGTCACCTCTTGTTGAGATTGCACCGAAGCAACCCATGGTGCTTTCTATATTAGCATGGTCGTGGATCAACGGCATCAACAGCGATCGGACTGCAGCGGCGACTAGGATCAACGATACTATCGGCGCGCTGTGTGCATCATACAAGGGCACAGACGGTGTCACATTGCTTGATTTCTTGAGCAAGCTCTTGAGTCGTCTAGACTCTGACGTAAGTTGTCCCAGGCTATTGAATATTTACTAACTTCTCCTGGAAATATTCCTGCGTCACTACATCTTAATGTCTAACTGCTTGTCTATAGCTCATCCCGAGGAATCCTCCATGGTTAGGAACAGTTGTCCCATTTATTCACAATCTAGCAGCGTCCAAGCCAACTGCAGCTGGTCGAGAGGCTTATACCAATAGCGCTGCCAATCTTCTCGTTACCTATGGTGATACCGCTAGCGATATGGTCTTTCAAGACATATTCAAGTCATCAAAATCCCTCCCTTACTTGTTTATGAGCCTCATCCTCATCGACATCCGGTCTAGTCTCCCTAACCTACTAGAGAATCTCAATCGTACGGACTATCCAGCCACTTCCGAGAGGATTACCTCGGGACTCATCATCCTATCTTTCTTCATCAACCGACTTCTGCAGATGATCGAGCGTGCAGACTCGGAAGATGTCTTCACTGATGTGCAACCGGATCTACTATTGAAGCTACGGGACTCGGTCATTGAGACATTATCCCTGGTTATGGAGTATCTCAGGGACCGCTGGGACGCCGCCATCGCCGGAGCTCAAGGCCTCCACCCAGAGGCACGAAGTGGCGTAACACATACTGCTTCAGGTTCGATGAAGACCTTGCCTTGGGATTCCAAACATGAGTCTGCCTCCGAGGACCGGCTCCTACTTGCGGCGTTGAAATCTCTAGGTGACTGGCTGCGCGAAGACGATGCGCCAGCGTTGAGAAACGAGGCTACAAATCTTATAGATCTACTCATGGACCTTTACGAGTCAACTTCAGCAGCCAGGGTCGGTGTTGCCACGCGCCCGCTTGTCCTAGGCGTCCTCGATGGGATCATCAAGGAAAACGACGGAGTGCAAGCCCTTTTGGACCACAATGGTTGGACGATCCTAAGCAAAGACTTGCTGGTCATTCTCGCGGATTCAGGAGAGACCGGTCAGCTTGAACATGAACTGGGCCAGCACATATCAGCAATTCTGTCGGCGATTACCAGTAGCCGATCGGTAACACCAGAAGACTGGCTGGACCTAGTGACAGGGGTTTCAGCATATACTGTCCCGCCTGTGCCTCTCCCACTACTCTCTCTGCAGCACCTCTGGGCTGATGTATTAGAGCTATCAGCTTCTCTACTTACTAAAGCCCCGCCAGGTGTCCAAAGACGTTATGTGCATTCGGCAAGTGCATTAACCGGCATTGCGAGGGTCATTTGCGAGAAAGAGTTGGATGGGACTGCCAAAGCTCAGATACAAGATGCTGAACGACTATTAAGCGAAGACCCTATGTTGAGCAATTTCCGGTAGTGTACAGAACTTTGATTTTGGTATTCATTGACGGGGGTCTCCCTGAACCTGGCACACACTCTTTCCCTCTACACGAAATGATCGGACTGATCTGACTTCGCCCTCATTTTGCTTTATTTCTTTCCTTGAAGACCAACGAGAACGGAGGCAGGGTCATGGTAAAAGCGTCCATGATTGTCTGTTCATATGACTGTGAATCACAATTCTCGGGAAACCGAACATCGAATGTTAACGCAACTCTTGCTAGCATGCTCCTCAACTCCCGCACAGCTAGTGGCTTTCCAACACACGCATGTTTGCCTATAAATTCGAACGGTTAGCTGCGACACGCCGGAAATAGGGCGTTGCACATACCAATGCTGAAAGGAAAATGGCCACGTTTGTCGCATAATACAGCCGAATCTGAAATCCACCTGTCCGGAATGAACTCATCTGCGCGTCCGAAGCATCTCTCGTCACGATGTATCACCCATGTCGGTGCAAGCACATCAACACCTCCAGGTACCCATACTTCAGGACCGAATTCGGATTTTGGAATGATCAAGCCCTCCGGACCGGTAGTTCGGGGATTTCCACTGATTCCCGCCGGACGTAGACGCATCGTCTCGTTAATGAAGGCATCGGTCCATTCCACTGCCTCACTATTACCGATGAGCTTGTTGTAGCTGAAAGAGTCGGGGCCTTCTGGGAAGACAGCATCGAGAAGCCCCTGCAGTTTACGAAGGGCAGATGGGCTTGCAGCTAGGTACCACATCATATTTGCCAATACACTCTGTGTGGTATCTGCACCAGCAGCTATCATGACTCGACTTTCGGCATTCATCGCCTCTTGCGTGGGCGGTGCAGCAGGTCCGCCCTCATTCATGGCGTCAAGGAGATAGGCCATCACGTCCTTGCGATCATTAAAGTCCTTTTCCAGATTCTTGTCAGACTTGTATTGAGCTTGTCGGTCATGAACTACGTTGGCGCACAGGTCCAGAAAAGGTACAAAATCGCTGCCGCCGGGAAGGTGGCTGAGCATGAGCATGAGCCAGGGCACCCAACGTAGACTGCCGAGCACGTAATGAGCTTTTCTCATGGCCACCAGGGCTGGATGCGCCACTCCTTGAATGGTATTGTCAAAGGACCGACCGAAGCCGACGAGACCCATGACATCAAACGAAGTTCTTCCCATGGCGGCGGGCACATCAATGGTCTCCTGCTCCTTGGTTTGCTGGATAAAAATGCCGATGATCTCCTGGATATCGTCATCAAACTTTTCCAGTGATTGGGTGCTGAAAGCCTGCTCCCATGGCCGTCGCCTTTGCTTATGGTCCTCAGGTGAGCGAGAAAGCGAAAAGCTGAGCTTAGTATGGTCATTGCCAGTGTGCGACCACCACACGCCCTTGTTCAAGGCCATGAGCTCAGGCAGCGCATCTGCACGATTGATAGACAGGAGTCGTGGTCCTGGCGTTGATTAGACCTGGAGTTCGTGGCGACGTGGCCGGCGACTTACCAATGCGTACGAAATCACCATATTGGCGGTGCAGAGCTTCCAGGTTTCGATGGAACTTGAATTCGCCAGAACTCTTTCTCACTGTCCAGAAGGAACTGAGCCGCGCAGCAAATGGACCAGGGAATTTCCCCAAACGATGGAAGTAACCACGATAGATGAGAATAGAGCTTGTTAATCCGAGAATGAACGAAAACAAGCAAAAGCTGAGCTCTTGTAGAGTTGATGCCAAGGACAACTCCCAAATTTTGACGGACCACCAGCCGAAGAAGATGCATTGAATAGCGCCAATGCCAAGAAGCCTCCACACATTGAAGTCTATCTCAACGCGTCTGGCGTATCCATGATGGAACACGACTCCGCTCAACGCAGAGAGCACAAGCAGAGTTGTGTCTGAGGGCGCGCCTTTGAGCAGCATGATGGGCGACCATATGGTTCGCCAGGCTACCTCGACTTCTCAACTTTGAGGAGAACCCTGCGGCATTTAAGGAAGAGTACTAGGAAAGTTCCGACGTTGCACGACGAGAACTCGGCCCTGGAACCCAGTTCGGGTTTGACCTGCATATAATGGAGGGGGGAATGCTGGACCCTTCCACATGATGGTATGATGGCTGCTTAAGCGAAGTAAGGGGCATCTCGATGCATATACCGAGGCTAAGTGGTCGCTAGCTTGGTTTGACTGGGTCCAAACGCTCCTAAGCTGACCATTATCGTCAAATTTATAGGCTAGATGTGAAAATACTATCCGTCACTTGATACCGCGCTGTCAAGACTTGCGCTAGTTACGTGGCGATAACATGAATTGTTGCCGATCCTCTGGGACCTATAAGCGGTCTAGATGTGGCCAACTCCACAACCACAGGACATATAACTGGACCCGCTGCCATACATTTCGGGCAAACCCACCGGATATCGACCCATCGGCTATCGGCTAGACGACTTCGTTGAAACGAATATGGAAGACGAGCGATCATTGACTGTTTCGCCATGACATATAACTCTACCCCCTTGCGTGCCATACCTCTCCGTCCAATCACCAGTAATAGCGGTGAGCCCTCCCACGCTTATCGCGGTACAACAAATCGGCGTCGATTGCTGGATCGGTTCGGCCTTTTTGCGAGAAGCGGAGCCTAGAGATCCCGAAAACAGTCGTCTGCAGGAGAAAAACGGCCAGCCATACCACGCCAAGAGGTAGACATGCGTGCCAAGCCTTACGATGCAAGGGTGCGGACGGGCCTCAGATCATGCCGCAATGGCCGGACTTACATCTCAGAACACCTGGTTGCCATATGTGGCGCCAAGATTTGAGCAACCAACTAACCATAGTCGCTGGCCTCTACTTGAGCAAGTCTCCGGTTGTTTGATAGGACCACTCACTGTATATGGCATATGCAATGGCCCATTGTTTGCGGTGTCTTTGCATTGAGAGACAACCGCGTCACGTTAATGGGTTGCGACGAGGGAGCAGCTTGCGTGACGGCATAGGCTGCGTAGAACGGCCACGATGCCTCAGTGGTCACAAAAAGGTGCTTTTGCCTATGTCAGTATTGTAATGGAATTTTAGGACAAGTTTTCGGCCTCCCATAGAGCGCGATTAGCCTAACAAGTGTCCAGATGGCGACGAAAGTGATAACATACCCAAACCGCTTTGTCCTGTCCACAACTGAAGCCAGTTGCGACGCCAAATATGAAGGCCAAGAAAAACGCCGGTGCGTTCAGCAAGTTCGCACGAACACTGTTGAAGCCCAATG
The DNA here is from genome assembly GCA_039778275.1 of Seiridium unicorne. Classification (NCBI taxonomy): domain Eukaryota; kingdom Fungi; phylum Ascomycota; class Sordariomycetes; order Amphisphaeriales; family Sporocadaceae; genus Seiridium; species Seiridium unicorne. Next base: position 44,474 of record JARVKF010000101.1, read on the forward strand.
GTTCAATGATTGTAGCACCCCAAGTAGAAAGATCTCCAACTGCTTGGAGGCCACTCAAGCATACAATGAGATACGGCCAAGTGGTCCAATTGAGAAGAACACTAGTGCTGTTCATGCATAGTCAGTAACCTTGCGTCTATGGAAGCCAATGGGGCGTATTACTCACAAATCGTGGAGAGTGATCTTCGTTGTCGAGGCCTGGCCCTTGAGCGGGTCTAATAGGAGCCGGGCAACGAACACATCTACCTCGCGCTCTGAAAGCAACCACCGGTTCTAATGAGCCCATCAAATAGGTGCACAATGTGGTGAGGTGACCTAGGGACACAAGCGAAAGCGAGAATACCGGTCGCTTCTTGCGTTGGTACAGTTAGCATTTGGGGAATGTGGGGGGTTTACCGAACTGATTGTTGAGACTCCGCAAATGATGAAGATCCTGGTCCTGTCAGCACATACGGACGCATCTAAATCCACCAGAGGTACTCACCATTGCCAGCCCGAAAGACCATATTTAGTCCCTGATGTTCAATGCACCAGCCAAGATAAGCGATCCAAACGCGGCGGAGATCGGGGGCCCAAAGAAGAAGATCGTCGTGCGCTTGGTGATCTCATCGTGTGTATGCCACCGTGGGAGTGTATACAGACCGCCCGGGACGAAGCCGCTTTCAGCGAGGTCGAGGAAGAGGCGTGCCGTGTACCATACACTTGCATTTTTCATGAGCATCTGGAGAATTTCGATCAAGGCCCAGACGATTACCTGAGCAGGGATCCAGAAATGTGGCTCAATTCGGCGAAGGACGATCTACGACGTGGTTAGTCAGGGAACTACATGATATTGAAGCAGTGCTAATAGTAATCTCACGTTGGATGGGATTTCTAGTAGCACAATACCAAACCAAAGAAGAGAGACAGCAGTATTAGCTTGGTCTCTAGTTAAGGTCGAAGTAAGCACGCCCGACACACATTGGCTCGGTCAACTGCCATCCAGGTGAGCATCAGCTAGTGAAATGTCAGTCCTATTCTTTACATACTGGATAATCGCCGTGGCTTACGGAAAATAGTGGCAGTAACAGTAGATCGGCCTTCTTGACGACGCGTCTCTCCTCTTCACTGGTCAAGATGACAACGACTTGCTTTCTATTCCTTTCGATCTCGTGCCGCAATATTTCATCTTGCAGATTCTCAGACTCGGGCACTGAGTAGGCTTTGTCTGATGCATCTAGAGGCTTGCCATTGTCTGCAGTGACAGCTGATACCGGAAAGTGGGTTTGCAATGGCTGTCGCCGGTAGGGAGTTCGCGACTGCCAACCACTCTGAGCGTGGGTAGCCATCTCAACCGGTCTTGGTACGAAATCGAGTTCATTTTGATGTTGCTATTAATTGAGGCGATCGTCGATACGCCGTGTTTTGATATGCAAGTTCCAAAAATGCCACCTCGCCATTGGCAAGCTATTTATCGCCATTTCAAGAGCATGGCAGCCGACTATTCAGCGTCCTCAAAGCCGCGGACTACGATGAAATTGTAGTCATGGCACTCCTCTGGCTCCGGGAGGATACAGGCTCGCATGCAATTTCTGTAGTATTCGGCCGCGACGGACTCCAAAGAAGATACCCGGAATCAGCTGCTGGGTTTCTAGTTCCGAGGCCATCTTCGAACACCATCCGATGGAACGGAAGCTAAAGAAGTCGTCGCCTTGGCCGTGCACTAAGGAGCTTGAGCTATGTCGCGTTTTGTCTCGGGAATGTCGTGCTGGGATGTGGGGTTTTCTCGGCAGATGGACCCGAGACTTTGGTTGACGCCAGGTCGCGGGGTTAACCAAAACATGCAATGACTTCGAGAGCGCGAGGTAGGTGGGCACACGAGATGCCATTTGATCGGGACTGAAGATGAGATGGGGTCAACATGGAATAAACATGGCATGAGGTTAAAATACCTCCGACGCATTGATTCATGGCTCAGACTCACATCATTAATTCCTGTTATGATGCCCGTGTTACTAGTAGTTTATCTGGCTGTTAACAGTTTTTAACGATATTTCATTACATTGAGTCTCGCACCATCTAGAACAAATTGACTGGTGCGGTTGGTTCATCTTGTCATGACAATGTCCGCTCAGCGGCATTGTCCATCAAATCGATTTTTATATAATGTAGTCACACCTAGTGCGGCGACACTTGAGCTCAAGTTTCCTGAAGACCCCAAGAAATAGTAAAATCACCCAAAAGTTCATTATGAGCTATTTGCATGGCGGTCACCAGAGGTCTCGTTCCCCTGGTCACCTTCATGTGAATCGCAAATTAAGGTACGAAAACCCCGGTTCGACAACTTTGTGGCCCAAGGGCTCAGCTTGAGCATCACCGGCCGCCCCGGCCGCGACAAGAAGTGGCGTAAAGTGCTGCAAGGCCATGTTAGTCATTATTGGTGTTGGGACTTTTAAACTACTTGCCTCTACTGTTGGATGCGACTTTTGGAATTCAGGCAGGGCTTCCAACTGAAGTAATGCGCCTCTCCGTTTCTCGGCACCCGTCTTGGCAACCGCTACTCGTATGGCTTCGTCTAATGTTATGGATTCCTGGAGTACCTTTGCCGTAACTGCTTCTTTCTCCCCCTCAGATGTAGCCCTCTCGATTTGTTCCCGCGAGGCGAAGGAGTGAACGGCCATCCCGGATCCAATAATAATATAATCATTTCTATAAAGAAACATAAGCCACTTGACATGGAGTAGGATCTAGGCCTTGTGTTACCTGAGTGAGTTGAAAGCCTCCCCTAGCCGGATTTGGCTTTCCAGATTATAGCCATGAAACGTCGACACTTGAATGATCGGTACGTCCAGAGGGTCATCCTCGGGGAACATGACCTTGAACGGCACCCATACGCCATGATCGACTCCGCGTTGGACTCGTTTTGTCTTGATCCCCGAGCCCTTGAGGTGCTGCCAGACGCCTGTCGCGAGCTCGGGGGCATCCTGATGTGGCCAGTTGTAATCATATACAAACGGCTTTGAGTCGTGGAAATCATTCACGAAATCATGCTGTGATATCCATTAGATGTACTCTTGGGCAAACATTCGAATAATGCCTACCTGGATGTATGTGTTCTTCTTCACGTTAACCTCAATTACTTCTGGGCCATGTATCTCGCCAGCTTCGAAATGACCGCTGAAAACAACGATCGCTTTCGGCCGCGGTTTGATGGCCAGTATTTCTTTTCCGATTCCACGAAGGTCGTTGCGAATAGTATCGAAGTTTGTCGCTTGTTGGAAGAGCAGTCCCACTCCGGCATGTCCTATAAAATAAACCGGGAATGGCTTTGTGGGCTCAATTACTGACGGCATGATTGAGAACGTGCTCGACTTGGATTTGACCATCAAGGACAACCAACCGCGAATGAAAAAATAATTCAGCAAAGCTTGGTTTTAAACTTGGTGGCAATCGAGGCAAGCTCCCGATGGTCATTCGCAATATGGTGTAGCCTAGAATCTGAGGTCAGGAGTCGCGTGCGTTGGAGAACGATGGCGTGATCAGAGTCCGCCACTATGCTGCATCTGTATGGTGCGAATTCCAGATATGAGCCAACCTATCGGATTTAGACATCAGAAAGGCCTAGTTGACTTTGATTAACGTACTATCTTACTTTCCTTGTGATTGGGACAATATTGACCATGACACACTCACTAGTCCATGATCTTGAACTCACGCTGCCTATTTTGTTCCATATATCCTTCAATTTACAAAAACTTCATCTGTGAACAGAAGGTAGGACTTTATATCAAATAATCTTCGGGCCCATATATTCTCTCAGTTCCCATAGACATGTCTCAGACCATTACTACGCGAAGACACGTCCTAGTCTAGGCTCCTCCCAAAAGGCCGACGCCTGCACATATCAATGCTTAAGACCGCGGGATATCGTATTGGGAGACTCGCATGAACTGCCTGCATTGGAGATATTGTCAAGAATCAGGGCCTAAAGCAGTCAATTTGGTGTCTATTAGAAGAGAGTCGAATGACGCTAGCATTCCTGGAAATAAAGCTCACCCGAAATCTCCGCACAGACGATCCCGGAGACTTGGATCTAGTAGTCCATGTCCATGCACGCTTGCATATGAGTGTTTCCAGTTGAGCTTTTGGGATGTAGGTATTTTAGATGTAATCAGTTTCAACTCAGGTTGGGAAAGATATAGACGTTCCCTCGAGTCACGAGCTCTTGGCATATACTTTTAACGAGACAGACTACTTGGTAGCCGTAAAATGTGAACGAAACAGTAGCTTCGCCATGTATTTCGAACTCAGAAAGCACGTCGACAATGTAGATATCTTCGGAATGAAAGGTACTTTACCAAATTCGGCCAAAAGTGAATTCTTTCCGGTCATGGTTTGGCGTCGAAAGAGTTTGGATCATACAACACCGGCGGCCTAGGTCGGGGTTTCCAGGGATGAAGTCCACATGTTCGGGGTTTTGATCAGCGAGCAATACGGAAATTTCAGCAATATCCAATGCACCGCTCAATTCGACCTGCTAAGTTCTCCATCAACGTCAATATCATTACATCTACTATGCAGATACCAGTGGCGGAGAGCAATCAAGAAATCCTCGATATCGATCAAACGGGTACAGATTATCTTTAAGGTAACATCACTCGATTAATCTTCTTTCCCGAATAAGTACTTCACTCTATATATCTGCCCTCAAAGAGGCTCTTCAATACAATTTGGATCCAGTGGTCAGCATATCCAAAGCTACTGATAGTCTCAAGGATTCTGTCATGCAGGCCGCATTGCACTCTTTCGTGGCAATGATTGACGACATCCTCGGGCGTATACGGTAGCACTCAGCTGGCCTCTTCGAATGATACGTCCCGGACAGATATACAAGGAGAATTTGAGGCGATCAACTTCGGGCAAGATGTCAGAATAGGGGCTCCAGCCACCTGGGTTATCGGGCTTCTCAGCCACTACACATAGACTAGCTACCTCCTCCTGCCTCTGGCACCCTTCTAATACTCAATCAAGAATTCAATTTACCTCATAACCTTCGTTCCATCTCAACACAAGAAATATACCAATGGGCCGTCCTTGGTATGAACATTGCCCTTTTCCTGCTCTTGGTCATTTTCGGAGTCCGAACTCGGTGGTGGCATGGTCTTCCACTCTTCGATCCTCTAGAATTCCAAAGCATCGCGGCGGCCGCCTCCCTAGCGGAGAGACATGACAAAAGAGCTTCAGAAGCGGTCGTCACTTTACAGAAACATGGATGAGGCGTGGACTAGTGATCCCAATAATAGGGCACTAAGAGCAATTCCTGTGCATCCTTCCAGGTACGCAGTGGACTGGCTATCATCTTGACAATAGTTAAGCAGAATACTCTCTAGCACACTGGTCTGACACCGAATATATCGTGGATCGGAAGAATGCTTTCCAGGCAAAAGCGAGGCGAGCATTGGGAGCACCTGGGAAAGAAGTGTGAAAGGGCTGGACGAGATGTTACATTCTCACCTTAGCGGGGTGACACGGAGAGTACTATATATCTCGTTTTAATAGAAATTTGAACATTAATTATGCTGTCTTCTCTTTGGATATATGTTAGTGACTATGAAATTTCGTTATTATGTTTTTAAGCAACACTGTTTGACAAATAGCGCGATATCGATGAAAAGCTTAGGTCCCTTACCCCACGAGTTATATAATCTCCCAACTCATTGCAAATAAGTGTTCCGTGTTCCGAGTTTATCTCAACTTTAATATATAAGCTCGCCTATGGAGGAATATTACTTATCCCTTCAATTCATATGCCTCAATTAGGCCTACTAACCTCATGACTTTGGCTATTCTCGAAAACTCCGTTAACTCTTACGACTTGGTTATTAGCGATAATGTTTTGATTATGAAGTTGTTACCGGCACCACCTTGTGTGTGACGTTATGTGAACTGGCCTTCACTATGACATTAATTTTCTCAGAATCCTTCTTTGAGCCGAGCATCAATGCGGAGAAATATCACTTCTTAAGCCTCAAACAACTGCCAATCAATCTGTCTATTTTGAAAAGGTTGTACTCCGCCTCCTTTACTGAAACAAACATTTCGTTCCGGCTCTTCTGTGAAATATCCCAAAACCTCGCCATAGGATACACAGCGTCGTGAAACCGCCTGTCATCAAAGAAGTTATTGACGAGTTGCTGCAGCCTCACCTTGAAGTAACCATTGTACTCCTTGGCACTTGCACCATTGACTCCGAACTCCGGCCGATGTTGATGGTCAGGATCGACAGTTCAGACCCACATATCGTCGATAAGTTTGGCATGACTCAGAACGGAATTGACGGGCGTCATGATCAATAACCAAGACCACGTTGCGTAGGATACCGATATCCAAGCCCCCACTTTCTACTTCTTTGGTATCAGCAGTGACCTTCTTCGCACTTGCTTCATCGCGAATAGAGATGAAGTGTTGGCGCAGTTGATCAAACGTCCCAACTCGAACTTGATCACCGCCTTGGGTGGTGGTGCTCCTGGAAAGGTTGAGATCATGAAGCTCCGTTTCTTTCTCGCTGTCTCTTGGTTGTTCATTGGAAGCATCAGTAGCTAGGGGCCAATCTAGCATCTGTAAACGCCAGACCATCCTCGCCAGACTGCCAATGCCAACTGTTGACCTCGCATTGTATAGTGCACCGTCCATCCGCCACATGTACTCCTCCCTACGCTCCTCAGAACCGGCTGCATCCGGATGTATATAGACATCAAAGCCCCATGAATTTTCTTCCTCATTCTCTTGAAACAAGCGTTTCACCCAAGGCTGCAATCGCGGATTGGCTAGAATGGCGTTTTCCTCCTGCTCCAATTCCGGTTGCCATGTTTCGTTAAGGCGTCTAGCCCATTCCTCGGATGCATTTTCAATGGCAGTTCCTTCATTCTCATCATAAAAAGGTGTTCTGATTGCCTTGAGGCGATCAGTAACCTCCTGCCAGTGATCTTGGGATACTGCGTGCAGAGCTTCGTGGGCCGTAGTGATGGCGCGCAGTTCCGGCAAAGAAACATCCAGCCAGTAGCGGCCACGCAGGAGATCAAGTTCTGATGCTGATAGCTGATTGGGGCTTTCAGCGGCACGCTTGGGAAGATCTACTTCGGCGAGTGAACTCGATTTGCTAATATTTGTACTCTGTAACCCCGGTTCCGGAAAGTCAAGAACACGGCGCTTGTCAGGGTCGGAGACTTCGTGTTGCTTCTCGAGGTCAGGGGTGAGATGCATGACATCACCTCCAGCATCTAGTCCACGGATGACACGGATAAATCCTTTGACGAGGTGTTCCATTGTGTTGTAGCGAGCTCATGAGCACCTTGACACGGTGGCGTTGAATCGAATGTTCCATTGAACGGCCCCAAATTGTGGGGGTTGCACTGGAGCAGAGCCAAGCCACGGTATCTGGGCTGCTGGGCTCTTGTCTGCAGGGGCGATAGCCGCTTATGCGCTGTACCTGGTCGCTCGTACACGCTAAAATTAAGGTAGCCACACATTGATGACAGTGATTAAAACCCCTGCACTTGCGTAAAGTGCACTCAAATACCTCACCACGTTTACTCTTTGGTTGCAAATCTGCGGTCTTGGTATACCCCAGGTGGCGGCTCAGCTGGTTTGGACCACAGTTGAGAACTATCGTGAATGGCATTAAACTTGGCTCATAGCTCATGTTTGACTTACATAACATGCGACATAGCACATGTTGAGCTTCACCAGTTATTACTATGAGGCACAAGCCTTCCGTCACTAATATTGGACTGCAGGGGCCATGTGCCAGCCAAGAATTGTTGTCAAATTAGACGTCAACAGTCCCGCACATTAGTTATTTGGCCACTCTTCTATGATTTAGGTAAGATTTCCCAGGATTGCTGACGTTGCAAACCCGGTCCCCGGCTCCGGATCCGTCGCCAGGGTCCGGGGGTAGCGTCCGGGGTCAGGGTCCGGCCAGCGAACATGGCAGGGGATGGTAATTCATGCAAGACGCCGCGGAAATTCTCGTTTGATATATATTAACAAACTCAAAAACCCACCACTGTCTCCCCATTAAACTTTGTCATCGGAACATGGGATGGGCGATTCGAGGAACAACCGGCATTTGGCTGCTCTGGGCCCACCCGGCCGAGAACTAAGGGAATATATCAGAGGAAGGGCCCGGGTCTGGACTTTGTGCTTGATCTCATCGTCACATCACAACCAGACGTCTGCCACTCTTTTCCAGCCCTGGGGCTTTATCTTCGACGCTCTTTACAGTTGCTATATACGTTCCGCATTTGCAGAACAATTCAATCATTAAAATCACTGTCCCGGAGACAATTATCAAAACGACGAGATGCGTTTCTCAACTGGTTTGACTCTTGCCGCAGCTCTGCTCGGCGTCGATGCCGCATGCATTGGCCAAAGCAGACGTCCATCCGGCCACCACTTCCCCAGCGGACAACGCTCATCCTCCGCGGCGGCCACTGCCGTTCCCACAGTCATTCCGACAGTCGTCCCCGCCACTTCAACCATCGCGACCACTTCTCTGGCCGCTACTACATCTGCAGTTGCCACAACGGCGTCGTCAGTGACCACGGAAGCCGCTGAGGTCACTTCGTATACCACCAGCAGCGCTCCCGCAGCAACTACCTCTGCGGCCTCATCCTCCGGTCTCACCGATGACCAGCAGAACGCACTCGACGCACAGAACAGTGCTCGTAGTGACGTCGGCTCAGCTGCTTTGGTCTGGGATGATGACCTCGCTTCCGAGGCTCAGGCATGGGCTGAGCATCTGGTCACCGTTGGCGACCTCGTCCACTCTGAAGTTTCGAACGAGGGCGAGAACCTCTACATGGGCTCCGGCGACAGCACCCCTTTCGTCAACGCCGCCAACATGTGGATTGATGAGAAGTCGAGCTACAACGGAGAGGCCATCACAACCACCAACTATCTGACCTTTGGCCACTACACCCAAATCGTTTGGAGCTCAACCACCAATGTCGGTATGGGCTTGGCTACTGGCTCCGATGGTGCCGTATACGTTGTCGCCCGCTACTCGCCCCCTGGCAACTAGTAAGTCATACACTCTCTTGCGTAAGACTGATTGACAGTCTCTAACATGACGAACCAGTATCGGCGAGACCGCGTATTAAGTCTTACACCATGAGACACTGGGGAACACCAGGACGTGCAGATCATCGCACGCCCTATGCTATGTGTACGATGCACGACTGTTCATGCCACATTTCTCTTCAATTCTGAGGCATTCTTGTTGCCTGCACTCCAGAGTGGGTCTTTTGGGACGGATTTGGTTCAAGATAAAGATATCAGTGCACATTGCAAAATGAAAACTTCTATTTGAACCAGCATATTGTGATTCGTCTTCATAACCTGATCATCTATGGCCTTGTGATGATCCGGAACATTGCAACTTTTAAGGAAGCATGATTCGTGCGAGGAGTCGCAACACAAGCGACCAGTTGGTCCGAATGTTGAACTAGGGCTACGGATGAGAAGACAAGGTACGCTGCGGCAGCGTGGTATTCATTAAAATTTGGTGATCAACTATGTCTGATCAATTTGTTTCCCATAGTCCCAAGCGAACTACTATACTCACTTCAGCTGCGCCACCAGTTCCCCAACCCACGCGATCCATTCAGTGCTACTTCACCAACGATGCATCAAGCACTTGTGATCGGGGAACCGGACTTACCTGCGGGGCATACATTACTTCCATCGAGAAGTCACCCTTGGAATATACCAGTAAGATTGTAAGCGGTCAACCTTGCCCCAGCTATCATAATGCGAATAAGCAAGAGAGGCTACATATATACAGAAAGCTGTTTGGGACCACGACTGACATGGAACCTGGAATAACATATTTGCCTAAATTATGCAGCATATTCGATTATGCCTGCGGAGAATTGCCGATCTGACATTCTCTGAGTTGCAAGTTCGATACAAAATTGTCCAGATGAACCGTAAGTCTGATCATTTGATGAAACTATACCATATTCCCAGTCGCAGTGAACTTGAAGTATTACATCTGGATTATGGAACTGATTATGCAGGTTCAGGAAGCTCAATCAGCATCTGTACACGTTCTTCAGCTTGAACGAGTTTTCTTCATGACCCGGACCTGATTCATTTTCGCCCAACGCAAAACCCAACGTTCATGGTGGTCACACATGCTACCATAAGAGGAAGACTGAAGATTGCGTTCGCCATGAAGAACAGACGATATTACTCCGAGCAAGCCTGCAGCATGTCCAGAATGGAAATTCAAAAGCCACAATAAAGGCCGCTTGAAGACAGTACGCTTCAAAAACCTGGAGGCTTATGGGTAAGTTCTATAAGTACCGAAACTATGGAGGAAACCGACCCCGGGCCCGGCAAGATCTAGGTTTCCCGTGCTGTATATAAAGTTGCATCAATACACTCAGAAAGAAGACGTGTCAAGTTTCGGTTTTGTTCCCACCACTGAACGTAGGGTGTCTCTTGGGCCTCAAGATCAAGCCTAGCAGAGTATTGTCGTTGCAATTAATCGTTGGCCGTCATGACTGCCGTTGAGAAGAAGAAGATTGATGACTGCCATGTGAGTTCTCCTCCCTGAGCAGCGTGAGCATGGATACTCATTACATATAGCTCAGCTTTAGTATTGAGACACAGGTTTGCCCAGGTACCCCAAGTGCTTCTGCACCCAGCGATACATATGCGCCACGAGTATGCAGGGGGGTTCCGTTGGCAGGGATCCAAGGGTGTGCTCCAAATTTATCTAATTCAGAAAGTCTGCCTGTGTTGTCCAATTAGGATCTGCTTTGAGAGTGTGCCAAGGAAAAGAAAAAGGAAAAAAAAAAGAAAAAAGGAAAATGAAATATTGGAAGCAACGTTACGACGACGAAAAGGCTAAAACCAAAGGCTTGTTAGATTGAGAATACGATAGTGATGCACGAGAGCTCGAAAACCTCTCATTACTATTGATCGGAAGCTGTAGAAGAGTGTTTCGCGGTCAAGAACGGTGTGGGCCAGGGTAGCGTTAGGGGAAACTCTAGCCGGGACGCAGGTGAAGGAAGCTGCTGCGAGACTTCACTAGACGAAAGTGATGATGATGATAAGCATAGCCCGATTGACTTGAAGACAGTATCCAGAACTTCAAGCCTGGATGGACCAGAAGATCGATATGATATTGCAAACGAAGGATCGGAGAAGAGCTCAAGTGTGGATTTAGGGTACGATCAGCTTGACACAATTGCCCATGGTATCGTCATTTGCCCCTCTGCGCATGAGGGCAAGTCCCTGCACGTTGGTGTTTTCAGTTTGAGCCCAAAGAATGGCGGTAGAGTTGCTTACCTGAGAAAATTTGCAGTCAATACAGTGGAGATAATTGAGACAGATAGGCTATAAGGTTCTTTAGAAAATATCTTGGACAAATATGACTAGAGGCTATTCTCTATGCACAGCTTTTAGTCCCGAATATATGTAGCACGGGCACAGGATCGCCCAGCTGTCAAAGTGGCAGCTACCCGTATAAGAATCCATCAACTTCTGAATCTGAAGAAGACCCTCCCCGAAGTCTCCGCAACCTGCGTCTCTACCATAGCGTCCTTCAAATCTTCGTGTAAAATATTATTCGTCCCATCCACTGGAACGACACCCAAGCGCGACGCTTCTTGGATGGTGAATGTTCCATAGCTATCGATCTCGTCGAATTCACCAAGATGTTTTGGTGGAGCAACTAGATTCACAATATAGAAAAATGTGAAGCTGATGAAGAACCCAATGAAGAACGCCATATAGTACAGCTCATATACCGCTCTTGGCGAGTCTATGCTGCCCGCAGTCGCGACCAATCCTTTGATAGTGGGGGCCCATCCGGCAATCCAGCATGGAATCACCCGTAGGTTCACGCCATGCCAATACCAGTAGTTGGATCCTTTCTGGTGGAAGAGGCTAGAGAAGCGAATCTTCTGGCGCCGCAGGAGGAAGTAATCGCAAACCATGACGCCCATAATTGGCGCCAAGAAAACAGAGAACGAGTTCAGTACAGAGACGAATGTGGCCGCCTTGTTAACTAATTGCCAAGGTTGAATTATCCATGCAGCAAGGAACGTTAGAAGCGATCCGCGACGGATGTTTATATACTTCGGAAACAATCCCGAGAGGTCTATGCCGCCAGCCACGGAGTTGGAACAGACGTTTTCGAACATTGAGGCAAAGGCAAAAGCGAGAGCGGCGAAGAATACACCAGCCCGTGCAGCAGAGGAACCCTGACCATCTGAAGCATCTTAGCAAATCAGTCCATCCACCATTGGAGATGCTGTACTTACGATCCATCATAACCATAAGAAGGTCTGGTGGGTTCCAGTAGACCTCGCCATATATCTTCTGAGCAGCAGCCGTAGTGACCAGACCTCCAAGGGATACTAGAACACCGACGAGCCAGTAGACACTGAGCGTCCCCAAGATGTAGTCTCGCTTACTCTTCGCGTATCTTGAGAAGTCACTGCTATTGGTCATTCCTGCGGCTTTGCCTCCGATTGCCTGATTGATTCCAGAGAGCATAAGCCACGATACACTCCACTTCGAGGTGGACGAGACCGTCTGCCCCTGGTAGAACATTGGCCCCACTCCTTTGGCGACCGACAGAGACCATATCATGAGGGCTACCATCGCCAAGCCACATGCGACGGATGAAAAGAAGAAAGGCTTCTTGAACTTTTCTGGGCGTATGAACAGGAATGGGACAGATATAAACCAGAAAACCATGAAACCGATCAATTCGTATGTTGTGGTAGGCATATTAGCGTTTAATGTGTTAGGGATCTTTGCGAAAGAGGGCCATATAGCTGTGATACACACGCTGGATTTATGGTCAGTTCCACGCATGCTATCACAATGCATCCCGGGTGCTCAGCAATGGCATTTCTTACCTTGCAAGCTTGCCACCATTCCAACCTATAGACATGTAAGAGTTTTGGGGGCACCACGATTATGAGAGCAAGATCGAAGCTTACACTGAATAGCGGTCCAGATAAAGTTAAGCAGGATTCTCTGTAGCAGAGGAATGAAACTCCCTCTCATGCCCCAGGTGTGCCGGTTCTGTACTGTAAACCCGATATGCCAGGCTAGGAGAGATATCAGTAATTTGTTCGTCTCGTGCATCAATCTTAGTTCACTTATGGAGAACCGGATAAACACTTACTCAGTCCGCACCAAGCAACTAGTACAGCAAAAATGGTACAGATTGCTCTGGAGATTATTACAATTGCCATTGCCTGACCCACTGAGAGTCCCTGGGTAAGGAATGTGTTGGGAGTCTGCCATGTTGCGACAGTGAGTGAGGAACTTGGTATGACAGGTTAGAAATGATCGGTTTGCAGGTTTGGAGTGATCTCATCTTAATACTCCAGCAGAGACATTTACTTACACCGACCAACATCCAAAGAAGTTAAACCAACCCCAAGTACGGCGCGATGGCGGTAATGGAATCAAGTCCCGATTGCACCAGGCGCTCACTTCCTCATGACTGGATTCGTCGGCCTTGAGGATGGCTGCCTCTCTGATTTTATGAATAGTCTTCCCCATCGTTTCGGCCACCTAAAGAGTTTGGGGTGTAGGAAATCGAGTTTCCTCATGATGATCCATGGAGGGAATTGTTGATATGTTGTACCACTATCGGATGAATCCCCGACCGCGCAGTATGCCAAGCAGAGGTCTTATCAGGGCTGACTCCGCAATCTGGGCAAAACTGCAGAACGATAACAGTAATATGATACCCGAAAGCTTAACCGAGCATCACTCGACTGACTCGAGGCACCCTTGTCACTAGCGTACAGCATATCATGAGGTAACGTTATCAATGCGCTTATATAAAGGACGCAGGCCGATGCCGATAACCATGAGCACGGCAGTCGGAGGCGTTCCGATGGTCCCACGCTGCCCGCACCTCCACCGGGGATAATCCACTATAGGTACCTCCAAATCAGCGGGTATTGTGAATGACCAACAGCAAGTCAACGTTTGGCCGGCAAAGTCGGACGGAATGCCCATCATCCGCCTTCTCTCAAATCACACCCACGAGCCTCTTCAGCTGAGATAATCTTTACGGCCTGTTCTGGACGGAATTTGAATCCCGCTCGTGATTTGCCCGTGATTTGAGTGGCGCGACAACTATTACTCGCACCCCGTGGACTCGCCTATGGATTGATGTTTACCATCGGAACCAAAGATCGAGTGATTATTTCATTAGCGATTCAGAGAAAATGAGGGCGCCTTACTTGAGAATCGGTGTTGATGTAGGCGGGTAAGATTCTAAGTGATTTTATCAGTAGTAGAACATCAAGGTAACAATACCCAACAGCACGAACACAGATGGTGTCATCCTAGATCCCAGTCGGTCTTCTGAACCAGACCGTGGCATTGTAGCTTGGAAGAAGTCCAGCACGACCAAGAATCCAAGCGATGGGATCAACAACGTCATCAGTGACATGTTCCAGGAATCGAACATTGACCCTCGTGATGTCGCGAGCGTCACTATCGGCACCACGCATTTCATCAACGCAGTGGTTGAGATGGATCAGTCTCGGTTGGCGCGTGTTGCAGTCCTTCGACTCTGTGGACCGTTCTCGAAAGAAATCCCTGTTGGTGTCGACTGGCCACCAAAGCTTCGAAACATTATCTGCGCCTATCGTGGCCTCGTGGATGGTGGCCTAGAAATAGATGGCACCTTGATCTCGGAACTTGATGAGGATGAGATTCGTCGCCATTGTGGGATCATCAGATCTCAGGGTATCAAGAGTATCGTGGTCGCAGGTGTTTTTAGTCCTATTGATGTGATATATCGACAGGAAGAGAGAGCGGCCGAGGTGATTCGAGAAGTCTACCCGGAAGCTGATGTTGTCGTTTCGAAAGAAGTGGCCAATATCGGATTTCTAGAAAGAGAAAACGCAGCTGTTCTTAACGCAGCAATTTTATCGTTTGCAAGACACACCATTCATGCATTCCAGGATGCGGTTGGTCGTCTGAACCTCAACTGTCCGGTCTTCCTCACGCAAAACGATGGCACGATTCTACCAGCAAGCTCAGCAGCCCAGCTTCCGATCAGGACTTTCTCCAGCGGACCGACCAACTCTATGCGTGGCGCTGCATTCTTGACACAGGGCTTGGAGAAGGAAGCAATGATGGTGGTGGATATCGGCGGTACTACCACAGATGTAGGACTACTCTTGAAGAACGGATTCCCGCGGCAGGCAGCTGCGTACAGTGAGATCTCTGGTGTAAGAACAAACTTCTCATACCCGGATGTGAAGAGTATCGGGCTAGGTGGTGGCTCCATCGTTCGAATAGGGGACTATGATAGTCTGACGATCGGTCCCGACAGTGTGGGGTACCATATCCAAGAGAAAGCCTTGGTATTTGGTGGTGATGTTCCTACAACAACTGATTATACTGTTCTGGGCAACCCGGAGCTTCAAATCGGTGACCATTCACTAGTAAAAGCCGGTACCTTGGATAGTCACCTTAACGCGTTCAAAGCTACTGTCCAGTCGACGATAGAACGCATTATCGATACAATGAAAACGTCACCCGCGGATATACCTGTGGTTCTGGTCGGCGGAGGTGCGATAATCGCTCCGGATACTTTGAAAGGTGCAAGTAGGGTCATCAAACCCCAATGGTCGGGCGTTGCAAATGCAATCGGCGCTGCCACGGCCCGGGTGAGCGGAACCGTCGATTCAATTGAGAGCACGGAGTCAAAGAGCATATCTCAAGTCATCGAGGAACTGTCGAAGAGAGCAGTGAACAGGGCAGTGGAGAACGGTGCCCTGCGCGAAACTGTCACTATTGCCGAGGTCGAGAGCCTTGCTCTACAAGTAATACATACATCATCGCCGAATTCTCTGATTGCTGCTAATGCAAAGAAATAGTATATTGCGGACAAGTCTAGGGTGGTCATTAAAGCAGTAGGAGATTACGACTTCTCAAGGACGGACCTTACGAACATCTCCGAATCTCGTGGCACTCATAACATTTCTACCAATGAGTCTACATATTCCGGTGATGGCATTCAAAAAGGAAGCGCCCATAATGACTCTGCGAAGCCTGACAAGCTGGTCTACACCAAAGAATACATAGAAACTTATAGACCACGCGTTACCAATAGGCAGTGGTATATCTCAGAGACTGACCTTGACTGGATTACTATAGGTTGTTATATCCTCGGAACCGGTGGCGGAGGCAGCCCGTACCAGCACATGCTCCGACTTCGGGAAATGATGAGAAGTGGTGCCACTGTGCGGGTCATTTCTCCATGGGATCTAAACGACGGAGATCTTGTTGCCTGTGGTGGAGGTAAAGGGTCACCGCAAGTGTCGATTGAGAAACCCTACGGAGATGAGTAAGTCAAGTGGAGCTGGATCAGCCTCATCTCGCTGATACTTTGCACAGAATCATGGAGTCACAGACCGTATTGTATGATTTCCTCAAAGTGAAGCCAAATGCCGTTATATCATTAGAGATCGGTGGCGGTAATGGCCTTCAAGGACTGATTCTCGGAGCATCAACAAATATGGACATACCAACTGTCGATGGTGACTGGATGGGACGGGCATATCCAGTGTCATGGCAAACGACGCCAGTAGTATTCGAGAAGAAGGCAACAATGATACCGTCAGCTATTTCAGATGGCAATGGACGAGTTATGGTAAGTTTAATATCCACCAGTGAGCATCTCGTATCGACATCAAAGCTGACGACAACGATAGATCATGACGAAAGCGCGCACAGAGTTGGAAGCAGAACGCGCATTCCGTGCTGCCCTATCTCAGATGGGATCTCACGTGGGATGCGCCAAGGGTCCGGTCAGTGGCGCCAACACCAAATCATGGGTAGTCGAGAACACGGTGTCGCTATCTTGGAGAATTGGTCGCGCAGTCGCGATGTCACGGTGCACGAACAAGATCGATACAGTTGCCGAGTCTATCATTGACGAAGTCGGTGGGCCAAAGTCAGCCAAGGTCCTCTTCAAGGGCAAGATCGTTGGGGTTGAGAGAATCACGAAGATGGGCCATGCTTATGGCGAGGTCATTATAGCGTCCTCGGCAGAGAACGAGAGCGGTTTGACGGAGAGGATCATAATACCATTCAAGAATGAGAACATTTTTGTGAAGAAAATAAGGGCTGATGGCAAAGAAGAGGTATGCGTTAATTTCCAAGCCGCACCTGCGTGCTCTTATCACTGACATCTCGATAACAGATCCTGGCTGTCGTGCCTGATCTTGTCTGTGTCATAGATTCCCAGAATGGTGAGGCAATTGGTACACAAGAATACAGGTATGGCCTCCTTGTGGTTGTCTTGGGAATCACAGCGTCAGAAAAGTGGACATCTACAGCTCGAGGCATTGAAATTGGCGGCCCTAGAGGATTCGAATTCAACGATCTTGAGTACCAACCTATTGGCAAGTTCGAAAAGCCGAGATCGGTCATTGACGAGTTCGACGCCGGTGGCCCAAGGCCCTGATGGGAGTCAAGTAGCTTGTGGGTCAAAAGAAGTGTCTGCGAAATGAAATCCATTAAGGGCCGATGCATCCCCATTGAGCATCATTGAGTGCAATCTAGTAACGCCTGAATCAATATGAAATAGTTTCCACTACCCCTGCAAAGATACCATGATTGCCAGAGCCAACCGAAAGAAAACTGTGATACTTATACACGTACTGTCAGAATCGCACAGCGATGAGGCCCTATGTCATGGCTCTTTCGGGCATGGAGCTACTCGGAGGCGGCGGAAGAAGAGCTTCGAGCGGGACTGGCGACGAGTGTGCTGCTATGAGGCTCTGGTGTGGTTGTAAAGGTGACACCGCGGGCGAACTGTTGACAGTGGCGGAACCGGTGCCGGCCACCGGGGAAGACGGGACCCCTGCATCTCTGAGAGCAGGATGGATGAGAGTCTCATCAATGGTGGAACGCACAGGAGCGGGACGAGCAGCGGGATGAGAGGCGGAACGAGAGGCGGGACGAGCAGCAGGATGGAGATGGTGAGGGGAAGCAGACTCTCCAGGTTCATGGCCCTCCCGAGTTGGCGTTGGGGGCAGAGGAGATTCGGGCGGAGGACTGGGAGCGGGACCAAAACGTGTTCCACGCACAGAGCCAGACGGGGCGAGTGACTGTTGGCCGCTACCTTCTCCTTGGTTGCGGCCTTATACATTGGTCAGCCATCACATGGTATTTCGGGAAATGTGAACTTACTGTGGCGGATGGTGGCAGCCTCGATCTTCTTCAGTGCCTCTTGGGCCTGGGTATTGGCCTTTTGTGCCTCAGCGTTGGCTTTCTGGGCTTCAGTTGCCGAAGTTCTGGCAGTCGAGCGTCTCTCGTCAAGCTGCTGCGTGATGATCCTCAACTCATTGTCTCGTTGCCGGATCTGAGTTCGGTTGCGGTAGATCAGCAAGCAGATGACCAGCAGCAGCAGGGCGGTGACTGGAGTCAGGGCTGCCACAACAATCTTCCAGTTCTCCATGGTGTTCTGGAGGTGGCGGCAAAGGGAATCTTGTTATGGAGGAAATTGTGGATGGAGAGAAAGTCAAGGGAATTTCTGTATGGAGGAACTTCTCTCAATGGTGCAGGAAGATAACGGGGAACTTCTTAGAAGTGATGTGGATGGTGAGAAAGTCAAGGGAATTCCGTTGTAGGGGAAATTTGTCTTTGAAGAATGGTGCACGCGG
Source organism: Seiridium unicorne (assembly GCA_039778275.1). Classification (NCBI taxonomy): domain Eukaryota; kingdom Fungi; phylum Ascomycota; class Sordariomycetes; order Amphisphaeriales; family Sporocadaceae; genus Seiridium; species Seiridium unicorne. The sequence continues at coordinate 63,181 of JARVKF010000101.1, forward strand.
TGCTATGGCTAGGCAAACGCGACTGGTTGCCAGGGCCGATTCAGACGATTTACTCTGTTCAGCGGAGCATCGCGAACCACGCCGCCGCTGTAAACGTGGGGTAGAGTGGCAGGGCGATGTCATCGTGCGTGAATGCCTGATTGATCAAGCATGAGCCTACCAGTATGCTATCGCCGAACAGGCTTACCTTGAACGCACTGAGGGGCAGCACCCAGCTGACTCAATTGGCGAGGCTATGAGAGACTGAATCATCACTTTGACTTCTACTGACGACTTGTTGGAGTTTGCTGTCGTCAGTAGACCTACCCAAAATGCCCTTACGGGGATATTGGCGGCCGAGTCACTGTGCGAGACTGCTAGGAAGCGAGAGGAGTAGTTTTGGCAGATATATTCATTATCGTTACTTTTAGAGAAGAACTCGTTGCTTGACCCATCAGTAACTGGCTTGGAACTCTATGAGACTCTACTGCTCTACTGCTCTACTGCTCTACTGCTGGTAGTAACCAATGCTCAAGCCTAATGCACCGCATTGTTCCAGCCCTGAGAAGGGCCCTTGATTGCTTGGCCCATTGCAGTATTCGCTTTGTAAACCCATCTTTTGTAGCTGGCATCCTCTTGCCCGTCCCGTTCAGCTCGTCAATCCTGCACTGGTATCCCCTTACCACCAAAATCTCAATAGCAAGAGTCATACGCCCTGGCGAATGAGGAAACAGAATCAAGAATGAACTGCTCGAAAGGAAGATCGTTCTAGTCTCTCATTGGCAGTCCCTTTCGTGCCAAGTTGCCAAAGACATAGTAGATCTCACCGGAGTGACACTTGAAGTATCCTCAATCTGGATCACAGTATGGATGAGTTGCTGTCTTTGGTGCTTCACAGACGTCAAGCCCTGGCCACCCAGCTATTTGGTATGAGCGATTGTACTCATAAAAGTAGACATCTGGCGGGAAGCGGCCCGTCTGGAGACCAGTGTATACTGTGGCTTGATGGATACAGCGGAACTCGCCGTCAGTCGCCAAACGAACGCTCATGTTGTATAGCGCAAGAGTCTAATTCTCGAGGTTCGGGATGAGGAACAGGTTGCCTGAATGGACGGAGAACCCCGACGCGTTAAGAAAGGCGGGTTCATTCGTAGTCTTGGGGTAGCTAATCATAGCAGCTCCGTCGTCGCGCATCAATCCCATCATCGGTCTAACAGGAAGTGGTGGTCCATAGAGCTCAAGTTCGTCAGACGTCAAATAGGTGCCTTCGACCACCGGGTATCGATCTGTTATGTCGAGGTTGGCAAGATCATAGGCCGAAATCGCTCCAAGACAGTCGACCTGGGAGACCGCGTCGGTGCAGTCCGTGGCGTTTAAGATAGCATTGCCTGCCACTTCCATCTCCTCCTCGATGGTGTAGTACTTGGGGTAAGTAGTCCCATGGTTGATGCCGCCAGGATTGCTCAACGGAATGGCTCCGGCGAACTTTACAATAGCCTTCGGCGATGCCATCAATGCGCACGCTTCCTGCTCCAGCAGATTGGCCCCAGAGGGTGATGCGTTGGGGGTCACCTCCAAAGTCCTTGATATTCTTTCGGACCCAATCGAAAGCGTTAACTTGGTGCGCAAGCCCGAAGTTGTCGTTGGTCACGCCGTCGTCCAACGCGAAAAGTCCTAGAGTCGTCAATCTATAGTTGATACCGACTGCAACCACATCCCCTCGCGACGCTATGTTTCCTCCATCAGCGTTGGGCTATTGACAGTCCACCCCATGAAGGCACCTCCATGAATTCAGATCTAGGAATGTCAGTTTCTATCCTTGTAGTCCTCGAGACTTATAGCTTACCATGACCGGCTTGAGGTCCTTTGTGGTAGAGTTATATTTCGGGAGGAAGTTGGTCCATATGTTCGAAAAAGCAATCCACAGAGCCAACATTGCTGCCCTGGATGCACTGGGAGCCATGATACAAGGCTGAGACCTGGCTACCATTGCCCGCATTTGGTGTCGAATATGTGAAGCGCTTAGGCTGAGGAGCATCATAATGGACTCCGAGAAAGCGGAAGCTGTAACGAACCCGGAAACTACACTATTTAGTATCCTCACGCACAAATTGAGGGGTGATTTTTACGCTGTAAAATATTCATTGTTGGAATGAACAGTCACCTGCCAGTCCTCGCTGGTGTCCTTGAAGGTCTCGGTGGAACACGGGGCAGTCTGCGTGCAGACCACTGGTAGCCTGGCGAAAGGGCTGGCCTCAGTGACGCGGCCATTGGCATCAATAGATTGCCTGGATGTCCCTTTGGATGCGATCCAGTACTGAGAAGACCCCTGGGCGCCCTGCTTGTACTTCAAGTATTCTAGTTTTGTCCGAATAGCTGCGGTTCCCAAATCTGGCGACCACAACTGCTGCCCAGTGCTTCACATGCTGCACTTGCCTCCTTGTAGGACCGAGCGTCTAACACGATCACGCTAGAATTCGCCGTTGGGCTGTCGACTCCTTTGGCGGGTGTTTTTTAGCATGGCTAATAGTGTCAAGGCCGGTGCTCACCTTATAGGTCATTGTCTACTGGAAGGGTGATGTCCGAGCTCAGGCTGTTAGGGGAGGGAGCAGCTAAGGCAGCTGCGAGTTTTTCATTAGGCTAAATAGGCCATGCTGTCATGGTTTGAGTAAAGAAATAGACAAGCCTGAACTAGGGTGGTGGCTGTGAAAATATCATACCAACTCTAGTGAGGGTCAGCAGAGGTGAAGTCGTGGATGAAATAGGGAGATTGTGTCGTAGAACGAGGGGGTCTGTCTAACTTGGAGCTTCCTTTCCTCTGGCGCTGCAGTCCAACCGCCAGTTGTGAACTGGCTTAAGTTACACTTGTCAGCTGCAAACCCCCATTCCGACATTAGCATGACCATAGGTTCCACCCATCCTTCCTGTGGATTGTCCAGACTCGGTAAGCTACATCTTCTCCATGAAATAGATGATCTGCGTCATTCAAGGTATCGGTGCTTCTTCCTCGTGATTCTCAATCTAGCGTGACTTCACAGCACTGAACGGAAGCCCGCGGTCCGAGTGTCCTGCGACTGCAGAATGAAATCTGTTCACGCAACAATGAAGTGTGTGGAAGGCTTTGCAGTTCGGGGAGTTCTTATGTGGCTATATCCGTCCTGTGCATGATGTCGAAAACCGCTTGGGGCCTTTAGGAACGCCGAATGATGCCCCTCAAATACGGGCATCGGACTTAACGCCACAGAGAGGCTGATAGCATCACGAAACAGGGGCCAAGAGGACGCTATACCGCATAAGGGCTTCACTTTCTATTTGACGCTATACTGTAAATAGCAAACACTTGATTCTCGAGACCACCCTTTCGTAGTAGCACCTGTAGACGACGATGTGTCCGTCTTGAAGATTCGTGATATCTACCGGTTTTGTATGAGATGGCCGGACTTCTGTTATGACCGCTTCCAATGCTCCGCGGAAAATGTGGTCTTGCGGCTTGGAGAGAAGAAGGAAAGTCATATAATCCCTAATTATTCTGCAACTAGAAAATGGATATTGGTAACCACTTCCAGATTTAAGACTCGAGAGCACATTATTACAACTTCTCAATACTTTGACAGGGACCCAAAATGTCATCGATTCCATTCCGCCAATTTGTTTCTGAGCAATTCAGACACCTTCCGCTCGCGGTCTCGAGCGAGACATGCTCAGGTGGCACATACATCGTAACTGGCGCCAACACTGGTCTCGGCCTCGAAGCGGCTCGACATCTTGCGAATCTCGGCTCCAAGAAAGTCATCATCGGTGTCCGCAATACGAAGGCAGGCGAAGAAGCAAGGCGCGATATTGAGTCCACGACTAAGACCCGGGGTGTCGTCGAAGCCTGGCCCCTCGACTTGTGCGACTACGACTCTGTAAAAGCGTTTGGCAAGCGAGCCATGGAACAGCTCGACCGCATCGATGCCGTGATAGAGAACGCCAGCGTCGCATACGATACTTTTAAGCTTACACAGGGGCACGAGGAGAGTATCGTGATCAATGTGTTGAGCAACTTCCTTCTCGCTGCCCTAGTGCTACCCAAATTGAAGGAGAGCGCCAAAAGGCTCGGCATCCTGCCATCTGGTGATCGTTGGTAGTGAAGTAGCTTTTATGGATATGGCAAAGATTGAGCTGGACAAGGTGAAGGATGACCCCCTCCGTAAAATGGACGACGGCAATTTGTGTATCATGAAGAACAGGTATGTTCTGCGCTCTGCATACTACCTGATCATCCATTACTAACCCCGTTATGTCTAAGGTATCCATTCACGAAGCTTATACAGTTTCTTCTCCTCCGCCAGCTGGCTTCTTTGCTACCGGTGGCGCAGAACGGAATCGTACTTAACTTCGCAAACCCCGGCCTGTGCAAGACTGGACTCAGCCGCCACGTCAAGCTCTGGAGCAGAATGCAGATAACTATCGGAAAGAATATTCTTGGTAGAACTGCAGAACAGGGTAGCCGAAACCTCCTGTTCGGTGCGGTAGCTGGGAGGGATAGCCACGGACGCTTCACTGGCAATTGCGCGATTGAAGAGTGAGTGGCAGTCTTGTGTTCGTGAAGCCAAGTATGAGACTAACTGATCATACAGAGATCGAGTTCCAGATTGGATAACCGACGAAGAGGGCCAAAGGACTCAACAGCGTGTCTGGGACGATATCGTAAAAGAGCTTGAGTCGGTCGAGCCTGGTTACGTTCAGTATGCGCTGCGATAAATCGAAAAGGGTCCTTCATATTCCAAGCAACGGTGGCGTCCGGAGCTCGTTGGATATTCTCATATAGAGCCGTTCGCACACGTTGTCGTGAAGAACATCTATCCAGGGGAATTTAGATAGCGTTTGGCGAAGCTCTTGAGGATTAGATATACCAAGGTACTGAATACTCTCACATATCCTTGGAAGAACCCATGTATCGTCGATCTGAGACACAATTGTGGTACGGCCCATGAACAACGTCCAGAGGAGCGTTTCGTGCCAAGGTATCGATACTACGTCTGACCTGAGAACAGTTGACTTGATTTTGTCGGATAGGTTAGGCAGCGACGGGAACTTTTTATTAAGGCCCGCAAGAAATGTCGCCACAAAGGCGTATAGACCCAAGTGCAGCAGGTTACTGATGTCATCTGGCAGAGGCGGAGCGGACAACGGGTTGGCCTGAATGAGTTGATACCCCATCAGGATCACAGTATCGTGAAAAGTGTCTCCGTTGATCTTTGCGGGGCTTTTGACGCTATCGTTTATCAACGCTGCCAGCTTCAGAATTATCAACAAGATATTCTGAAGCTCCTCAGACAGTCGGTTGAATAATGCCGTGTCGCAAAGCTGGAGATGAAGCCAGCTCGACGAGTTGAGTAGCTGGAAGATATGATCGCTAGGTATGTCAGAAGACTGAAACCTCGTCCTCGTCCCAAGATTAAGAGCGAACTCGAGATCCGCCCTGATATGAGCACATTAGTCATGTCCGGAAAGAGACTTGTTGCAATCCGAACCTCACCTGAACATCTTCTGAGTCAATGCAGGATGGTTTCTCGCAAGTTGACGTATTCCACCCCGCATGCCAGTCAGGCGCTGAAGACCATTCAGATGGATCAGACCCTGCTCATGTTTTCCTCTCATGCGCTCGTATTGCGTCATGGCCACGACAGCAGCGAACGTCGTATCTGCGGTAGCCTCATCTCCAGACAACTTCTGGTTGACTAGGCGGAATGTGCGAGTGAGATGGCGCATGGACTCGGCTGAGTCCTCGCCTCCAATCAAGGTAGAATCTGCCGCGGCGTTGATCAACGCTACAGTGCAGTGAAAGTCTAGTGCTGTTTAGCCTTGAGTAGCCACGAGGGAGCAGAGCACGAACATGCTTCATCAATAAAAGCGAACCGCGCCCATATTGAGTGAGTCGTGTCAAGCTTGATTGCGCTTTTGAGGGCGCTGGGATGCATCTTAACGTCGATGAATGAGAATACTTTCGTATGATGAACCGTCAGTGACAGGGCTAATGGGATGTTTCAGGGTAATCAAACCTTGACGGAATAGGACCTTCGAGCTAGGGCCCAGATGAAAGGGCATAGGGTAGAGCGAAAGAGCATCGCCGCGAGGGTGTTCAAGCACAAGGGTTTGATCCCATCTCGTGTTGTCGGCGTTGGTTTTCCCATTGAAAGACTCGCTGACGGAAGGTTGCAACTCGCGATCCGTGGGACGTGGCTTGCGGCGGGGTCGCCCTTTGCCAATGTTCTTGCCTTTCGCGGCTTGACTGCGGATCAATTTTCGTGTCTTGACATCAATCGATGCATTGTCGATAAACTGGAAAGCCATAGTCGCATCTTTGGTGATGTCGCGACGACGGGCAAGCGAGTATTTGATGAGAACGAAGACCATCCCAGTCTGGCCAGTAGAGACCTGACAGATCTGATGGAAGACCCATCAGTTTTGGGCTTAGTGGGAGATCCGCTAGGCCTCGCTAAAGCTGGCGGCTGCATGTGGTGGCTGTCGCGACAGCTTCAAGCATTTGATATAGATATCTACATAGGGCGTATAAAAGGCTATAAACTATTACAATAAAGAAAGTTTGAACTTTCCGTAATGTGTTCAATACTCATCTACCATATGATATCGTGATCTAAACAACCAGCAAATGAACCACCTCTCGTTCTAGGGCGCATGAAACTTTAGACAGATCGCATGTTCTAGGCCCAATTGAAGCGCTGACAAGCATAAAGCCACACACTAAATCGGCCCAGGAAAATGGCAATATGCATAAACGACGACTAAATACTGCATCAGTCTCCTATAATCTTGAAGAGCTGTTTACAAAGTAAGGAAACCTCAATAGTATGAAAGTACGATCAATCTATCAGCCCTACGTGGACATCAGATCCCTAAGAACTTTCGCGACGACTATATTGCGTTCGACAAGCCGCAACCTTGATTTTGTTCATCATAACAGCATTACATATACCAGCTTGCCAATCAACCAATTGTATCGTTCGTCACCCTAGCGTAGAACTCCTTTATGTACAAGGTCACGGTCGATTCACGCTTCCAAGGTCTCTCTGGACTGAGCACTTGGAAATCGAACGACCTCAACAGCTAATGCGGAGTTTCAGCATTCATGTGCGACCTTTGCGCACCCGGGAGCACCGTTTGGAGTGGTTTTCACTTACTTCGACGAAGATCTTGTTCATCTCCATCAATGCCAGAACTTTACCAAGGCACTGCCAGCGGCCATGTCCAAAGTTGAGGTCCACCACTTTCATCCGCCTTGCTTTGGTGGCTTCGTCACAGTCGATGAATCTTTCTGGTCGAAAAAGGTCAATATCGGCTCCGAACACTTCTTGGTCTCTCATAAGCCCCGTGAAATTCATGTGAACCTCGGTCCCCTCTGGGAGGGCCTTCCCACATAGGGTATCGCCGCCCGGGGGTACTGTCTTTGGAAACCCTGCCGTTACTGGGGGCATTACGCGCATCCCTTCATTGATAACGGCCTTGTTATTGGAACTTGTCAGCTAGTTAAGTACGTAGGTGCGATGATAGGTATTTGAATATGTGTTATTTGCGCGACTTGCCTGTAGATAGGGCAGTTTTTTGGCCTCATCATTCGTGACTGGTGTCGAAATACGACCGTCTCGGATGCCTTCTGCAATTTCCCGTTTGAGATCTTGATAGATACGAGGGGATGTCATCAGGTACAGCATGATGCCGCGGATGGTCGAAATTGATGTCTCTGTGCCGGCAGGCACTTGAATGGATAGATCCAACTCGGCTTGCTCTGGTGATAACCCATGCTTGAGCCACTCGGACTTTGACAATCAGCTTCGAGGCTACCCTGATGGAGAGGGGCACGGGAGTCATGGTTATAATGGCAGAGACCTACCAGCATGTCACCTCCCCCTGTCTTGGATGCGCCATTTTTGACCCGACTCTCAACAGCTTCACGAAGGACGCTACAAGCCTTGTAAGGTTGGTGGAGCCAAAACGGAAGGGGGATACTTACGAAAGCCATCCGGATGTGGTGCCTGGTCCCGTGAACCGGAGAAGAATTGGCGAAAATAGGATGGAACGTAGCCAAGGGACCATGGCAGTGGAGTGAACAAATGGAATCAACTTATCTCCAGTGGCCAGGTAATCGAAATGATCTTTATCGGATGTCATGTCTCCCCATGATTCACCAAACCCTGCGCACGTAATCAAGTCAACCTGGAAGTATTGAAGAATACGACCGATATCAACTATAGCCTGGCCTTTTCCCTTGGTGGTTCTCTGCTTCAGTACATCCACCAAGACAGCCAGCTGCGCGTCCAGACTGCCTTCAAGGTCCATCAGTCCCTTTCCCGAGAAGCCAAAGTAAAGCTTGGATTTCCGCTTGTCGTGTGATGACGTATTCAGCTCGCTGAACACGCTATCGCCATATGGATTGAATCGGATACTCCCATACCATCCGCCGCGGGAATACATTGAACGGGCCGAGTTGATGTGCCATATGGTGTCTGGATCCGACACCAGAACGTCGTTTGGGGAAATGCGTACAATCTTACCATACTGGTCATTGATAGTTTTGGTCTTCTGATGAAATTGCATACGGTTCATATACCAACATCCCCAGAGGTTAGTGAGAGAAGCGATCAATGGGCCTGGGACATGGCTGAGACGGTGCCACTGGATAAAGGTTGAGAAGCAGACAATTGTGAGAGCAGTGATACCCCCAATGAGGACCAGTTCCGTCGCAGGGAGGTTTGTGAGGGAACTAAATGACACGGTAGAACCCATGTTTCAAACAACTGTAGTTATTGTGACTTACTTGGCTCAAATGGGGCAGAGGTGATGGTTGTCGATGAGACTCAGTAATTTATAGCAGAAACACCCAAGTAAAACCTTGTGCATCCTTTCCTTGGCTTATCACATGTATCTGCACTATTGTTTGTCACGGCCCTCGCCTGCATACGGTGTGTCATACAGCATGAGAATGCTGTTGGGGTTCTGGGGTCGCTGGGCATGGAATTGGATCCAGTATTGATAGCGAGACCACCCCCCGGGATAGTGCTTACGTGGACCACTCAACTTTTTGCCTAGTGTGCAACCCATCCGGGAAAAAGACCAAGGCGTTACATTTCCTCTAAGTGATATGTCATCGTTTCAGGCGGCAGTACCAACGAAATATATGATTGTATAGATTGAAGGGAGTGCAACACGGTCACTCGATTATGCACAAGCACACAAACATGAGCTCCCAGCTAACGCTTTTTGCGAGACTCCCCCCCAGATTCCAGTACACTCTTATTCAGAGTCTTTATCATGACCAAGTTCACCAATTACCCAATATCAGTAGGTACTCGAATGAACTAGGCAGATAAACTACATATTCCACCGTTTGCCATGCATCACATACCACTAAGTCCTTGGCGGGAATCCAGCCCATGATAAGATGCAACTATGTTTCATGGATGGTTATGCAGTCACATATATTGGCAGAAAGATACCCAATTGCATGCGTGCTAAGCCCCAAGTCCTTGATAATCTGTGTCACACAGCAGCGTTCCCCACCGAAGTTGATATGTTCAGTTTGATTACCTCATGCGCCCCAGGCCGCGATGGGCAACTCCGCAATACTACCTAGTTAGTGGTGGGTATGGCTTCGAGTGTGAAAACAATGCCAGGTTCTTCCCAAGTTCGCGATCATCACCGGTGGGACGATCTCCGCAATCGTGAGGCCAGCAAAGATCCAAACCACCATCCCTAAAGCAGTACGATGCTGCTTGAACAATCAATCCCTATCGCTGTTGAATCCACAGAGCATGGGCACTGATATCATGTAGAATATAGCGAAACACTGGTAATGATAAGGCCACGGTCCTGATACTTCCGATGTGGCAGGCACGATCAGGCAGGGATCCACCGGAACCACCGGGATTCTGCAGAATTCCGACAACAGGTTCCATAGTTATAGTAGGGACGCGGGGTAACCGCTCGGTAGTTCTTATATAGTAGCGCCCCCGTACCGAGTATGGCTCGGTAGGCTTTAGTTGTTACACAATAGGCCCCCCTATTACTGCTTCTGTCACTCCTGATACCAGAAGTCTCACACTGGCCAGCAGATCTTTGCTTGCGCATGTTCTGCGATACTTGATAGCCAATCAGCACCACGAGTTGACAAAGAGAAGACCGCACCACGAAGAATTTATCGAAAAGTGATACCCTATTACGTAATCACGTTAGTTACATGTATATATACCAGTATACTGTCTTTATCGGGCGCTACTTTGAGCTCCGAACCAAGTCACAAGTACTATTGGTCCTTCTGGGACGGGTTTATACCTGCTGAAGAAGTCTGTTACAATGGAAAAGAGACTAACAGGCCTAGCGCGACTATTCCGGTCTGGTGGGGCAGTACAGTCCAAACTTGTGTTTGAGGTGCTTGCCATATGGATTCTTTATCATTGTTTTGGCCTTCGGCGACGAGCCTCACCTCATGATGGGTGATGCATTGTTTTATTCTTGTTCCATCTGCGGTATAAACTGTGCGTGCTGGTCGGGGCTTGCTTGCATGAAGAACGGATGTGAAGTATAACTTATGGTTGAAACACCGCTTAGATCGAGCCAGGTCAATTCGAGAGTTGTGAGTTATTAGCACTGACAATTGTTATTAGACTTCGAGGTAACATTGGTAGTTGAATTTCCTGTCAAAAGACATGTTCAGCGCTACGTTTGTGGCCGGGCAATAGCTTCGTACGGGCTCGGGACGAGTAGCAGATACGATATTACGGCGGCGTTCCGTAGGAGAGCGTATAAGACATTTGGCTAAAGGTTTTTTGGGTGACAAAAAACAGAGTGGGCGGCAAGAATGGCCTCATGGACGCATTCGCATCATTCAAGTTGTGGTGGCAGTCACTCATCTCAACTGGTCTTTTCGGTGAACCGCTCTTGTAATAGCGTTAATACTGCTTCTCCTGTCGTGCATGGCCGGCAACGTCCTAGCATTATAATAATAATTGCGAAGGGAGAGCGATTTGAAACCAGCTGGCGCAACGTTGCTTAAAGGAGGGCACGCTAAAAATCGGCAGAATTATTCAATCGCCATCGTTTCTCCCCACTTTATTGGAGCCGAATTCGAGGGCGCAGGGTGCAGCTCTGGTGGGGTGCTCGCATTGCGGGCCGGGCCCGCCTCGTCCTTTACATGGAGGCATTTTAGTCCTAGGTTAGTCATTCTCTTTGAATAGAAGTCGAGTATGCTGACGACGTCCTGGCCAAAGCCTCTGTATATTTTCACATCTCGTCTGGCTAGAGCCATTCCGCATCCTTCCTCTCTAAATCTTTGACATGGCCTCGACTGCGAACGCTAGTTTATTCAAACGTTTGAAGTGGCATCCTGAGGCTATCGATTGATCTTGAAGTGCGATTCCACTCTACGATTGCATAAACAGACGAATGCGAGTCCGTACCGGTCGCGGGCTGTGAATTCTAAGACTGTGGTCGGCTGCTGGGTCCCGCGGGTTGCGAGATTGGCGCACGCTTTGACTCAGCTGGAGCTTGCGGCCAGCAGTTTGCGCTGCCAACTTTGCACTCAAATGCGAATGCGACGGGCCCACTCTTCTGCAGCTAGCAACAGGGCAAAGAAACCACGCCGTGCGTCATTGGCTCAGTGACTAAAGGACAACCACTCATCTTTCTAGTATAACTTGGTAGGACAAGACGCGTGGATTTGCCAAAGATTCAATCCCACCGGTGCATATTGAATCCGTCGGGTAAACCCATCCAAGAACTACAATGTAGACCAGCTCATTCACAGTTAGAATCGTAACAATGAACCCCAGTAAATCGGCGCCTGCAGCTGTTTGTGCCTATGCTGTATCGGCCAGCTGCCTGCAACCCGAATCCCGATTCCGAGTTATGTTTCGGCCATTACTATCATGCGAGCAGGAACTCCATGCTGGCTTGGCGCCTGTTAACGTCTGATTGTTGTTACATTGTGTGCAAATCCGATTAGCATATATACTCCTGGAATTTTTGTTCAACAATGCTTTCCTGTATGCACAATTCACTGATGTCAATCAAACACCAGCACAGCTATTTAAAGAACCTCACGCTGCTGAGATCACTCCACCAACGTCAAACTCATTTCCCACCCAAAATTGTTCATTGCATCAAGCAACAATGAGCCCAACCAACTTCAAAGCCATCGTCGTCGGCGGTGGTCCTGTCGGTCTTATGGCTGCACACGCCCTCACCCGCGCGAACATTGACTTCATCGTCCTTGAAAACCGCCCAAGCATCGTGATACACGTCGGCGCTAGTCTCGTCCTCTCACCCATGGGCTTGCGCGTTATTGGACAGCTTGGCCTGCTTGACGCCCTCTATCAAGTCAGCACCCCTCTCGGTCAAATGGAACGATGCGACCACAATGGCAACGACCTGGGCATATTCCACGTCTTCCACTATATCAAGGAAAAGTGAGTGGGCGTATTTGCATTCTGTCAGTGCAAATTTGCTAATATTTATACAGCCATGGTGATCACTCCAGAGTAGTAAGCCGACACGACTTAACGAAACTTCTCTACGACGGCCTCCCGCAAAAGAGCCAAGCTCGCATGCTACCAAACAAGAAGGTCTCCGAGCTCGCTAGTACACCCGAGGGTGTCGTTGTCCACTGTGCCGACGGCACATCTTATGAGGGGAGCATCATTATCGGCGCAGACGGCGCCCACAGTAACGTGCGACAGAGAATGCGCCTCTTGGCCATGGAAGCGGGTGCCCCGACAAACACCGAGAAGCCATACCTCACCACCTACCGTGCTCTGTGGGTTAGGTTCCCAACAGAGCTCGGCCTCCGCCCAGGCCAGGTCCACGAAACTCATGGCGAAAAGCTGGGGATCCAGTGTTTTGCCGGCGATGAGACTGCCGTCCTTGCTCTGTACGAGCAGCTCCCGAAACCTACACGAGAGCGCTCGCGGTACACCAAAGTGGATGAGGAGGCATTCGCTAAGCGATGGGAGCACCTTCCAATCGCTAAAGGTGTGACTGTGCGCCAGGCTTATGATGCACAGCTGTTCACCGGCATAACAGACCTCGAAGAAGGTGTGGTGGAACACTGGAGCTGGGATCGGATTGTACTGCTTGGCGATGCGGCACACAAGTTCACCCCAAGCACTGGCGCTGGATGTAACAATGGAATCGCCGATGTGGTGGTCTTGGTCAACGAGCTGCACCGAATCACGAAGAGCCAGGATGGTGCGTACAAGTCCGTCTGCACGATGCCGACCATCAACCAGATTACGAGCGCCTTCAAGGCATACCAGGAGGCCAGACATGAGGCAGTGACAGCAGGCTGCAAGCAGTCCGGTGGAGCCACAGCTATGGCAACCTGGCAGAACACACCTGTCAAGTTCTTGGACAAGTATATCATCTCGAGTCAAATAGTCCAGAAGCTCCTATTCGACCGTGCCGCCAGCAACATGGCTAAATCGCCAGTATTCGATTTCATTCACGGCACCGAGCCAATGGTTGGCAGGGTCCCGTGGGTACAGCCGATCAAGCCGAGCACTTAACTGATACCAGTTTGCCTGCAGCTCGCCTTCCGCTTAGGTTGTTTTTCATAGATTGTACCATAGGCATAGACAGCGTCATAGTTCTTGATTATATGATCTTTTTCTTCTATTCTGCATTTCGACAATGATGTGACCCGATGATAACATACAATGGCCATTTTTCTTCTCGACAAAGAATCCCCGAACCAAGCAGCAATGAAACGCTCGTTCTCCAATTGAAGCAATAGATTGAGACCACGAGGCACTATCATATCAGATATTATTGCGCCCTGTCAAGCGATTCATGTCTTTAGCGGCAGTCCTCAGCCATGATATGGGTACTCAGCAGAAGAGTCCCAGCAAGAGCCATCGACAAAGTCGCCAGTGATGTTCTTGGCAGGAAGGTCGTTTCCAAACTCGAGGATGGCGCCTCCGTCAGTCGAGTTCACATCAAATTTCGGCCAGCCAACCGCCACCTCGACATTACCTGCGTTCCTCGTGAAGGCCAAAAGATAATCCTGCATCGTTTCGGAAGTTTCGACCTCGAGCTGTGAGACTTCACCCACATCCAGCATGTACGTCCCAAAGAACATGAAGAGGTCACTCCAGTGGAATGCGCCGAGCCATGGGACAGGGCTTATGTTGGAGAAATTGCCTGGATGGGCACGAGCGTCAGTCCTCCATTCTCTTTCAACGACATGGGAAGTAGTCAAGCTTACCGCCCCAGAAGTAGCGATATGTATCCAGTTCGATGGTCTGACGCAATACACTATCCTGGTAGTTGGTGCAGGTCCATGCTTTTGCTGAGTTGATCGAGGCCGTGAGATTTCCCTCGGTAGGAATCTCTGATGCAGCGTTCGATTTGATTGCTGGACCACTCGCGACCTTGCCCTGAACGTATCGATCTTTCTCGTCGGAGAAGATGTACCTTTCGTCGGCTTGGCCCGAAGTTAGCTGACAGCCACGAACATTGCAAAGAACAAAATGGTCACTCACGGATATACGCGTTGAATGCAACCGAGGGCGTCGCGTTCCAATTGTTGATCGTTTCGATTATCTGCACGAACGAGATGTGTCGCATACAGTCCAGTTCAGCCTCGGAATCGTTCCCGTACTTGCACCCCAATGCGGTGGCAACGTTGCTGAAGTCGGCATACGGATCGGGTGTTGCGGTGAGGTTAATCCGGACATCAGGCGGCTGGGAGATCATGCCGAATTTGTTGACTAACGGGTCCTCCGGCCAGGCCAACGTGTACATGTGCGTCAAGGCCGCTCCTTGCGATTGGCCCCAGAGCTTGATGATTAATTAGTAGTAGCTCGTCTGGCGTAGAAATTTGCGGTTGCTTACCAGAATGTTATCCTTGTCGCCTCCAAAGAGCTCGATATTGTCGGACACCCACTCTACAGCAGCCCGAACATCCAGTAACATAAGTGAGGTTTCATTCAATGCTCTTGACTTCGGATCTAGTGTTTATGATCGTCAGCTAACACATGGCCTAAGGAACATGCGCTCTTACTTCCAAAGATGTTTACACGGTAATTTATGGTGACGGCGATATGTTCTTGAGAGCGTGATACCCAATTAGTAGGCAACTGCGATGCAATGTTAATCCCTCCAGTCACACCACCACCCCCCGTAACGAAAAGCGCGACAGGAAGCTTCGAAGTTTCGTTCGCATAGCTCGGTGTCCAAATGGCCAACGAGAGGCAGTCTTCAGCTGAGCTCCAGGCGATTGCACCAGCATTGCTGGGTTCACCTATGTTGATGACAGGATTTGGAGGTTGATACATGTTCCATAACGACGAGCTGCCCGAGACGAACTGAGGGCATGCTGGAATGACCCAGGTTAGTCTGGGCTGGTCCAGAACTGTCGCATTTACCCACCTGGTCCAAAATATGTCGAGTCGATTTTCTTTCCAGTCCTCTTCGGTGTCTGCGGCGGTAGCCATCGAAGGTCTCCGACAGGCGGCTTTGACAAGGTATGTTAGCTGACGCCCTCGCGCACGTCCAATGAGAATTGGGAGTATACCTGAGCGTAAGGCACACGTAAGAATTGCCGGACATTGGGATACGTATCGTTTATCATACCAATGAACGTCCCGGTTGGGGTCGAGACCGTCAGATTGTCCCAGGTTGACAGTGCTCGAGGAGCCACCCAGGACAAGTTTGCAAAGTAAGGATCAAACATGGCACCAGACGCGTATGTTACCACGGCCGATATCCATGGCAAAAATGATTTGACTTGCCATTGTCCTTACATAGGCGTACTTTCCGTTCACTAGCTTCCTCTAAATGTCCAGCTACCAAGCGTACTAGACCAGCGATGTTACCAGCTGGGGCGGGTATTCGAAATTTTATAGTTGGATGCCATTGTATACCTGGGATGGGCCATTCTGATCTGATGTATTCCCAGCAAGTCCTAGTATCCTAGCATCCTGTCGTCCTAGCAAGGCCCCACAAGTCCTGAGTTGATACCCTGCTAGGACACGGCGTTCTCGAGTTTTTAGAGAGAGCTCTCCATGCGGGGTCTGGCAACCCTGAGTCGCGCCCGAGCCTCGGAGATCGAGCATCGTGGGAAAGTTCATTGGCACCCATAATGACGTCGCTACACTATCATGAATAACCGGCATTCCTTCTCGTACCGACCTCGGTGGACCAAGCATCGTTGCAGTATTCTGCAGCTGGTACGGCTGGCAGCTGGTTTTGAATGCGGGGTATTGGCTTCTCCAACACGCGACTGTGGGGAACCAGCACATTTTGCGCTTGCCGCTCAGCAGCCAGCCGGATTCCAGAACACTTCTCTGGAGGTGATCTACAGGCACACAGGCACTTCAATGATCACAATAACCTTGCCCATGGATGAGGAGACAGCGGTATACTTCCGTGATTCCAGAAACCGTTGTAGGGCCGGATGCGACCCTTGGCGCTGATCCGCAGCCGGCAACAGTATCCGGAGCTTCGGACTTAAAGGATATTCCGAGCTGGTGCACTCCATTCAATGAGAAACTGCAATGCGTTTTGATGCTAAGTAGAGGCTGATGTATGCTTCAATCAAATATGACCGTTTGTATAATGGTGGAACATGCGCCTCGCTGATGTTGTATGCGCCCTGCCTCTCTTCAAGATAGATCTGGCTCCTTCAGCTTCTCCTCTACGCTCTCGATGCTTATATGACACCAGTCCTCCGCCTTGACCTGTGGTTGCTGAAGCTTCGCAATGGCATTCTTATAATCTTCGGTACGCCAGAATGCCTCGTGTGATTCAACACTCTCCCAGCCGACGATAAGGGCGAAGCAGCGTCCTTTGACACCATCCAGAGCGGGGTGATCTACGTCATTAGTAGCCCATCCAAAGGCACTATCGACGTAACCTTTCGCCGAGGAGGCCATGATTTTATTGAAAGCTTCAATGGCATTCAACCATCCGGAGTGATGCTCCGCGAAAAAGAAGAAGCATGGCTGCACCACCGGTGCTTTCAGGATGCCCTTCAAAGGCTTATTCAATTCTGTCGACAGGCAAAGAGGGCGTGAAGTAATGAGATCTTTCCATTCGTTAGAGAACCCGTGGAGAAAGGGCACCGTGTTCGCATCTATTGTTGATCATCAGCGGGAAGATCTGAGAGGCCTACGGTGTTCAACCGACCTGTAAACAGAACAAACTTATCCTGCTTCTCAATCTTGACTCCGTGCTTGAAGCGGCCGCGGCCGATCCTCCCAGCTAGACATTGTATCAAAGAAGGTTTGAAGTCTCTCACATCCCTCACAAGATCAACGACGATGATTTCCTGCTTTACTGACATGATGCCATATGCGTGTTCTGGAAATGTGTGATAGGATGATAAAATTGTGCTTCACTACATCCTAGAGCGATGCCGCTTTTTGTTCAAGCCACATCGCCTCTGCGAGAAGGCCTTCCTGAAGTAATGACGGTGATGGTGACGATGAAGTCACTAAACCTAGAATTAAGCTTGCTGGAATCGTGCTAGTATTGCCGACACTAACTCCACAATGATTGCACTATGTCTGCTCTAGAACGTTGAAGTCTATGAGGGGTCAGGTGTGCTAGCCTCCGGCCCAGTCGCAATGTTGACGAAATGCCCCATCGCGATCCGTACCCAGCGGAGGGGTTTGGATTGTAACATTCCAAGCGCATGATTAGAGGAGGGAATCCCAAGTCCGAACCCGCTATCATGCCTGTGTGCGCCGACTAGTCATCTCTTACTGATGCCTTGGTTCATCTCCAACGAGACTGGCTAGTTGGTCGTGAGACGTACATGAAGCGTAGCCCTGTGAGTTTCAGCTATGAGATGCTCGAATCACTCAAAATTATCCTCGAATTTGCCTCTTACCCTACTATCTGCGCTATTAATCGCGTTGGGAGGGACACGCTCACGTCTTTTGCACCACTACGTGTTCCAAGACTAGCGATGGGATGACGGGAACCCAGTAAGCTCGTACTTCCGGGACGCTGTTCCGTAAATTGAAGAGTTTCATGAAATAATTCTCACTGGCTAGCCTGCCATCAGCGAGGGAGTGGGGAATATTGGCCATGTGCATATCGTAGTAATCGCTACGGTACATTAACACCAAGTGGAAGCTATCACTCAAATAATACATACATGTAGCTACAGCATACCGATTTAGATATTGTTGTTCTCGCACCTACTCTCATTAACAATGAATATAGCCATTCATATATCGCTCTATCAGGTTCTCCTCAGCTTGGTAGAAAAGTACTGCCTGGATCACCGAAGAATCATGTCTTCGTAGCTCTCTGATCCCTAGGCATCACGAATGCCAAGACCGGCAAGTCGCAGCATCACTACAAGATCTCAGTAATGATAGTGCAACAGGTATTGCCCCAGAGACTGCGATGCAGTGACTGCGTCAAGTCATCAGCCGTTACGTGCATCGTATCGATGGTGAGTGCCCCCACTCCTCATTTGTGCGCTCGTTGTGCTGCAGCCACGACCTATTAACCGGCTGGTTCGTGATGGTGACCGTGACGGCCGTGATGAGCGGGTCCCTTAGCTGCATCGGCTGTGCAAACAGTTGCTTCTGTGAGTCGGTAATCTCGATGTCTTTGTGCGACACAAAGGCTGACGACCGATGGTCGAGAAGGGCACCCTCAGTTGCGGCAAAGCCGAGGGTGATGGTGCAGCTGAAGGCGGCACCGCGGACAATCCACGTATTCATGGGCAGAGGCGCATGCCAGGCAGCGACCTCCGGAAAAGACGACGCGGAAGCTGTACCTGGGACGCTGTTGTTGGGAACGAGTCCGCTGTTACAATTGAAAAGGAACGGTTCTGTTGTCTTCGCCTCTTTTCCCTCCATCTCTCCAATACAACTGTCTTCGTCGTCTGGCCCCAGGCTGACCCAGTCCAGAGGGATGCCATGGCCCTTGCCGTTGCTTCCCCCAGTCTTGAGGGCGAGATCTCTGAATTCGAGAAGGGAGAGTATGGGCGGCAGGCGAGCAGCGTCTAGGTCCCCAAAGTTGATGTCGAATCCAAAAACCCAGAAGTCGACGTATATCGTGCCAGCCATAGGAGGACCCATGATAGATAATGTCACGCTGATCTCGGCGATATACGGACTGTAACAAGCCACAGATCCATACTAAAGTGCACACCCACGTCGATACCGCCGGTTGCTTTGAAGTGAAACGGCCGATAGCTTATAAGAAATAAATAATGGCATCGAACCATTCGTTTAGCGGTCCCGCGGAGAGAGCTGCGTGTAGTCGCCCACTGCCCATGCACATCCGCCGCGTAATGGCAAAGTATGCTTCGCCCGTGATCTTGAGCGAGTTACCTCACGCCCATGAGATTCCGAGACGCGGTGGGTCGGGGTATTGTGGCGGACGGACAAACGCCTGGTGATAGCCACCGATAGTCAAAACAAAGTCTTTTTGAAAAGGCCGGTCTGGGTCATCCTGTGTCACTCGGGTCCCGCCGACCCATGAATATAAAGAGATACTGCCAATGAGATGGCAGCCCTCATGCAAGATAAACGAACGGGGCGAGAGATGGGCATCTAGCCGGAAGACGCCGGCGCCGATATCAAGTGTACATACAATCCCTAGCTCGACAGGGGCAAATTTCACCGTTGCCGCAAGGTTGGGCACATCCATTATCGCCACGCCGTAGATGCCAAGCTGTACATCCGGGTTGGACTGGAGAACGAGGACCGCATCCACCGCCAACATGCTAAAGGCAGTGACCTTGCAGCCTGCAGCGACCCAGAATGATCCCTCTCGAGCTGTGAACCAGGGTGGGCCCTGGCTCTTATCTGGGTAAAGCAGCGACTTCAGGGCTGCGACCGGTCCTCCCTTGGTGTCGGTACCGTCCTGCTTCACGAAGGGAAAGCTGAGGACTGTTTCTGCTGTTGGTAACCTGACGCTCGAGTTCACAGCAACTCCACCCGTCAACCCCGATATGTCTGCGAAGCCGACGGAGAAGAGAGGCCCCTCGAGCTTGAAAATGATGAACAGCATTGTAAATGAATCGCTGCTCCCCAAGTCACTCAGGCCATCACCGGCTGAGTATTCGTCAATGGCAGAGTCAGTTTCACTAATCTCCAAATTAGTGTCGCCGTAAGTGCTCTCGTCACTCTCGTCAAACATTTCCGATATTCGCGTTCGGTGTGTCGCACTTTTGGCATCCTGTCGAGGCACATCCCCGTACACGCCCGCAGCCGTGATCGTCCAAGGCTTAAATTTGAAGATTAATCCCCCGGCATAATAGTCAGCCTCATCAACCGTAGTGTGCATAAAGCCACCTGCGATGGTAAGCGGCTTTTTGTCAAACGACACAATGAGACCTGCGAGTGAGACTCCAAGATCCGACACTGGCAGATTCGCAGTCTGCGCCGCGTCTTCTGTTGCTTCCACGCCACCTGATCCTTTCAACAGCCTTGGGGCTGCCGACGTTCCCGCCGACTGCAACTTGCAGCTCAGGCTGAATCCGAGTAACGCCAATCCAATTGGCCTCAGCAAAAAGGTCGCATCCAAGACGACGGCCAAGCGTTTTGTGTCTATATCGTACTGCAGGCCGATATTCTCGATAGTTAGCGGCCCCATAGCCTTTTTGAGGGGAGCTTTGGCGGGGTCTTTGTTGGGTATCTCGCCATCTTCCTCGTTCGCTGTTAGTGACAAATGCTTCGGCAACTTGGATGCAGGCGTTCTTGCAAACACGTAGTCAAGCACTGCCGTCGATGCTCCCTCCCTGTTCTTGGCCACAGTCATAAAGTGTGACCCGGCGGCAATGCCGACCTCGTCGCTACCATAATCCTTGTCCATCTTGTCGAACAGCCAGTCGGCGGGATGGGTGGTGGCGTGCTGCAAAGCGTCAAACTCGCCTATTGTGATTCTGGGAATGGGCTTTTCCTCGGCCATCTTTTTCGGCTTGAGAAGGGCTAGCTTTTCCGTAGCCTCGTCTTCCACCCACATGTATACGAGCTGGTCAAATGATGCCTTGAGTTCTCCAACGAGAGGGGCTTGAAACGGTCGGAGGCGGTCCACTTACACAATCTGTACAACCCATCAGACATCATCATGGCGATGGCGTTGTACTTCCCAAAGCCTTCTCCTACGTAGAGCTCATTTTCTTCGTTATTCCCGTCGAAGATTGGGTCGTACACAGTACAGAGCAGGTATGCGGCCTTGTGCATTCTCGACATCGTCGTACTTTGGCTCGACCCGGCCGATGAGCTCTGCCATGTTTTCAGAGGTAATCAGATCCTTCCAACCTACAGGGTTCGTAGGGTCTCCTGGCTCATCTCATGAAAATAGATTGCGTCCGATGAGAAATTTTACCCCATCGCTGAAGATAGGGTCAATAAGCCATGGCGTCCGATGCCTCGTGGTCGATTATCGCCACATGATGCCAGATATACAATGATTACCTTTTACATTGTGGCTCAAGCATATAGCGCACTCGTCACAGGTGGGCTTAGGCAGGGTCTTGGACTTGTATGCCTGGGAGCTTGGTACAACAATCTTGGCGGGGCCGACAGTCATACGCTCGTTCGGAATGCCATTAATGCCCTAGGGTACGTCTGTTTCACATCTGGCGCTTTGGAAGTGGTCCTGGGAGCGGACCCCTTCCTTACGACCTCTCCACGCCTTATGCAGTGGCTTGGCATCATCGCAGGGATCATAATGACAACCGTACATACCCAGGATATGTATGACCAAGCAGGCGATCGCCTTCGGGGCCGCCGCACCGTACCATTGGTTATCGGAGATACTCCGGCCCGGTGGACAATAGCATTATGGATGCTGATTTGGGGAGTTCTATGTCCCTATGTCTGGGATGGTCCGACGCTGATACGATGCTTGGGGCTTGTGCTTGCGGGCGTGGTGGCTTTTAGGTCTTTGGCTTTTCGGGGGGTCTCTTCGGACAAAAGCACATTTGTCATGTGGAATGTCTGGATGTGCTACGTGTATTTACTTCCAGTCTGCGCGCGGAGGAGACTATAGACGATGCTGTAGCGCATCGTCGCCACACAGGGTTGTGGAAGGTGTATAAATGCCTGCGTATGCTCCAGATCATTAGACCTCCCACAAACTTCCGATACTCAAACCACTCATTGATCGTAGGTAGGATCCTCGTATACATGACAAAGCTTATAGGTTACGCAGCAACTTTGTAAGATGTACTATCGATCTTTTTATGACTTTCGGATTCTAATTCGCCCGACAACACATCTTCTCGGTATGTTCCTGGTTTGCGGGTATAATGGCGGCTTCTTTCTACGTTGGCTAGGAGTGGAACACATACAAGCGTAGAAGATGCTTGAAACTCGAAACAGAATATTCGCTTTCACATACATATGACGAATAAGAAACGCACAAGTGGGCGCATTGTAAACCTGCATAGACTTGGCGAGTATCTAAACTGAGGCCTTGTCACACACTGGTGTTCAATCAACGCGCTTTGCTATCTTCGACACGAAATCCTTCACAACTTCAACCACTTCCGGGATCTTGCTGAGATGGGGGGAGTGGCCGGCGTCGGTATTGTACATTTCGAACGCGCCAGTCTGCTTGCTCTGCAGGTCCACCATCCCCTGTTGGTAATCAACTTTCAAGGTCTTGTCCTTGTTCAAGAACAGATATGCGCAGGGAAGACTAGCATAAGCATCTGTGGTGAGCTTGGTTGTCAGGATGGGAGAGGCAGTCAGAGTAGCCGCCCATTTCTTTGCATCTGCCGGTTCGATGTCCTCGAAGAGGTATTCCTCCGCATTCACGATCGTACCAAGACCTGCGGCACCATGTTTCTGTCCATGACACACAGTATCAGCTTCAAGGAGGACTTTTGTAGCACAGAGGTGTACACGTTTGTAGTTGGTACTCACATGAAACTCCATGAACTCCGGGGTCACGAAACTTCCATCATTGGGTTGTTGGAAGAAGCTGTTCACAGACTGTCCAACAGGAATGATAAACGCCCCCATGTATAGGATACCTATAATCCCACCGGTCTTCCCTTTGGCTTTTCGATCCTTGGCCTGCAGCTCGGTTTTCGCTACCTGGGTAGCAGCCCAGCCTCCAGAAGAGTGACCAATCAGCAGGACTTCCCTCCCTTCCTCGATCAATGGGTTCAGAACAGCAGCGATTGCTGCGACATCCTCGTCACCCTGTGGATATCCACCGGGCGGGGGCTCCCGATCAAAGTCCGGATTGTTGACATCTCCGACATTCAGTTTGCTGAGGTCGGCAGTAGGAAGCTGGGGGCAATAGGCATCAATCCCTTCGGCTTTCAGTGCATCCGTCAAGGGCCCATAAGGCTCCGGTGTGTGGTAGGAGCCATGGCAAATAATCACGGCAGTTCCAGATGACGAA
The DNA here is from genome assembly GCA_039778275.1 of Seiridium unicorne. NCBI lineage: Eukaryota > Fungi > Ascomycota > Sordariomycetes > Amphisphaeriales > Sporocadaceae > Seiridium > Seiridium unicorne. Next base: position 86,545 of record JARVKF010000101.1, read on the forward strand.
CTCATACCGGGCAGAAGTGTGAAGATTAAGGCAATGAAGTCTGATGCTCGGTGAATTACTGAAAGTTTGGGGATTGAAAGAATTCAAAGAAGAAAAGGATCCCACAGTTGTACAATACGCCAAGGCTAGGAGTGGACAAACAGACTTTTGTGGAGACGTGTATGAACGGGCCCGTCTTAAGCAAGGGGCAGTGAAGAGGGGTTGCACATCATATGCTTATGTCGGGGCAAAAACATCACTGACCCTGAGCACAGGGCTCTGTGCTGTATGTGCAAGGATCGGGCAGGGCTGCCGTTTGCTGTTGCGGCACGGCATGCTCGGGCTGCAGATCTAGCCCAGCGCTAATCCTCGCCCCCAAAGGACTTTCATCTGATCAAATAAGGTAGTAATATTGATGACTGCTTCCGAGACCCTGGTAGATACGACACTACACTTTACGATAGTGGGCGCTAGGACCAAAAACAAGACAAAAGAAAGCAGATTGGAGCATCGACCCCGAGGGCCCCCACCCCCACTGATGTGAACGATGGTATCACATTGTACATCGATGTACCTTTGTAAAATAGTTGCCAACCTTCGATGATGGAAATGAGCGAGGACTACTCAGGTGACTCTTGGTAATTCTATTAGATTACTTTTACTCTAAGCTTTCAGATTATTTGTCTCCCTTGAAACAGGAACAAAAGTTTTAGTACTATCTCCAGTCAATCTTTGGGTTTCTTCTCAAGGAACTCTACTTATATCGAAATCACGCTTTGCACGTACAATCCTCAACATGGCAACCGCTTACAAAGATGTCAACTTCTTGTCTTTCTGGCTGGGAGTCTTGGTGCACCTTGGTGTCTTCATCCGCGGCGAGTGGCATCTTCAAGCTCCAGCTATCTTTGTCACTCATACAGGGGCACTTTCCATGCTACTCACCATGGAAATTTGTTCTAGTACCAAAGTGACGGTACAGGGGCTTCTCGATGCGGCGTCTCCTTTCATGACGTATTTGCTTGGCCTCCTTGGTAGCATCACTGTCTATAGGCTGTTTTTCCATCGTCTACAGTCTGTCCCAGGACCTCGATTAGCGGCTTTCTCTAAGCTTTGGCATGTGTGGAAGTGCAGGGACTCCCGGGGCCACCATGTTCTGGAGTCGTGGCGTAAGAAGTATGGCAATATCGTTAGAACAGGTCAGGTTCCCACTCCTCAGCTCCATATCCATTAATTGAGACTGAAAGGTCCAAATGAAATTACACTCTTCCATCCTAAAGCTTTTGAAATACTCGACGGCCCCGGAAATCAAAACTCCAGATCCGACTGGTATGATTTAATTTTACCGCGGATATCATCCATCTTCACCAGGGATAAGGTACTCCACAAAGGGAGGCGAAAGCTATGGGAGCATATAATGGCGCCTGCGTGTAAGTCTCTAGATACCTTCAATCAGCACATCCATATGCCGTTTGTCTTCTGGCATGCTAAATAGACGCATGTAGCTGTACGTCAATACTACGAGAGCATCAATACCAAGATTAGAGCACTCGACGAGATTATCGATGAGAATGAATCGAAACCACTGTGCATGAACGACCTCATCGACTGGTATGCATTCGACGCTATGGGCTCATTTGGCTTCGGAATCGACTTTAGGTCGATGAGGGACAAAAAAGCTTGCGATGGCTTCCTCTTCATGCGCTCGGCTTTGGGTCTACTCGGCCCTTTCACGCCTGCGATTTGGATTGCCAGACTTGGATTCACTTTCATTCCAGGTTTGTGGAAAGTACGGCATTGGTTTCAGATGCTCAAATTTTCCGACGATTGTATGGATACGTGCATGAAAGTGAGTCAGTCCCTTGCTCCTAAGTGATGCCTACAGTGAACATCGGTGACGGGCTCTGACAGCGATGGTATAGGCCCCAGACGAGGTAGACAAGCCTGCCTACATCGCCTCAGCTTTTGTCCAGGACTATAAACAAAGTGGGGCTGGCGAAATTAGTGATCGGCTCCTTAGTGGGGATGGCGCAAATCTTCTGGTTGCTGCAAGGTTTGTGCACAGCTCCAGAATACTGCAGTGTTACTCTGCCTTCCTCCTGCTGCACCTTTGCTAACAGGTGTGCAGCGATAGCACTGCGCCGAGTCTCGTCTTTCTTCTTTACTTCCTGGCTAAATACCCTCAGCATACAGACAAGATCCGACAGGAACTGTCGGATTGTGACTGCGAAGATGTAACGGCTCTGTCCTCGCTGCCTCATCTCACTGGCACCATCAATGAGGCACTTCGCCTCCTTCCAGCTATTTTGACTGCTGTGTCCAGAAAAGTTCCACCAGAAGGCCTGACCGTTGACGAAGTCTTTATACCTGGAGGTGCAAAGATCTGTGCACCGCGCTATTCAATCGGACGCTGTAAGTGTTTACCAAGTGTACTAAGTGCCACGAGACATTCTGACGACGGACTTTGTGGCTAATTTGGTGTGTAGTGGAGGAGGCCTTCGAGAAGCCCCACAGCTTCATTCCAGAGAGGTGGTATAGCAAACCAGAGCTTGTTAAGGCGCCGCGAGCTTTCGCGCCTTTCGGCATGGGTAAGTCGCACCCATAACCCTTTGGCATGTAGAATACGAACAGTTCATTGAATAAGAGCCCATTTGCAGGTCGCACTCTTTGCGTTGGAAAGAACTTGGCAATGGCTCAAATGAGGCTCGTTGCAGCTCGTCTGCTCAAAAAATATGACATACGATTTGCACCAGGGGAAGGAAATGGAGAAGCAGTAGAGCGTGACTTGAAAGATCAGCTTACAGCACGTCCTGGTCAGCTGAGATTGGTCTTCCAAAAGCGTTCTGGATGACCGAAGAAATAGGACCATTTGACCAACGTACAGTCTTGCAGGGGTTCTGAGCAGAATTGTACCAAATTGAATTGGATTTGCAGCGCTTACGTACCTAGGGTATCAAAGGCTACTGTGGCCCGCCACCACTGACGCTGTACTGAGACTACTGATTACCAAAATGTAGGCACTATGGCAACTGTGCTTACCGCCGAACGATGCCTTCCCCTGCGAATCGCAGACTCGTTTTAGACGCGACTATGGATTCAATGAGCATATCCGACAGATGAAGACACAAAGACTACATTGATTTTCCAGTATACTTCGCTTTGTTGGGCCTGACGGCAATATATATGTCGCATATATATGTATCCTATGTAAATCCAGCTTTTAGCTCCGGGTATGTGGAAGCCCCACAGTGAATATGTAGCTTAAGTGAGAAGCTGGCTCCGCCACCTTGTTCACTCCCAAGGTCTACTACGAAGTTAACAGTTTGTAAAACCCATTTGATTGCGGGAGTACCTGTCATGGCTCAAGCCAGAGGCATTCGGCCAGAAGCTACGTAGATGTCAAACCTAACATAGCAACCCGACCTGATGTCCTCGTACGCGTCCCTTTCAGCCTTTTGTAAATCTACACCGTGCAACGACGCCGGCGCACCACGAGCGGTCATCAACTTTGCCCAGGCCAGAACAGCCCTCATGCCGTTCGCCGTCATTCTCTCCCGCGTTTCGGGTACTCTGTCTGAGCTCACAAAATCGACCACCACAGATGTTAGACCTGCCTCACGCATGTCGTCGGGGAGAGTGTTCCACCCATGTTCGAAGCGATCAAGTAGCCCTTTACGAAATGCGCGGCCGAGGCGCCGCGCTGTTTCAACATGAGATCCTTCGCCCCCTCGAAGGTGCTTTACACTGGCGAAATCGCACTCTTCCCACTGGAGCCAGCCTCCAGGCTTAAGCAGCTTGGACACGTTTCGGACGGCCGGAGCCCATTCGTCTGCCTGCATCGCTGCGGCCAGTAGCCTTGCATGTACCAAATCGTACTTGCCATACTGGTCTTGGGAAACTGGCTCTTTGACGTCCCAAGTCGTCAGTGCGATCCCTGGGAGTTCTGACTTGGGGAAAAGAGCCGTGGATATATCAAATCCTTGGAGGACAGCATTTGGGTAAACCCCTTGGAGGTGTCGCAGGAAGGCACCCGTCCCTGTACCGACGTCGGCGACATGTGGGCTGGATGGAAGAGTGGAGGCAACCGAAGGGTGAATGAGGTAGCCCATGTTTCTGAACATCTGAGCTTAGACATGACAATTAAAAATAAGGGGCTTGCAGTAACCTACTCAGTTATAAGTTCGAATTGCTCATCGAGCCTAAGAATACGTATCATTACCACCTCTCGGCCTTTCATCCTTTGCGAGGAAACCAGCTAATATACCTGTGCGCCTCGCTTTCATTTCGCCCCATGTTTCCGGCATACGTGTCCGCCATGGTCAATCCGAGGCGGTAAGATAGGGGATATCAAGTGGAAAGTATTCAGGCTGGTTGAACAGATATTGAGGCTGCAAACTTGAAGTCGATCCGATGGGTTTGTATGGCAGCTGATGGAGGCGATGAAAGAAGAGACATTCAAAGTTCTACAATGGACAACTACCTGAAGAGGGCAGTCGTGGGTCGAGCACTATTGACGGCACGGTTACGGGCACGCAGTGGATTCGTTTTGCAGGACGATAAAAAGTTCCATGGCCGATGTACATAGGTATCTTCTCGAAGGGTGCTGCAAACTGGTATACTTCCAAACTCGTGAAAATACTTACTCAGTTACACGGTACATATGACCAGTGTAGCCGCATAGGGAGGGGCCGGGATTCACTCAAATAAACAAGAACACGTAGGTGGCGGAGGCGCAGCCAGAGCGGATAACGGCCGCCCCAGGGCTGCAGGCTGCAGCCTTGTACTCCGGGCATGCCAAGTATAGAATCAACCCTTGTCTACCCCGCACAGTATGAAACCTATAGACCTGTATCGTACGATATTATGTGATTGATCGATGCGGGAGTTGACAGCCATGGATGATGCCACCGGCCTCTTTGTGAAATGCATGCACATGCTCCTTAACAACTGACATACATATGCACCTAACCGTACGTCGGCGCATACATCATTGCCAGTCTCTTGCATTTAATGTGACCCAAAGATGGGTATTGACCCTACTTGGATGTCAACTCCTTGGATGCATGTCGATGGCGTATCCTGTTAACCACGTAACCTCTTATGAACGAGTTGTTCCAGTGTCTCAGACGCCTATAAGTTTCCAGCTTGCATTTTACTTCTCTATTGTTTGGTAATGGTAACGTATTCCCAAGGCGAAGCCCAACAAACGGTACTACGAGAATCCCCCCGCAACAATGGTACCTGAGCCGACTGTCGTTCTTGTGACCGGTGCCAACCAAGGTAATTGGTTTTGGTATATTCCTCTCCCAGTAGTTCATCTGCTTACAGGCTGTGAATGTAGGTATTGGTCGAGGCATAGCTGAGGCACTTCTGGCACGTCCCAATTATGTTGTCATTGCCGCTGTTCGCAACCTCGACACCACCTTAAAAGAAATCAGGCCTGCAGAGCACAGCAAACTTCTCCTGGTCAAGATCGAAAATGAATCATCCAGCGATCCGGCAGCTGCCGTGCAGCAAATCCACGCTGCAGGCATCGCGAACATCGATCTTGTCATTGCGAACGCTGGCATCTGTCCAACATCTGCATATCTTCGGGTTGAAGATATCCAGATGGAACAGCTACGGAGCTTATTCGAAGTCAACACCTTTTCATTTGTATCGCTATTTCAGGCGGTACGACCGTTGCTCAAGGCCACGGCTGACCGAAAGGGCGAGAGCCAGGCGAAATTGCTAGTGATTTCGTCCAATGCAGGACAGGTTGTGGAGATGGAATCCCTCAGTCAGGTCATGTTGGCCAGCTACGGCTCCTCCAAGGTTGCACTGAACTACCTGGTTCGTCGGGTGCACTTTGAGAACCAATGGTTGACCGCGTGGGTAATGAACCCTGGCTTCGTCCAGACTGAGAGCGGCAACGCTACAGCAAAAGTCTTCGGCATGCAAGAAGCCCCCCACACCATAGATATCTCTGTGGGTGGCTTGCTCAGCAAGGCCGACAGTGCTACAAGATCCAATACGTCCGGTAAATTCTTCTCGTTTAATGGCACCGAGATGCTGTTTTAGTCAGGCAGGGAATAATAAAGCTTTAAGCATATAAAACTATTTATTATTAATTAGTATTATTAGTTATATGTCACGGTTTGCAAGGGTCACGAAGGCTATGCTTCAAGGTCCCCCATAAAGTGTGTAAATTACAAATGCTGGAGAGCTGGAATCAAGCTCCAAGCTCTCATCTAAATACTCTAAGCTGACAGCTGGCAGCGCCAGTCCGTGACATTATATACGTAACGTGGCTGGATGGTAACTGTTATAACTGTTGCTATATCTGAAATCCAGGACTGTCACATTCCCGGTCCTGGCTATAACACGTCCATATCCGCCCAAAACTCTACATCGAGAGCCATATCAAAAAGCCCAGATCTCATTCCCTCGAATTGAGTTTGCGCACCAGTTGAAGGACCGGAAAATCCATCCATTCAGAACTCGGGACCAAGAGCGTCTCCTTGGTCGTTGTTCGAGAGGCCGGTCGATGCCAATATATCATTTGCTGACCCCGCTGTACCCGAAGTGACGCCTTGGGCTTGGTTCTGTGCTATCAGGAAATCGACCTTGCCGCAAATGTCGCGAGCAATGTTGGCGGCGCCGACTACCACTGCGAAACTAGCCCCGAATATTTCAAAGACCGTGAAAGAAAGCTCAATAGCGTGCCTAGCTGCAGATGCAGAAGACCCCTGAGGGTACATGAGCAGATATCCGAGGAGAGTCATGGTTGCACTCCACTGCCACTGGAAAGACTCGTGCCAGCCGTTCAGGATATAAGTTGACGCGAGCACTTGATGGGTTATCTTCGACAGTGCGATGGCATGCGAGACGCATCTTGTGGCATTTTCTTCAGCCATAGAGCCTGTTTGTGGTATGGAGGCAAAGGAGATGAAGGGTCGATACAGGCCGACACATAAATGGTGATATGTGAGTTCCAATAGCACACGCTGTCGTTGCAACCACATAGGCGCAAACGGCTCCACGTCTAACGCGGAATCGTCGGCGGAGAAGGCTCGCCCGCCATTCTGACGACCTGTTTTGAGCGCGCTAGGGACATTGACCGCCCATTCATCAAGTTCTCGTGTATATGGTGCTAAGGTGTCAGCATACTCCTCCAGAATTTGGACATTGTCCCAGATCGTTTGGCCCGCATGTACGGTAAGGTCTTTCCCATAGAATGCATTATGGCCTGCTCGAACCTTCATGTAGAGAGTAGTATGGTGGAGATTGAAACTCAACCATGTAGTGTTGTGCCCGATAGGAGCAAACGTGGACCCCGAGATTAGCGCTGTGTCAACGCTGTCACTCGGCAAATCTGGCCATACACAGTTGTCGCGGAGTAGAAAAGGGCGGCCAAGCTTCATACCAACTTTGCTGTCTAGCAAGTGGACTGCCCACCAGAGGCGGCTTCGCATCTGGCGCTCGTGCTTTGGCATCTCTGGAGCACCTTTGAGATGAAGTCCGAGGATATAAGCGGTTCGTACAGCCTGGCCACAGGCAACATCTACCATATTGTGGAAGGAACCACCGCAGAGATACAGGACACAGAGTAAATGACACTGCAGGGTAAATATATTGGGGCTCTCCGACTCGAGCGACAACAGCATCTGAGCGCGCCGATAATGCCATCGGCCGGCGATAGTGGCATCATTGTTCTCCGCAACGCTCCCCTGGCGCTCGCTGGGCAATGTTGAAATGCCAAATTGCATGCACATGGCAATGATGATATCAACAAGAGCTGACGGTCTTCTCGCACTACCAGAACCTGTCCATAATGATTGATAGTGTTTCTTGAACTCGGCCTCATTCACGATCGGGAACACTGATGTGTGGTAGGTCTCCCAGTAGAAGTTCATAAAATACTCCTCTTGTACGGGCGTCAGGAAGACCTCTGGAGAGGCAAGGTCTCCTGACGACAAGGCAACTCGTTGGGCTAGGTCCTCAGGGTCTACAGCGGGTCGTTCAAGTAGTTTCGCGCTATTAGCTGAATGGGGAAGCATGTTGTTGGTAGAGTGGAGTTGTTGCAGAGTGGTGTTCAAGTAGACACTCAACCGGTGGATAAAGAAGTACAAGGAGGACGGTCCGAACCAACTCTCGTGTGGGGAACGTGCAGGCCGCAGTAAAATGCCCTCCCAGGGTGTCTGCATTAGCTCTTGGCCGTGTGAGTTGCAACGCCCATATTTCGAAATGCTGGAAGGGGATGAACTCGGCGGCGTTAGCTGCTGGATGTTGTCGCGCTCCCGCTGTAGTTCTGCTTCTAGTTGTTTCACCTTGCTCTTAAGGCGCCCAATTTCATCATGGGCTTGAGTGAGAGTTGAAACTTTGGTAGCATCATTGTTGCTACATTGCCTGCCTCTGGTACTGCAGTTGGAGCACGGGACGTTGTCGTCGCACTTGATGCGGCGTATGCGGCACGATTCGCATGCCCTTGCTACCTGGCTCCGCTTCTGCCTGTGGCGCATAGCCAATTTGCCGTTCAGCGCTTTCGGCGCACCGGCTCCTCGCAGGATACCGGAAGGCGACATTCCGCCCGGAGTCGATAAATTGATTATTGTCACGGTCGGTTCAAAGGCGGCAGCATTTGTGAGTCGGGAATGAGTCGCTGTGTGCTTTGTCAAACAGCGCTACAATGTGAGGTCGCGGCGGAGGGATTCTCAGTCAGCACTATCGCCTGTTTAGTATCTTATCCCCTATCTCCAGACAAGGGCTAGAATGAGGAGCCTTCCCAGTTGGATGTATTGGCGAGCCGGCCCCGGTACCTCTCGACTATGGGCTAATGGAGATGATCTGTTTGGATCAACTTACATATGGACTTTGTTAATCTGACCAACTGCTTTCTCAAACGAGTTCCTTCAAATTGACGTATTTTGATATAGTACGTCTGAGGGTTGTCTAGCAAGATCTTCGACTCGTAGCTGGTAACAATACCAAGTTGTGGCCGACTCCTGCAACGTCCAGCACAGGTCAGGGTTACTGACCTTATTGACCAGGAGTTCACCTCCATCAGCTAGGACGACATTCAAGTTGGATCTGGAGAGACACCGGCATACTTGTAAGTCTTCAGCTGGACGGGGTACATCGAGAAGCCGCCGACTTTGTCACAACCAAGTCCAAGTTTCTTCATTGGAATTGGGATCGTGGCTCCTATCTTATATCTTATCTGCATCACCTTTGGTCCCAGTTATCGCCGTGTTCCAGTACTGTCTGACAGGAAATCAGTCTGCCCTTGCGTCCCATCATCCTAGTGCTCCGTACGCTGGAAGTACTTCTGATGTTTTTGTCGCTAACATTCTCGGCACGGCATTACTGTACCTGGGCTTGGTAGATGACCCGATTATTGATTAACGTCGTAAATCTTATAGGTTCGTTGATTCGACTCATTTCATTAAGAAGCGGGCTTTTCCTCTCTCGAAAAGTTTTGTTTTCTATCCTTGTTATTGTATCAAACTGTGTTTGGTTTTACACACTTGCCTGCTCTCCCTACCCCATGTCCACTATCTTCTTACCGCAAGTGGGCGCACAGTCAGATTTTGTCCTGTATACACGAAAGGCCTCCATACAGACGAAACTGGAGTTTTCTTGGCCTCCTTTATCTGGTTGGCGCACTCCTTTTTCGATCCATACGACCTTGTCTCTGTGGTAGCAACTGGCTCTTTAATACTACATCTTTCCTGGTAGTAACCCTGTCGAGGCCCAGGTACAGCAATGATGCTTGGTTGGTATTAGAGAGAAAAGCTTACAGTTGGAAAAGGAATTAAATAGACCTCTAATAAACGTTAAACATTAAATCTTCTCATGTCGTATGCATTGATCAAGCGCCTGCTTACACGAGAACGTATCGCGCGTCTTGTAATCGCCAGGACTTCAAATTATACCCAGACGCTTACTGCATACGAGCAGGGCATAGGCTGATTAGATTTGATCCTCATAGTTCAGAGCCTATGCTAGCATCACTCTGAGCGTTCAACCTTATTTTGCCCAGCTTCTTGCCCTCTGCTCCTTTGATCAATACTCTCTCCACGAGAGAGTTCAGCCAGCCAGTTAATCTGAACGCAGCCTTAGATACCTGCTGCTCGATGATAGGAAATGCGCCATCCGCATATCTATCGTCTCCAGTCAAGAGGTCGCTGCCGTTGACGAACCGTCCGTAGGCGTAGTCGCAAACAATAGCGTTAGAGTCTTTAGCCCACTGCTCGGCGCAATACGTCCCTCGCCGCGCGTCAAGGTCACACATAGCCCATGTCGATCGCGGCGCACGGAACGAATCCGCCTTGATTCTTGATACGAGGCCAGCGAAGAATGGGTGGAGTTCTGTTGCTGGTAGGCCATTGGGAAGAGGGGCTAGAGCATACAGAATCTCGCGGTCCCAGGCCTATTATGGCTTGTTAATTATGCACACACTACTTTGGTGAATAAAATTGGTACGGCTTACTTGATGCAAATTCGTGTCTGTCCCATTGAACTTGACCTTGACCGAATTGCCGCCCACCGACCTCTCCGACGTGTGCAACGGCTGTGCGACGTCCCCAGCAAAGTGCGTGATCCACTTCAATGCCTCCGAGCACACTATCTTGCCCGGAGAGTCCCCCTCCCTCTGATCTCGAACTGCCACAAGACATTTTTCGAGAATGTTAGTCTGGTTCGCGATCTGCTGCACCACACAGCCGCCCTTCTGACAGTCGCGGTGGTAGTAAAGACCACAGTCATTTGGCGGGTCGTCCTTGGCGCTAATGAAGTGCCACCCGTAGCTATAAGCGTGTGGGCCCTTGCGTACGGTATCCGCCCACGCTCCCGCGCGGCCGAGCGAGCCTAGGTATTCTGGTTCCAGAATCGTCGAGACCATGTTGCGAGTTGCTTCGCTGATCATGGTGTCGGCCATAAAGCCAATCTGGTTATGAACTTCAGTGTGCCATGATTGCACTGGGACCGTAAGGGCTGCGAGAGCAGCTAACTGGCTAAAGAGTGTCTCGGAATGCATCACTGTTACGACGCGGATCGGAGACGAATTTGTCTAAGACCGTGATAGTTCTCGCTGAGAGTATGAGCAAGTGATAAATGCGTAGGAAACTTTTCGAACGCCATCTTCAAAGACAGGAATGAGGGGCTCTTATGTTGTTGTCACCAAGCGCGAAGGCCAAATGTTCAGCTCTCCCCACGCAAATGTCCCAGCCAGCCACAGGGCGATAGCGCCGTGCTCCATGGAGCCTAACTCGTCCACTAGCAGACGGCCCGTTATTACTGGGCCCAGTCTTCAGAGTTCCACCGTCCCGGTGGGGAACGACAAAGTTTAAGATCTGTTGAATCTAAATTGTACGAAGATCCGATTGCTTTGGATTGTGTGAGTTCCACCACCATTACCGGCGCCAGCTCGAGACCGGCTTTTACGAAGGTTGATGTGCAGAGCTGAAAGCACGCAAAGTTTCCACAAAAAGGAGGAATGTACATTAGTCAGACAGATCTGGGAGTGGACGAAAGACCATGACATGTGACCTCTGTACGCTGTGAATCTATTGTTCGGTATACCGAAGTACCCAGTGGACCAGTAGTTGACACCACCCTTCCGCGGCGTAAGATTCAACGTCATTCAGTGGAACATGCTTTCGATTCCCAACATCGTTGGATCCAGGATCACGATGCTGGTGGTTACTGCACTTAGCGAGCTATTCAATGACAGGAGCTTCGTTTCGATGGTGGAAGATGCCTGGTTGCTACCATGTTTTGTGGCCTTGCTAGCTATACCGGGTCCGTCCCTTGAGCATATTTCGCCATCGCAACGGTACTGTTGTCATTCCCACAATAGGTACAGCAATCGACAGAAATTAATTTGATACTAATCAGGCGCACCCATCCCATCCAAGTTGCTTAGATAAATGGATGCCGAGTCTGACCAGAACAGAACTATATCAGCGTTGTGCGTCAGTCCATTAGTTCCTGAGGTTTCCCAGTCCAATCAGCGTACAGTCTTTACAATATGCGATTCAGGTCAGTGGGATGATCGCAGCAAATAGTACGTCATCAATCCCGCCCACGAAGTATTTATGTACTAATGTCATAGTCTATCAGGCTGATGACTCGCAGCGATACAGCAAGGCGAACAAAGGACTCATAGTCATATGCGTCTGGATGTGTGAAAGTTATGTACTCTCCATCTTGATTATCTAAATTACTCCAAAAGCTCAAATGGGACCCAGGTCATTCAATATCCCGGTAAATACTTTCATTACCGATGGAGGAACAATTCCAAGGCGAAGAAATGGGACACAATCAGCCCCGATGAGCAAGAACGTTACAAAAAGACACTTGCTAATGAAGGAAATAAGCGGTAGGTTACTTTTCTACGATCATACCCCCAGCTATTTTGTTCATCAGCTCAATGGAATGGACTTTCGACCTGCGACGCGAGATGTCCAACCTTTCGCGTGCGTATGTCCAACGCAATGGAATCACACATATATTCCGCCGCGGGATGAATAACCGTATCACGTCTTCTCGGCCAGGGCAAGTCTTTTAAAGAAGTCTGGCAAATTTGTGAAAATTACCATACTATCTAGATTTCTCCGGCTTCAAATCTGTCGAGGAGCAACGCAACGAAAAAAAGTAATTTCGAGAATTAGATAAATTGGATAGTGGAGATAGACTTGAACTCCGAATACATGTTTACTGCACACCCGCAACATTCTGTCGCAGACTTTCTTTGAGTCCCGTGTAGCCCTCTTGCCCATACCACTTGCCGAGTAGTGCCGCACCAAAGTGATTATCAATTTCGCTCAAGTCAGCCCCTTGCTCTCGGTTTTCAATGAACTGCCGTTGGGGAAATAGTTCCCGGAAGTTGTCCAACACAACATTTCAGTTGAACGGAACATCAAAAGCAAGGATGCGCTCGTTGTTTACCGAGCCGTCAATCGATGCGATCAGGTGAAGGCGGGCACAATCTACCACGTTGACCATGTACTGCAGAAGGAAGCTCCAGTGCACATCACCTTTGGAGGACTTGATGACCAGCCCACCGGTTTCGCCAGGGGAATCAATCACCGGGCCCATGTTGACAGCTGGGTTGATCTGCCAACCAATCAGTATGCTTCGAGCAGCTTATTGAGCGGTCCTTACACAATTGACAGCATAATTGGGCTTTTCTTCTTTCACAAAGTTCCATAGTGCCTGCTCCGCCTTGGCCTTGCTCGCCGAATAGACTTTAAAAGCATTCTCGGGTTTGTGTAGCGGCGGAAAGTCCACGTAGTCGTCCACCTCAGTGTTCCAGGTGGTATTATCAATCTTGAACCTCACTCCGGGAATTGGCAGAGATGTGGCTGTGCTTGAGCTCGTGAAGACGAATCTCTGGATTTTAGACTCTTTCAGTGCCAAGCGGAGGATTGATGTGGCGCCTTTGACAGCCGTGGGTACGACTTCTTTGGGGTTCGGGCTGGACGTCAAAGGTGAGGACAGATGTATGATGGCATCCACACCTTTGACGGCTTTGTCAAATGCACCCTCAGGCTCCATCTCAGGAACCACCACGGCATCGTAATGTGGCGAGTTGAAGATTTCGCGAGTCTTCTGCACCTTGTATTGAAATGTGGGTGGCTGGTACGCCCCACACTGTGGCTGTATATAGCGGGAGCCCCTCCCACATCCTCAAGTGTTGCTCTTTAAGCAACTACAATACACTATGTTGAACATACACCTTTTGACACCTTGGATGGTGATCGTGCGGTCCCACAGATCCTGTATCCAGCTTCTAGTGCCTAAACAATCAAGTTACTAGCAATGAATCCCGAGGCACCTGTGACTAGTATAAGGGAGCCTTTGGGCAACACCATAGTCATCATTATCGAGAATGAGCATTTTGAGAGACGGATGAGCGGGGGCGATCGGAAAAGACTAGTTATAATCTTACCATAAAGATCTAAGGCGAAGAGAGGCGAGGTCGACTATATAACGACATCTTCCAACTACGTCTCAAGTATTGGTCACGAGGGGGATTTCATGAATATCACACCATTTTCGAGAATGTAGGGTCAGATGATAGTAGATCACTCTAAAGCATTCTGTCTCGATGTCCATCGAATGCACATATTATGTATGATCACTCAGCATTTGACTGCCATCCATGCGGGTCGCTTACTGAGCGGACAAGAATCAGGTTTCATCGCCAATTGTGAGCGGGGGTTGATTTCACTCGGGCAACTTGTCTCGAGTGGCAAGGCTTTGAAGCCCGCCTCAGTCTCCCATGACTCGTGTGTTAAATGTCGTCGTTTGAGGTCCTTGGATCCGTGTTCCCCCTTAACACCACCATTTCACGTTCATGTGCAGCCCTACGTGTATCATTTTAAGACCTCAAGCTTTTCTGCTAATATTTATCAGAAAGAAACAAAAAAAACATGCTACTACCGCAAGTATTATAACGCCCGATACAAGGATAGGTATGCTACAGACTGACCATCACTTTACGATAAGCCTGAAGTTGTAATCAGAATAGCACAGAGTCTTTCTGTCAATGAATAGATACCCTCTCACAGGAGAACAACAGGCCGTTACTGACGATGTTCCTTAACCATGGCTCAAGCAGACTTTATAGCTTGTGGCTAGGCAGTTTAAGCAATTTCCTAAATCAGTCTCCCATGCTTAATTCGGGCGAATGGCTTGATGAGAAAGCCCCAACTATACGAGTTAGACCGATAAAACGAGCCGAACAGGTTCCATCTCAACATCGTTGCCGAGGCGCGAATTATGACCTTTGTGTTCCAGTTCCAGACCAAAGCGTGAGTGAGCACGTAATGTGTCACTTTTCCAGATGAAAATAACAGGAATTATACACATAAGAGTGCTTAGACCACCTAAAAGACTGCATGCACCAGATATCTGAAGTCGCTGGAACATTGGTGTGGTGGCAACGGGCAGAACAACAGCAAAGACCGAACGCGTAGTAGTAGATGCAGCGTTGGCACTCGCAGCAAATGCCGGGTAAGCATCTGTCAGGTAATTAAGTAACGCAATGAAAATAAGCATATAGCCACACCCAAAAGGCAGACCCGCAAGCAGTGGCACGGCGAAGGATATGCTTGAATCTGCGGACCAACCTAGCCAAAACAGCGAGACCGCGTACATCGGACCTCCGATGAAGGCCAACGGCAGTCGGCGATACTCTTCGCGAGATGTCCAACTTTTGCCTTGGGCTTTTGACCTCGAGAGAAAAGTGTCGTAAAGGTACATGATGGGCAACGCCAGCATGGCGCCTACTCCGACGGGCAAAAAGCAGAGACCGGTGATGGCGGGAGTGAAACCGTACAGGCCTTCGAAGATCAAGGGGAATGATTGAAATGATAGGTAGAAGATCCCGTCTAGAAAAGATTCAAGTCAGTGAGTATTTTCCATGATGTCAAACAGACGATGGCGAGGTCTAGTTTCAGGCATGCCTGGTTGTGGGGAGTAGGTGAACAGCGGGATAGTCTGCAAGCGTCATGGGAAGACTCACACACAAGCGCAAGATACATGCAAGCACTGATGACAATCAACTCTGTACATAGCATCCTTATAGGGCGGGTGAGAATCACGGTCGTCAACTGCTTGAAACCTCGCCGCTCCAGTTCAGCTGCCGCATATGCTTCAACTCCGGGGTTTTCCTTGCGGATCTTCCGAGCTCGTCGGGCGAGCAGAACTGGCGCATATGTTTCGGGCAACCAGAAGAGGGAAAGACAAGATACGCCAGCAAATATGAGGGCTATCCTGAATGCCCATCGCCAACCGATATATTCTGAGCAGAACCCCTAATCATATCCTAGTCAGCACCAAATATGATTTCACGGCCAAATAGTTCCACTTACCGCCACGATCGGGCCAAGTAAAGGACCAAAACAAGTAGACTGTCAAAATGTCAATCATAGATCTCCATCTACTGTGCCAACTACTCACTGCAGAAAAGAAAGCAAATGCCCTTCCTCGCGTGACTGGATCGTCGTATAGATCGGCGATGATACCAGCCGCCACGGCAATGGGTGAACTAGCGGCTATACCCGCAAGAAGCCTGAAAATCAGGAATGGTGTCCAACTCGGGGCAAAAGCACATGCCAATGTCCAAATGTTGTAGAACACAAGGCAAATAATGGTCAAGCCTCGGCGCCCAACATGTTCGCTTAACGGGCCCCCTATGCAGGTATTAGTATGCATCTTCCAAGTCGTTCCCAGCCGTAGAGCGAGTTCTGCATACAAGTTAATGGGCCCATCACATAGCCAATCAAGTAAATCGAAGTGGGAAGAGCGGCTTGTTCTTTGGGTCCAACGTCCCACTCTTTCGCAATATATGGCATGGCCATGCTCGGTAGTGTGCTGCCCATCGTGCTATTCGTTGTGAGCACCATCGCTATAAAGATAATGAACCATTTCTTCATCTAGAAGATTGAGTTAGTGCATGCGTCATGGGCAAGAGAGAGCCGCTGACATTTGACCAATTACTAGGGTTCTCAATATCGCCATCATCCCAAACAACGATGGTACGATTCGCATGGCTGATATTCCTTGTGGGGATTTCTGTGGTAGCCTTCATTAGATCACATTTTGACATTAATGCATGGAGTATCCACGCTGACAGCACACCGAACTCACGAGATATCTCTTCTGATTCTCTGACATCGACTCTGACGTCGTTTTTTTTCGACATGATCAATATCTGTTGGTGAAAAAGGATATAATGAGTCCGCCATTCGTTTAATCGGGGGATACGAGGTAAATAAAGAAATTGTGAGCTGACGAAGCATACTCGAGGCGGTGAATGTCCAAATTAAGTCGAGAACTATGTCGGGGAACTCTCCACGCACCTTATCATTTATCGTATCAGAAATACTAACGTGGCGCTTGGCATTTGCTTGTTTTCAAGGTGAATGCGTTTGCTGCGTGTACAATTGGCTGGGCTCGGGGCCGGACGCTAGGCGTTGTCGACGAGACGGCTCCATTCTCGGGCCTGGACCGGCTCAAGTCTTGGCGGGAAATAAGGAAAGCACGGCAGTTCGTAGCCACAACAGCCCTAAAGCATGCGACGGACGTTAACAGCATCGAAATCATTGCGGAGGCAAGTCTATTGCTGGCCAGGCACTCGGCTTCCATCGAACGCATTGAACTGAACTACCGAACACGAACAAATATCGATTAAACTTTGCAACGCACGGATTCGTGTTATCCACAGTTAATTTCATTCGGCTTAGCTCTTGCAGCTAAACCTTTCCCAAAGTAGGGACGACCAGCTCGAAATAGCATTCCACCAAGCTCAACGCAGCAACAGCAGCAGCATAAGTCAAAGGTAGATTTTGGTCAGCAAGGTCAGCCTGCTTCTCACCCTTCTTGGTATCTTTCTGGCGTTCGGGCATCTCCGAAGGTAGGGGCCAGAACGGTAGCTTGGGCTCTTGGGGAGCCTTGCTGTCGTACTTGGCAGCCTTTGTGCCATGCCTGAGTAGGTTCATCGCCTGGGTGTATGGTTCGAAACCCGGGTCATTTGACTGAAGTCCTTCGAACATAACGAAGACGGCACGGACGACACTTTCAAGGGCACCAACAATCCAGGCGTGATGTGATGAGGCAGCTTCTCCAACGAGGTAGAGCTGACCGAACGCGTTGGGCTTGATGATCTCCTGCCACATGTTGGAGAACTGGCCTGGGCCGAAGTAGGCAAAGGCGCCCGACATGTGCTCATCTCTATACCAATCCCACGCATGATGCGTCTCGTATTGATCCTCCAAGAACTCCAGGAGACTATCGTAGTCAGGATGGTCGCCTTCTCCGTTCGCGTGCAGCAAGGCAAGATTACGCAGCAACAACGACTTGAGCTGCTCCTCGTTCTTGGGAGTGTCTGGTGAGATTAAGGAGCCAATTCGTTGTGCATCCTGGCCCCAGGTGTAGGAGCACAAAAGCACAGCGGGCTTGTCCTTTCTCCAATTCTCTCCCTCGTGTTTCTCGATGTTGTAGGATGGATAGACGCAAACACGCAGTGGGAGATCCGTGCGAGAGACACCACCCAAGTTGATGTTGTATGGATGAATCTGCCACCAAGGGGTCTTGAATTTGATGGCGACCTTGCACGATGCACCATAACCAAGAGCACGGATTGCTTGCTTGGTTCCCCACAGCAAGCCAGCATTGTGAAGATCCATCCGCTGGAGTGCAGCCAGAGTAGTCGAGTTGAATACGGCGAAGTAGTCCTTGCGTCGGTGGCTGACGGGTTGCTTGGTCGTGGAGTCGATCTTTTGGATATCGAGCGTTACTGGGACGTACTTGTGTGGATCCGCGCGCTCGTCGACATGCGCGTTGATTGAGACCACCTGCTTGCCGAACTGCACAGGCTTTGCGATTTTGTCCTTCATTAATCTCGCAATTTTTTGAGTGCCGCCTTCGACGCACCACCACAACTGCTCCTTCGAATTTGGATCAGTGTCGAAGTCGAGCTCTTCCAGAACTGTCTCGCTAAGTGACTGATCGTACCAACCAGTACCACTGGGGATGTTAGCCAGGCTCAAGAAAGAAAACTGTTTATTAACTCACTATGTGGCGGTCTCCAGCCACTCAATTGTGTTATAGTTGTATTCCGGACCGTGGGGAATGGGATACTCGTTTTTGCCCCTGTGATTCTCCGTCAGTCTGACAATCGGATCAACGAATGATTTGACTTACGATGACAGGAACTGGCGTACACTCATGTTATCAGCAGCCATGAGGAACTTCCAGAAACCAGTCTGTCTCTCTTCCTCCTCTGTGGAATTCCTCTTCGCATCCTTGCGTTCCTGATGGAGTCTCTTGAACTCAGTAATGAAGGGTTGCAGGGCTTTTGACACAATGGTCGACGGATTCTCCTTGAGAACGCTACCGTGATTGTCATTAGCAGGAAACCCTAAAGAACTCCGAAAATGGTGCACATACTCTTGTGATATTTGGGCTCCTTCCGGCAATCCGGCGTTTAGTTTGTACGGGTCGGCTTCCATTTCCGGTTTCCATATGTTGCCAACCTGGTGCACATCGTTGAAATACGATGGGCAAACGCCCTTCTTATCATTGGCATTGTCAGCTAGGTAGTAGGGAATCAGACCTCCAGGTTGATTCTCGTTGAGACCCAGCAGAGTGAACAACTCGAAAGTCCTGTACGAGATCAGCTGTTGACATTCGGGGATGGCATGCCAGATGGCTTACCTGCTCATGATGTGGTTTTTGGGGAAACGCATTGCGCCGACGTCGTAGTAGTCATGATTGATCTTCCCGCTAGACTTGTCCTCCGGTGAGAGCTCGGAGAAGTAATGAGTATACAGTCTTCCGCCCAGTCTGTCCTCTTCGGCTGCCTCCATAATGTCGTAGTCAATTTCCAGGGACCCAGAATTCTCAAATTGCTTGTTGAGCCAATCGAAGATCATGGCAGTAAATAGCCCTCCCACGCCGGCTCCCACAATAGCAATCTTGAACTTGCCTTGAGCTGGAGGTACAACACCGGGACCGGTGACATCTTGGGCTGCACGAACGACATCGCGAACTGAAGCATCCTTCCCAAGCTGGAGTTGAGGGATAGGAATGCCTTCCGCGACATTGGCTGCCTCTATGCGAACCTTCAAGTTCTCAAGATCCTCGTCAAGTGTGCGGCGAGCGACGTATCGCGCCCACTCGTACTTGTAACTGTCAGCCCCGGGGGCACGCGGAACTTCAATATCTTCCATTGTTAACGCAGATTTTAGTAGTCAAGTGTGTTTCAGGATTGAGTGTTGCACAGTTTGATCATGCGAGGGTACATAATGGGCAGACCATCCGCCTTATATAATTCAAAGAAGAGGCTTCTCTCAAGGGAGTCGGCTCTTGAGAACCCTTTAACTTCAGAAACTAGAACAACGACCAACCTAGTGGCGTGCTGAATATCTCCCTCAAGAAGCACTCTCAACACATTCCGGTAGTCTAAGTGGCATCAGCTTGCGCCAGGTCAAACTCTGAGACCTGTGATTGGGCAAATTGATAGGTGGAATGCAAACGACATGTGTCTAGACCGTGCAATAGCGTTGAGCCTCCCTACACACTAGGGTTTAGGCGGGAACTCAGCTCGCCCTGGAGCCGCTACTGGTAGCCTATTCCCCCAATGGCGTCGCGCCCACATACACTCTGGGCAGCTGAACTGGACTGAAATGAACCTTTGCATTCCTATTGCACGCCAACCCCCGCACAGGGAGATAGCGTCGGTTACAGCCGCAGAGGGGCAGACCAAGCAGGATTAGCTCACCCACATCTTTAATCGTAATGAGCTACTGATGAGTCTTCCGTATCTGTAACATATCCTGTATATCCATGACACCTAGATACACACATATATGACCAGTCAGTTGTCAGTAGGGAAGTCAGAGGTGATAAATTCATAGTCGGAAGCATATAGGTTTGTGTTTCACCCCAACCCATGCTCTTCAGTGGCTGTTTTCGTCGTGGTCCCGCACTCAAAGGAAAACTTGCAGGTATGACCGGGAGTGATCAACAAAGTCCATAAAGCTGCAGAAAGGTTCAGCTCCCAAGGAATACTAATTCGACATCTACAAGCCGCATCTTGGGGATATCCTGGCGTGATAGCCGCTTCGACAGTATGCATGCAAAACTATCCCGTATCTGGGTGCCCTGCCTTGACACCTGCACCATCACACCCACTTTCCGTTTGTGGTACCAAATGCGGTCTCTTTGGATGGTAACCCAAGTTCAATATGGCCACTCTTTGGGGTGATCTCTTCCAAATGGAGACACCCCCATTGAGCATCTCTGATGTGGCAGCTCCCAACTGGGTGCCTCCGCAAGCAAACTCCTGAGGAACCGTCATCTCGCAGCCCGCATACCCGACATCCCACTATTCAAGCGTAACTACCTCATAGAGGCCAAGATCTGGTGACGACGAATCTCCTTCAACACAGGCTTTCTTTCCTGGACACCCTGCGTTTTGGGAGATGTTCTCATTTTGACTCTTCCTTCTTTGACTCTTCCTTCACGAACAGCATAATACTGCTACCGCCTTCGCTCCGCAGTTTCATAATTGGAACTAACATGGATGATCCTTTGTCGCTTGGCGGCCTGGCCGCCGGCCTGATATCTTGGCATACAGGAATGCGGCGGTATTACAAGCTACGTCGAGGCTTTGAAGTCCCACGGCGAGGAGATAGAGTCGATCAGAACAAAGAACAGTATCCTGCAACATGCCTTACAAACAAACACTAGATGTGTCGACGTCGCAAATTCGATGCAGAATTGGCAGTGGTAGGGGTATATTAGGAAACAACCATCTGAAACCGTAACATCATTACCAACCTAATACGTCACTTTGGTACAACGGTCATCTACATCCCAACTAGCAGCTGCATACCGCCTTGAAACAGACCTTCCACATGTATAAAACGAAGTTGAAAGCGCTAGAGGACCTCACGTTGGAACTTGACAATAGTCGAGCCGCTATGCCTACCCTAAAAAATAGGTCCAAGAATGCCGCCAACAAATTGAGATATCTGATAAAGCGGTTTGAAGCGACGGAAATGGAAAGTAGACTTGAAAGATCCATAGGTATCCTTAGTCTAGCCTTAGAAAGCTTCGACAATGTAAATGCCCACCGTGGTTTGTGTATCTAACACAAACTGACTCCTATATGCAGATTTACGCCGAATACACATTGATGTACGCTGGAGACTGAAATAGAGTCTGTCTTGTGTTTAACTCAAGATGGAGACTCAGCCTTGAGCACATCTATTTCAAGCGTTCGCGAAGAAGTGACACGAATCCATCGTGCAATCGGAATTTATGGAGATGCATCGCACGCAGATATGAAGGTTCTGTCCATACAGGTGATCGAAAGCGATAAGGCATTGGAATTTGAAGTGGGCGCATTACGGAGGTCATTGGAGTCCATGTCGCCAGTTCATGACCAACTAGACCACATCAGGAACCCCCTTGCTCTGAATCAGTCTTCCTTGGCAGCATTTTCAGATTCAGAGTGAGTTCCGTCATAAAGTCTCGAACGGGAGGCTTGGCCAGATCATTCAGGCTTTGACGGGGAGCCACTTGAAGCACACTGAAACAAACTCTTCTGACGACCTCAACGTCACCCACATGTCCAAAGACCAAGTTGTGGGACATTTGCGTCAAAAGCTGCAACTCTGAGAGAGCTGCATGACGGTCGGGTTGCATACCAACAATACAGACCCGAATGATAACGCAGAATTCTTGCCAAATGGCACAAGAATTTCCACCCCATGGATTGCAGCATCGATTATCGCAGATCTTCATTCATGCTCATGTCATGCGCGCCCTCAGGTCAACTATCACGCTGTTCATTTGGCACCCATCAGCATTCACTCCGAGACAAGTTCCATTGTATACTTGGCAAGTTGTCCCATGGCCAAATATGCAACTAAAGACAGGGTTTACAACACTATTGCAAGATTTTCGGGCCTTCGAAAAGTATTCAAATATGCTGTCAATGTTTCCTTTGCCATGACATGGAGCTGGAGGGTGGAGTATTGGTCCTACTTCCAACGACATCCCTATAGTAGACGAAAACTTGGCGCCTCATTTTCGCATCCTGAAGCTGTTCGACTCAGTAACTGGAGGAGTCAACAACCTGACAGGAACGGAGGTTTATACATGCGATACGTTCATGCAAATCGCTCAGGCAGTTGAACCATTTTAGGCAGGGTCAGTCAATCCTTCTCTCCGTGGACTGACAAAACCAGAACTTAACCCACTACATGGCCAGCATATTACATCCTCGGATTGCTAGCTATTGATTTACCAATAGGAAAAACCCGCACTGACGTGCAATTAAAGATATTGAGAGGCAGCTGTCTACAGAGTCCGGAACGAAGCCTTCGCAAAGTACTTGATGGATGTACTCAATATCTTCCTATCATATAACGTTCCACCAATGGAGTATGATATCCACGGCATGTGACTTAATCCCTGACTGAATCAAGAAAATCAGGTCTACTGATCCACTTTCGAAATCCCCACTGGGCACCCTCCTTGCAATTCCCGAACCAATCCACGAAGAGCAGCTAGACTTCTCTTGACGCGGGAGTGTGACTTGCCTATTTGGCCTGACTACGACTGTTACGGCGAAGAACGCATACTATACCTACACTGGCTTTCCGAACATGGTGTGGATCTGTCTAGGTCTTCGAAGAGAAAGAGAAATAGCATATACAACGCACACTGCGTGTTTCGCTTAATTGGCAAATGTTTCACTTGTGCTGTCAAGTTCGGATATTCGGAGCCCCTATATCTGTCAAAACCCTGTACAGGAGCAATACGCGCACTCAATAGCAAGGTACTCAAAGCATGGCTCACTGATGAGTGCTGTTACAAGAGCTCGTTGGATAGATGCAGCCCTTTCGTCTCTCAGTTGAAGGAAATGGTCAAGTTCGGGGATCACTCTAGGCTGCATAAATATCTTCAGCGTTTTCAAGACGATCTTAGCTTAGCAGGTCACCTGACTGCAATCCGCTTCTGTACTTTCGAGGCATTGGGAATGGAACGTAGCTGTTGTGATAAGTATTGCGATCTTCATGATTCAAATCATGTCGTTCAGGATGATTTAGAAATGATGAAACTGCTTGATTATCTTGTGGTAGAATTCGAGACGCGATTCAGTACGCTATTTGAAGTTGCACGTATGAGCTTTTTGGAGGGTTACTGGAAGGTGCGCATGAAAGGCACACTAGAGATCCCCAATGGGAACAATCTTAGCGAGGAGAAAAAGCAGAGAGCTGAGGACATAGGAGTGGTATGGCAGGACAAAATCACCTCCGGGCCGGACGAGAACATCAACCCCCACGAGAGAGTTAGGTGGGAATGTTGGTTCTGGGAGCTAGAACGGATTGGCTGAAGCCTTTTAGAAATGCCTAAATTTTAATTCACAGGCATTCCAGACTGTCCATTTACACGAGTTGAACCAACATTAGATTTGGTTTTGAGTAGATTAGAATATAGACCAAAGTTGTTCCGACAGTGTTTATCGATAACAGCAGACCGCAACATCAGCGCAAAGCGAACTTTAGAACGTCATGTTGGTGATTTGTCTTCGCATCCTAAATCTACACCGGGGTAAAATTGCGTGATTTTATACCTTCTACCTAACCTGCTACAAAGACAACATAGTTGTACCTCAATCAAACTTCCGATATCTGTAAAATAGATTTACCAAGATTGGCGCCACTCAGCATGCCCAAGAACCCCTCTACGGCATTCTCCTGAATGTTTCTTGATATTCTCGTCTATCACAATGAAGCCTTGCCAGAGAATCCGTTTCCTGGGGATGGACGGGTAGTTCTCTAATTTGTATTTGTTTCCCGACTCGGCATTGTACTGAGACACGGAACCGCAGGCAACTACCTGTGTTAGCAACTCGACATCTTCGTTATCAGTGTCCAGGCATATTGCTCTCACCTATTCTTCCAAAGTCTCGCATGTCCGCGATAGCGACATCGAGCAACTCGCCTCCAACATTATCGTAAAAGATGTCGATACCATTTGGAGCCAGTCTTTTGAGGGCATCTGTAGGCTTCTCCTTCTTGTAATTGAAGCCGCTGTGAAACCCGAGCTTCTGGGTTATGAAGTCAAGCTTAGCATCGTCTCCCACACTACCGATAACCGTGAGTCCTTTCTTGGCTGCCAACTGGCCCACAATCTGGCCAACCGCGCCCGCAGCGGCAGAAACGAGAATGGTCTCCCCTTCTTCGGCTTGCCGATCTCCATGAGGCTCCCATAGGGAGTCAATCCGGTCATTCCCAAACACCGGATACTTCTGTGAGGAGTCTCGCTCTGTTTGCAGCATCTACTGGCAGAGTGGAATATTCCTCGGTTGGCCAGAGATCTATCATCAACAGGTCGCCGGGTTTGAAACGCTCAGTGTCTGATTTCAGGACCCTACTTATGATATGTACGGCTATGACAGCTGTGCCTGGTTGCATAGGTGCGCTGTAGGAGTTGATAGCAGAATCCCGCATGCGCCCTCTTTGGCTAGGGTCAAATGTAGCCTACACATTTTGTGTGACGAGACCATCCTTTGGCGGGGTGGCTTCGAGGTCGAACGGAAAGCTCTGGACCTCCAAGTGTTTGCCGGGCTCCGGCCAGCCAATAGGAATTGCCTTGTAAATGGAGGCGCAACTTTCTACCATGTTTGGTTTTGCGAAGTCTTATCAAAATAGATCTACTGCTAAGTTGAAAGCTTATAGCTCGTATGTCATAGCACGTGCAGCACGCTCTATTATTAAGAAGTGCTGATCACAAATATGTAGGTGGGCAAATGACGTGATATTGCCTGGAGATAATATTAATCCGGCATCACGAGACTTGGATAAAGGCGTTGTCTCATCCAGGTACATTGAGTCTTCCGCAATGACCGACACAGGAGCGGCTTAACTCTTGTAGTTAATCTTTCTCGAAATCGACATAATTTAAGATCATGCGGTTGGAGCTACCAAGGAATATATGTTGAGCTAAAAATGTAGCGTGCCTCTTACTCATGCTCGTACGTCGCGACCTTTTTACCACGATTCTCGGTGCGGTGCTTGCAGTCATCACAATACCATATCCCTACCAAAAATTAATTCGGCTGAAGTTTCATATAAAATTGCGAACTCAACTTACCATTCGAACTGGACGCCAACTCCAGTCCCGTGCATCCGAGATGATGTCAAGATGGACGAAGGTTATAAGGAGTGAATTGATTGATTAGTTGGTTGAGTATCAGAAAGAGAAGTAGAGGGAGATGATCTAGTATATGTACATGTGTGTGTGGCTGGGAAGCCCGAAAAGAGTGTGGCTGGGCCACCTGTTTCAACAGATGAAACCACTCCTTTGTACAATCTTCGACATCACAAGCCACCAATTCGCCGTGCGAGAACCTCGGTATTGCTATTCGTTGGTATCAACCTCGTCCTCGTCCTGATTTGGGATAACGCTATTGGTAGATCGAACCCGGTCAGTGGTATAATTAGGATTCTGAATATTGAATAGGTCCAGCGGTCGCAGCTGGCCATCCAGTTGTTGTGGGGCCGAACTGCCAGGAGTCAGAGGGGAGGTCGGTTCGGACTTGCTGCCATCTGGCCCTTGCATATGCGTTCGAAGACTATCCACTCGCGCAGAAGCGTGATCGCATTTTAAAGATCTATTTAGATCTACAGGAGTATGGAGCTTAACATGGCGTCTTAGGTCATGCAAGCGTCGCAAACGCATGGAGCAATGATTGCAAGAATAACGCTTTTCTTGACTTTGTGTCAACAGATGACTTTTCAGGTTATGGTGGCGCCTGAACCCGGTCTCGCAGTAATCGCACTTGTGTTTTGTGGCTGGTGCTTCATTCGTGTTTTATGGACTAGTTTCGCAGGGCCCGTTGCCCTTAACCCGGCCGCAGTCTATTCCTCCAACAGGGGCGACTTGGAGCCATCGAACAGTACTGAGTTCTCGGTAAATCTATGATGGTTGATACTTGAATGAGGTTCCATAGGCCACATCGCCATTTTGATAGACCAGCCGGGTTCAATGATACGATCCCATACCTGAGGCAGTATAATCTCATGATCTGGGCCGAGGAGATCGTAGTGGCCTTCGTGCACATGTGGTTCTATCACTTCCACGTGCAGAAAGGCTTGCTTGATCAGCTCTTCCATACCCTAGCGCGCATTAGAGGTGGAGAAATGCATAGTAGGAAGACAGAGAGTACTTGCCGCCCAGGTTTGGCACAGCGAGAAGGGGAAGCTGAACTTTCTGCCGATGGCATCCAGAAAGTGGATTGGATCTTGCTTTTTTGATGGTCCTTGGTCCTGCTGAGGTATTTCAAATGGTTGCGGCGTTATATCAAATGAATCAATGTATGGATTCGACTGGGGCTTCCCGGGGTGGTCCTTCTCTTCTTCATCAAAATTTACGTTTTTAGGCAGGGCTCCAAGCGAGATTTCTTCTAGATGGGTCCCGAGATGCTTCGTTATGGTTATCTTGCCCGGTCCGATAGTGTCATCGCAAAGGGAACACTGCATTTGATCCCACTCTGGCGCCATAGCATGGTCGAGCGCCAGGTGCTGCGCCCAATCCTCTTTCGTTTCATATGTCTTGGCACTCTCCGAGCATGTGTCATCCAAGCACAGCCATGGGCATAAGTCTTGGAAGAGGTGCCGTTTCCAAGCGGCGTTGTCCACAATGCGGACTATATCGCCGCAGACCATGCACCTGAATGGACTGCCCTCCCTTCCCTCCTTGGGCAACGGAGGGATACGCATTGAGCCCTCGTTACCATTTCCATACGACATAATAGTGTCTGCGTATCTTGATGTCGCGGGCAAAGATGACCCTACGCCCGAGTCGTGAAACTTGGACCCGATGACCGTGCCCTCTGGAAGCAAATGACTTCCATGTTGCATGTTTGTCTGTTTTGCGTCATGCATGTCTCTCATGCCCTGGCATCGTAGGTAGCGCTCATAATTCGCTTTACCTAGACGTATGACAAGCGCACTACCAGCTGATGGAAAGCGATGCTGGATCATATCGCAATATAGTCGATCGGGAGACCAATGAACCAAAGGATCTGCAGTACCCAATCTCAATCTTTCATCATCATCATCGTCGTCGAATACAGGGCTTTCAATTAGTGAATCCAAATCTGCCAAACACGTGGTAAGGTTCATTAGATCTTCAGCAACTTCATCCAGTGTGTCGTCCTCGTAGACGGATGATGTATCGCTGGATGAGTACTCGCTATGGTCTTCATTGGCAGACTCATTGAGAAGTTGGATCTGTGTTATCCCGTTGACTGAATGTCCCTTCTGCAGCTCAATCTGGTGCAAGTCTAGTTGCGGTTTGAGCCCTGCGTTGTGAGTATGTCAGGCTAATTACACTGATAAGAATGGGTATCGGTGCTTTCGCTACTCACTTTCCGTGATAGTACTACTGATTCTCCGGATGAGTCTCAACGTAGCGTGCCTAAGAGAACTTGATCTATCAAAGGATTCGTCAAGGCTTCCATCCGAAGCACCGTATCCGTCTGACCAAAGCTTGAAGCGACCGTAGCTTCTTTCGAGGCTAACACCAACATCCCTCGAGATGTTATCTTGCTTTGATAGGACTTTCACTGCTTGTCGAAGAACTTGCAGATCGTGAGATATCAACCTTGCGGTAAGGCTACGGTTGTCGGGCGGCTCATCAGTGCGTGGTGTGTCGTCGATAAATTGGCGAATATACAGAGTTGTGTTCTGCGAGCCTTGTGCCTTGAGCAACTCCATGGCGCACCAAGATTCGTTGACCTGCAACTGATCCGGTGAGGAATCTTATCTCATAGCAAGATACAAGCCTGTTCGAAAACAACCAGGATGCAAGATTGGTAAGGCTCTCATTGTTGGGGACATGATTATCCGACAGAGGCTGTGTGCTTGTGTGTGGGGGCACTGGTCTGGCGGGGTTGCCCTCCAACAGATTGGCAGTTTCTTCCGGCTCTCGGCTGCGCCACACGCCGATGCAGGCCCAACCACACCTCCTCTTCGTCAAGACATCAGGCTCTCCGACCTCTTCACTCCATGACATGGGCATCATGGATCCTATATCGCTCACTTTGGGCATCTTGCCGCTTCTGGGCGCTGCAGTGAAAGCCTATATCGCAATCAACGAAAAAATCAAGATATGCCGTCACTACTGCCGGGAGATTCGTCGAGTGCGAGCCGCGTTCGAAGGCCAAAAGTCCATATTTCTGAATGAGGTTCACCTCCTAATACAGCCTGCCGTCAAGGATAATCGATTCGTTGACGGCATGCTCAAGGACCCCGCCCATCCCAAATGGACGTGCAAAGTACTCGCTGGAGACTTGCGCAAGGCATTGGCCGGTAGCTACGATAGTTGCATGAATACAATTGCAGCGATCGGAGAGGAGATTGAAGAGCTAGAAGAGTCCCTCCAGGACTTCGCCAAGTTCATACAGAAAAGGAATAAGGTGAGTGCCTCAGAGTGCATTGATGAATCGGGCTGCTAAGTATACGTAGGGCGAATCTGTAGGAGACACAGCCCGCCGTCTACGGACAGCCATTCGCATTTCATTCGACAGATCCGAATTAGAACGCATTATTGGAGTATTAAGAGCGTCCAACGATGACCTCAGACGGCTGCGAAAGCAATCCAAGGAACTCAACAAACCATTTCCGAAAACAACCAAACTGGTCCAATCCAACAAACAACTGCCTCAAGAGTACGGCGAGTTCAGATCGGTCAAGAAGGCATCAAGAGCTTTTCATATGGCTTTGCAATCTCTTTTCTGCTCCAGAGGATCCCAATCGGCCGGAATGCAGCAGAATAAACATTCTGTGCGCCTCTTCCTCAATGCAAAAGTTGACCAAGATGTCTATTTGGACGTGGTAATTGCGTGCTACGGTCACGGACTGATGCAAAGGTACGTACAATTTCGCTATTTAAGTAACATTGGCTCGACTTGGAGAAGCCCGGTGTGTAAATTTACCCCTGCTGTGACTGGCGTTTCCCGTTCTAAAGTCCTATCATATGTTCTGAAAACCCATGAGATTTTGTTGATAGACACTATTCGAGCGAATGAGTAACCAAGCCAGCATCGGGAACGGAGTGTTTTCGAGTTGCGAGGCCTCGCTCGCCTCCTTTGATCTGGGGTTATATTGGCTAATTCACTTCTTCTACAGAGGGATCATGAATGCCAGTTTAAAGAAACTTCAAGTACGATCAAGAAAAATTGAATGGTTCAATACGATGCCAGTTACTCCTTCCGTATCTACTGCATCTTCTCGTGTGGATCAAGGTCGATGCAAAAGACCCCGCGTCCACTTTGCGGACGACAAGCCCACATCTTCCGCGGCGGGGCTCGCAACCAGTCAGGTCGAGAACGCTTCACCAACTACCCCTCTGGCCGTCAGCGATATCTGTGGCTCTCTAGACCATGCTCGGTCGCCAAGTCCAGCTGGGATGTCAGACTATCTAGGAGATGTGGACAGCTGTTGCCAGGAAAACTTCCGACACTCGTTTTATCTTCAAGAGATTGCTGCTCATAAAGCCGTCCCAATGGATGAAATCCTCGATGGGTCGATCGAAAGATCTCTCACAGTGGTGGAGCAGCTTAAGACGGCTCGCAATTTGATTGCCGCTGTTCTGAAGTTTCACGCGACCCCTTGGTTAGACGACTACTTTTCACTTCGCGACCTTTGCTTTTTCCAGATCGACAACAATATTTTTAGGAGTCTTCAAACACTCCATATTAGCGTAGAACTTATCGCAGAAGGCAATACGGCTCTACTTGATGCGGAAGACACTTCCATGGCCGGAGTCGACCAGAGCTCTTCAACGCAAAGGCTGGACGGGGAGACATTACAAAACGTTTGGGAGGAGGCAAAGCTCACATATGGAGTCCGCAACATGACTTTGTGGAGTCTTGGCATTATATTACTCCAAATCGGTTCGTGGTCGAAGATTGAGGCACCTGATGACGTGCTGGCTGTACGGAAGCTGTCGTCCCAGATGTCCAAACTGGGTCCGAAGTACCAGCGGCTCACAAAACAGTGCTTAGATTGTGACTTTGGATACGGTGAGGATTTATCCAAGCCACGTCTACAACAGGCTGTGTATGAGACTCTTGTTGTTGAACTCAGTTCCATGATCAAAAGCTTGGACCTTGATGATACTGATTGAAATCAAGTCTTCAAGTCCGCACGCACATCGCTTGTACGACGTTCGACCTCGCCTGCTTCGAATCACCAAATACATAACGAATCCTTTCTGCCACTGTGCAATTATCCGAAGCGCCTTGACGTTTTCATAGGAGAGCTGCACTTGCGACTGGTCGGCGATAGCGTGCACTATTGCAGGTGATGTGGGCTCACGGGTAGCTGACTTGGGGAAGCGACGCTTTATGGTTACAATATAATAGCCTGCTGGCTCAGCTTTGCGAGAAGCGACGAAAATATCTTCTTGTCCCTCCTGTCAGACCAGATATACCTGCTCTACGAGCGGATAGTGCGCAACTTAGCGGCAGTGATTTCCAGCCATTCAAATTGATATTTAGGATAGATGTGAGCATTATCGTAGGAGGGGCATGATTGATGAGGTATATGATGGCTACAGAAAAGGCTTTTGCGCTTCTCGTCCCTGTGTGAAGTGACATCTGTAGGCAGGCTTCCCCAGCCATGTTCGGGGGGCTCAGAGGAAAGATTTAGAGATTGCTCAATACGCTGCCAGAAAAACCTCATCTCGCTCATAAAAATTCATATCAAGATAGGTCTATCACGATGAAAGAGTTTGCGCGGATTTACAGCCCGTCGTATCGCACCACGAGTAACTAGTGCCTTAGAATGCTTTAAACACTAGGACCAGCTGATGAACACTCAGATAGCAATGTAATAGGTGACAACTGACATTGCCGTTCTATTCAGTTTTCCGCATTCAGTATAGTTATTCGAATTGCAACACCGTTCATAGTATAAGATATACCATCGGAAAATTTGTCAAGACACAATTCAGTCGCTATGGCCCTCTCTAGGCTCGTAGGTGAGACCAAGCATGCCGAGATTTGTGAACACACGGCCGAATTTACCTGAAGTCCTCGTTTCTAAATAATTCTCCATCATAACTACTAACATCCTCATAATATCGCCCCTCGAACTCGTCCATCAATAGCCTAGCTTTCTCGTCCATATTAATCGCCAGCCGCAACAAGGCTCTACGTTCAAGCATCGCGCCCTGTTCAACCGAAACCTCGTCCAAGTCCACCACTTCAGGAACCCATCTAGGTATATCCGCCACATATAAGCCGCCTTTCGAGGGCCGTGCTACCGAGATCCATCGACGCTCAGCAGAAGAGGGTATAGGCTCTGCGCCCTCCTGGAACCAGTCAATCACCAACGTCATTTCCGCCTATAGCATCCAATACCAGGCGGAAGCGGTCTAATGTAGGCCATCTTCGTCCGCCAAGTCGTAGTAACCGATAACAGAATTTATCCTCGGCAGCTTGATCATGAAGTCGAATTTTAGGAAGTTCCAGTCGATCAAGTTGGAGATAGTCCAAGTCTGTGGCTGAAACGTCTTCAAGAGCGATTACCGGCTCTCCGATCGACGGGTAGCCAAATACATTGATGATGGCCGCTGTAACTTCAATACGTAGTACTCTGGGAGATGTGTGATCAGGCGGGGGTGCGGGAGTCGGCAGGCCTGAGTGGCTCACCATTACGAGGTTCCGTATGTGACAACAATGGGCTCTACGGATTATGGACAGCTCCAGAGTTGGGACTGTGAAAATGAATCGATGACGAAGATACAATTCAGGACCACGTGTGACAGGAATTTGACAACACGTGATTGAGCTGAATGCGCTTTTCAGCCGTATTTGACGTTGGGCAAGTAAGTTCAGGAGGACCCCGCCTACGCATGGATGCTAGGTGCATGTCCAAGCTAGCACAGGGGTTGTAGGCGAATGCGAGGCACACGACGAGTCTGCTTACATCGCTCTACCGCACCGGTCGGGTTTGAATGCATTCAACAGCCTTGACTCCATGGTTGCGACAAAGTCGAAAACCATATAGACGGCAGTGGTAGCAACGAGAGAATAGACGGATTAAGAAGGAAGCATTTATTGAAGAGGGTACATGATGCCGCGCGAAAGTCGAGCCAACAGTGGGGAAACAAGATCAAACGCACAACTTCAAATGACTGTAATAAGCAAGCATACGGGCAGGAGCGAAAGCGCGCAGTTTTTGCATACCATGGCGATAGCTTTCGAGGGTTAGACAACGAAACGAAACAAACAGCTATAGAACGTCACATGACTGGAAGCCGGAAGGCCATTCGCTTCGCGGAGGAGGAGGAAGGGTCCATCTCTTTCACATCATAATGATATAACCCTATACCAGGTACCTTAATCAAACTCGAAACGGAAAAGGTTATTCACAGTTTAAATTCAAAAAGTATTAAAGATGTTAAAATCCAAATATACAATTATAGATGATGATTATTTATATATTCCCTTTTATAAAAATAAACTGGGGAAATTGGAATCATGCATTCTTCTCTGCTTTAGTGTTCATTTTCGTGACCGTTTCCACTGCCCAGATGAGTTGCAAAACCATTAGCGACTGGATGGCAGAAGCAAGGAACAGGGCCAATTGAGAAACAGCTGGGCTGAATACATAGCTTACCGCAGCCGTGACGATGGCAAGAAAGGCCAGTAGTGCAGACAGCCAGACCCACCAGGTATACGAGTGCTGCAGCTGGTGATGCCGAAGGGCCGGTAGCATAGTTATGTACAGACCCAAGCCTTGCATGAGACAGCTTTGCAAGCCCGAGTAGAAGTCTGGATCCGTTACAGCCGCCTGCTTCTTTTCGGCCGCAGTCATCGCAGTGGTGAATCCGTACATCTGAATGATCGCCGAGGTGATGATGATAAGGACCACCAGTAAGAGCACTGCACTATTGCTCTACAACGGAACTGTCAGTCGCCGCCAGAAATGCCCCGTAATGCAGCTCACTAATAATATGGCATTGCCACCCCGAAGAGATCGCGAGATCCATCCGCGTTGATTTTCTCTTTCGTCGACACTTGGGCTGTTTCGTATTGTCTCAGCGGCGGCGAGGGCCATCTTTTCCTCGACTTCTTCCTCAGAACCACTCGGGTCCGGGAGACGTCTTCGGGAACGCAGTCTACGGTCTTTCAAGATCCCTGGAGAATGTTGTAAGCATTGTCGTCGCTGCCAATACATAAAGTCGTATTTACCCATTCCGCGATACCAGTTCTCGAGAGCGACTGCAGCACTGTTGAGAAAACCGTTGAGAATAGCACGGCGCCTGAGGACTCCATGGATGCGCTTCTCTGGCACGTTGCCGATCTCTCTGTATCTTCTCACCAATTGTGGGCCGTATAGGTCCAGAATCGTCGCTGCCGCAGTCAAGCGATCGATCATGAAGTTGAACTTTGCTTCACTCATCCGTTCCCCATCTTCGTCCAAGTCCCACTCCTTCAGAACCCACTCGAAGTACTCCTCCCAGTAGCCAAGACCGTCGAAATCCTCCAGACAGACTTCGTGGTTTGAGTAATCATAGAGCAGTGGCTTGGTGCCAGGTGCCAGTTGGACCACCTCATAACTGATGTAGTCCGAGTTGAGAACATGTTCGTCGACAGTCTGAATCGCAAACACAACTCGAGTGGCTAGATCGGTGAGACTTGCCTGGCGAGCCATTGCGAATTGGTGAGGTTGAGTTACTCGGGTGCTAACATTCAGGTCTCAGTTGCTAAAATATAAGCGCGGGGCAGTGTGTTGCGGGGCGGCGAGCCTCGTCATTAATCAAATTCAGTTAGACCGACAGTTGGGCTGAGCAAGGCATTCTTGAACCTGTATCTATTTACATTTCGTCACTTTTTGCACCATACACAAGCAGATGTGACTTACTGCTGCAACGTACGAGTCTGTCAGTTGTTCAACACTAGCACATAATCAAGGAAATCAACATTCCTGGCATACTCGTTGTCAATCCACTGTTGTAAAGCTAAGGTGGAATGTGTGCCCAGCATCGTCAGAATTATCGCCGAAGCTTTGTATAGAATAGCGTGTGGCTTGCAAAAGCTGGCATGTGGTGGTCGATCCTACTGTAACCCCGCCTCGGGCTAATCAGCCTGGCTTTGGCATGGGGCGGGGGAGGTAACGACAATGCAGTCCTCCCATGAACAAGACGAATTGTGGAGGGTTAGAAGGGGACATTTACGCTCGTAAGGCAACCTACATCGAGTTTGGTCTCTATGCTTTTAGCTACTGAACGATATGTGGCCAGCAGGCATTAACTCTAGGCCGCTCGGCAGCTACGAACAGCGTAAGACCTTGCGAAACCTCCGAAGTGAAGTGTAACTAGTGCGTTTCCAGGGTGTTACATAGTGCGGATATCGCATGCAGAGTAGCATTTACTGTAGAGTGTCGTATATAGCAGACGACCCCTCGCTACTCGAGGTGAACTGCCTTGGGAATATCATGTAGCGATAACACGAGATTGGCAGCATTGCAGACATTGACGGTTGCCGTGACGCTTCTTCATAATTCCAAGGGATCCGTGAGGAGCCAACATGTCTCTCAATTGGCTACTATATCGCCTAATTGCATTCTCATCCTGCTTATCAGTCGGAGCACCGTCGCCAGCATGTCAAACGAGGGACACTACCAGCTGCCGCAAGACTCAGGTTGCTATTCTTGGCGCAGGTGTTACTGGCATCACTGCGGCGCAAGCATTGTCGAATGCCTCAACCACGGATTTCCTCATCATTGAACGCAACGACTACATCGGCGGCCGGGTTGCGCACACAACTTTTGGCACGAGTGGGGATGGGTCCCCGTATACCATTGAGCTCGGCGCGAACTGGATTCAAGGTTTAGGCGCCGATGGGCCCGAGAACCCGATCTGGACATTCGGCAAGAAATACCAACTCAACAATACCTATTCCAACTACAGCTCTATCCTCACTTACGACGCGACTGGATACAATGACTTCTCGGCGCTTCTCGACACGTGGGACACCATGTACGAAGACGCGGAGGACGACGCGGGGACCATCTTAACCGACAACCTCCAAGATACCGATGCACGGACTGGGTTTCGCCTAAGAGATTGGAAACCTAAAAAGGACATGCAAGCTCAGGCTGTTGAATGGTGGAGCTGGGACTGGGAGACCTCTTATCCGCCCGAAGAAAGTAGTTTTGCGTTCGGCATTGCGGGGTCCAACGTTACATTCAACCAGTTTGGAGACGCGAACAACTTCGTCACTGACCAGCGAGGCTTCAACGCCTTCATCATCGGCGAAGCGAATGAGTTTCTTGTTCAAAACGACTCGCGACTCTTACTAAATACTGTAGTCACGGGAATCACGTACTCCGGTGACGGAGTCATAGTCGATCTCGACGATGGCGGATGCATTGAGGCAAGCCATGCTGTATGCACCTTCTCGCTCGGGGTTTTACAGAACGATGTGGTCAATTTTGAACCTCCCCTCCCACGTTGGAAGAGGGAGGCGATTGAGATGTTTGAGATGGGCACGTATACCAAGATCTTCTTGCAATTCGACGAAACATTCTGGGATCCAGATACTCAGTTCTTCCTCTATGCCGACCCCGACACGCGCGGGTATTATCCAGTGTGGCAATCCTTGTCGACACCTGGGTTCCTGGAGGGGTCCAATATCATCTTCGTCACACTTGTCGGACCTGAATCGTATCGAGTCGAACAGCAGTCGGATGAGCAAACCAAAACTGAATGCCTAGCTGTGTTAGGGACCATGTTTCCCGACATCGAGATTCCGGAACCTATTGCTTTCCATTATCCTAGATGGAGCCAAGAAGAGTGAGTATCGACTGCCTCGCTATATGAAATCCTACCAGTTCTAATCATATTGTAGATGGGCATTTGGCTCCTATAGTAACTGGCCTGTAGGCATGACGCTTGAGAAGCACCAGAATTTGAGAGCAAATCTCGACCGACTATGGTTCGCTGGCGAGGCTAATTCTGCCGAGTACTATGGCTTCTTACAAGGAGGCTGGTTCGAAGGTCAAGATGTCGGCTTGCGGATAGCTGCATTGCTAAGTACGAATCACAGCTCTGGTAACGGTACAAGACCTCTCGGACCAATGGCGAGGTATGAGGTACTCCATGGGACTACGGACATAACGGAGTATAACGTTACGAATGGGTGGACGACAAGTAGCTTTTTGATATATGAGTCCGATGATTAAGAATCAGACTGGTGGAGTGAAACCACTGAAATGTAGTGGCGTTAGTGCCTGAGTATCAGGCATTCTATGCTCTGTCTCGTTGTGCTCCTCGAGTTGCTCAAGTAATCTAGCTAGTTTTCTTCCAATGGTAATGGCATCGGGATGGTGAGGGATATTATTCCTTTCCCATGTGCTGAATGCCTGCCGATATAATCATTCCGCCTCTTAGTACTTCGGTAGAGCCTAGAGCATCCATGCCAGATTGCTCATATTAATAAGTGTGTCTGGATGTTGAAAGCCAAGTACTTCTTCAGATACCTTGAGGGCCCGTCGAAAGTAGTACTCAGCCTCGTGAAATCTTTCCAGTTTTCCTAGTACACCAGCATAATTATCGATGGCGTTAAGCGTCGCGGGATCCCTTACTCCCAGTTGCTCATGCATTAGCTGTAGTGTTTCTCGGCCCATCTGTTCTGCTTCGTCGTATTTTTTGTCCTTTCTAGCACATCTACTAGACGAGCCATATTTACAAGGGTGTCTTTGTCGCCCGAATTTGGCTCTGTTGATCTCAACTGGACTATCCGTCTGAGGGCTTGTTCTGCCTCTTCATACCGACCTAATTTCCTCCACACATCTGTGAGACTACTCCTGATTATAAGCGTGTCTAAGTGTTCTCGGCCCAAAGCCTCCTCTCTGAGCTGCAGTGCCTCTCCATATACGTGCTCCGACGCCTCGTAATTCCCCAGCTGGAAATAGCCTTTTCCAAGTTTATGCAGGAGATTGGCCCTGGTCGGTTTATCATGGAATCCTGCACTGGCTGACAACGAAGTTTCCAGGTGTGGCAAATACCCGGTCCACAGAGTTCGGTTATTATATTTAGCCCAAGGATATATTCTTGACAGCCTTTGTAGCACTTCGGCAGCATACTGAGTACCCTCCGTCTCTAAGGGATTCCGTATCGCCAACCTTACGAGGCGATGCATATCGAAGGTATCCTGATGCGTTCGTGCTGAAAGAAATGAATATCCTGGAAGAACCCCAATCGCCTCAGCTGACTCGAACCCAGACTCCGTCTCATCATCCTTTGCAGAAACCAATGATTTCGGAATGTCCTTCTCAGCAAAGAAAGAGAGATATTTTAAATATCTTGCCGCTAATAGATAATTCCTCTCAATATGGCTAAATGAGATAAGTCAGGTCGTAGCAATCGGATTGAAAATCTCTTGGTATCTGCCTCGATCTTCGAAGTTCCTGCTCAAGAGGTCGAATCGGCTCTCATCCGAACGTCGATATGATGCCAGGTGATCCTCGATCGACATCCTTGTGCGGGACATATAAGCTGATGCTTGCTTAATCGCTAATGG
Source organism: Seiridium unicorne (assembly GCA_039778275.1). NCBI lineage: Eukaryota > Fungi > Ascomycota > Sordariomycetes > Amphisphaeriales > Sporocadaceae > Seiridium > Seiridium unicorne. The sequence goes on from JARVKF010000101.1 coordinate 124,631, forward strand.
TAAGTAAGCCAGAAGGTCGAGCAAGACCTTTGTGATTTCGATGTCACGTAACTGATTTGGCTTGACCGCATTCCCCAGCATCCTCAACGCTTCATCCTCGGAAATTTCGTCTATTGCAAGTATCCGGCCAGGAGGTATGTCAAAGCTTACGGTGACTTCGTGATTACGTGTTGTGATGAGCATAGAACCCTTGGTGTTGAGGGGGAAATAATCGATTAAAGCATAGCCGTTGACGTCGCCAGATAGCAGCTATCTGTCATCGGCGTTGTTGATGATCAATAGCCAGCTACTGGAGAATTGAGTCGGAGCGGCTTTGACTAGAGCCTTGACATCCGCCTTTTCCCCATCGATTCCCGGTATCTTAAGCGCTTGACCAATGTCGCGGTACCCATTTCGAAGGAAGCTGTACTAACGGCCGGAACCCAGAAGATCGAGCAGTTGGCAGGTTTTTCGTGTCCAAGATAGGCAGTTTCTAGGGCAATTTAGGTCTTGCCGACACCTCCGAGGCTCTCAACTGCCACGCGCTGACAGTCCTGAGAATCGTTGTCGGGATGTATCATCTCCATAAGCTTGTCAAGAATATGACCTCTGCCAACAAAGGCTTTGTTTCTTCCCAAGGAAATGATGCGATGAGCACCCAGATCTGTTAAAGCCTCCCTGTCAATGATATGTCCTATGACACATCTCAACTTACCCACCCTTCGTTCCTGGATGCGGGTGTATTTCCTTGCGAAGTCTGCTCATCGCAAGGTCCTCCCCGTCACCATAATTCAGGAACATGGAATCACCAAGAATCCCAAACAACGAATACACACTTCGCCAATACTCTCAATCGAATTCGCTATCAGGTCTTGTAAATAAACTATTTCTACCAGTATTTCATGTCGCGCCTTACCTTCGTAACTCTACCTTCATTTTCTGCAAGCTCTCCTATACCAAGTTCACCGGCATACCCGTCCTCAACTGCTATATTCCCAAAACGGACATATTGGTCGCGCAAGAGTCTTGACCTGTCGCTATCGTCCATAGCAGACCCACCGAAAGGAAAGCTGGGGCAGTTAAACACAGCGCCACGCAAGAGTGTTGACACATTCATAAGCAGCTCGGGTATCCAGATGTTAAGGTCCAGCACTAACTTGAGGATACCATTTGTGAACATGACAAGAGTCGAAATAATGAGGATCGCCATCCATGCTCTGTTGTAAACGAAGTGCGTCTCGAAACGCGCATTTGTCCCGTTTGCGTAAGCTACGGGACTTGGTTTGCTGTAATAATCAGAGTATGGCAAGAGCTTTTCAGGATGCCCCTCGAATGTCAGATTATAAGCGTAAAATGCCGACCAGTATCCATTCAACAGCTGTGCAAAACGCTCCGCGAACGTAGTGTTATCCAAGCTAGACAGGTTTATATCTTGATAATAGTCACCAGAATAGAATGGTCTGTCGGGGTGTTGAATGTAGTTCTGAAGGATTCCTGGCATACCACTCTGTTTCTTTTGATGATCGGCCGCGTCCACTAGATGTTTCAAGAAGGATTCCAAGGCAGTGTGGTAGCCGACTTCCGGACAATTGTCCAGAACTGTCCATGCAGTAGATCTGCGGGTTGCCTTGCTTGGGGCCCTTCTCATCTTTTGAACAAGACATTCCTCGCCCGTACATGCAATAAACGTCTCAACAAAGCTCGTCTGAATGCTGCAGTTGGCAACAGTGAGGTTTGAACCTGCCTCACCATTGATACTTTTGTAAGATAGCTGTCTCTTTTGAATTGACCGGCCATCTCTGCCTTCATCTTTCGAATTGCAACGTCTTATCTCCTCATTCTTGCTTGTTGTAGATACTATCCATCCCCACGAGCTCCCAACCCCGTAGATGGTGGTATCGTTTGTGAGAGGCACTATTATGGAACAAGGGTATTGGAGGACGTTACAACCTGTATCGGAACCATTTCCCCATATCCTATTCCTCCAATATTCATCATCATACTGCGCAGGGTAACCGAAATCCACGCAGTCAAGTGTCCAGTAAGATGCATCGATTAAAAAGTTGGTCTCCCCATTATCTGGAATGTCTGACGTCGGGATGCCGATCATAGATGCATATTGGACCTCTGTTGCCGGCGAAGGAACATTTAACCACTGTCCCTCATATTTAGAGTTGAAATCCGGGAAACTTTCGATCATTGGAATCTTCAAATTCCCCCAGGTATCCCTCGGCCCATGTTTAACCATAGATGGCGCCGATAGAGAAGCTAGAAATTGGGTGTTGATTATGTCGAATAGCGGTCCATTGTCTCCCATTTTCTGCCCATTGGGGTATGACGCTGACGCAAGGTCCAAGTAACTAACTGCCCGCGTTTCGACGATCTGTTCGTCCCGGTAGCTTACAACCCGCAACGACGCTTGGCCGCCAAGGGGAGACAGTGCCCACAACCCAAAGAGTAGAATAGTTGTCAGGTCCAAACGCCACCCTCTTTGAAATTGTGTTATTATAGTACTTCCCACAGACGTACTACCAAAGAGAAGATCCAGAAGGTTGATTTTTGCCCCAGCTTGTAATTTCCACAAGCCTATGGAACGCACCGTGCTGCCAACTACGATAGCATAGAGAACAGGGTAAACAGTAGGACCCTATGTCGCGATAAGAATAGTATAGCATGAATATTTTGAATATACGTACATATTGAGAAGCAGCGTCCAGGTTTTGAACAAAACTGGTTTTCGGCGACCCATCACTGTGGCACACAAGGGCGGCAAACACGAAGAATAAAGATGCCGAGATTATATGGAGAACGTTGACATAGATTTCCCAGGACCTTGATGTTCCATTCTTCGGCTTCTGAGGGCTGTTGGGCCAGCCCTTCCGCGACTGGTGTTTGGAAGGCATTAAGTGTTTGTGTCTAGTCACTTTGGATAAAGGAGGAACAATCACCGGAATATAAGATTACGGAGTACTGGATAAAATCAACGATATATGATCTAAGATATCGGTCAATGCCCGTACTTAGGGCATTTTCGAGAGCCGTGCGGCTGTAGTGTGTGGTCTCAATTCCAAAGATAGAAACGGCCCCGACGGCGTCCAGGAGGCGCACTTTCTTGCGAGGTAACCTATCGAATTAACGGGAAGGAAATCTCGCTGCACAACCCTACGCAATCACGCATAGTAATGCTACCTGAGACCCGGGCTTTGCCGATACTTAAGGGGCCAGAAGTGGGAGCAGATTCTTGAAATCGTGCTGAGGTCCAATTGATCCCTTGCCCCCACGGCGCTGCTTAATGGGCAGCTAAGGGTGTGAAATCCGGCGGGCGCTTACGCGAGGGCCGTAGTTCGTGCCCTCGCTAAAAACCATCTGTAATCTTCGAACCACGACAATTATAGAGGGGCTCGTCCGTTATTTTCCCGGAGAACTTAAAAACTATCTGATATTTTCGAAGGAAACGTAATATATTAATAAAGAAGTTCATATAGCACCGAGCCGAGTCTTTGTATCATCGGAACATCGACGTAATTGCGTCTTGCAGCTCCGTCGCGTTTTGTCTTATTGATACAGCAGGTATCCACCCAAAAGTGCTGCAGGTCATCGTCGGCAGGCTGCCTTCCACAGAATTCGACCTTGCGGTATCCGTCATTCTGCCTTCCGATGTCCGCGGTGAGATCCTCGAATGTAACTTCGTTATCGTCGCTGCCCAGGTATGCGACAGGATGGCGTACGGCGGAGCTTCGTTAATGAATTCAGAGGTGAGCGAGGCCCGCCCGTCCTCTTGCCTTGAGAGCAATCGCATGGCGACTCACCACTCGCAACAAGCGACATGCGACAGTGACGAAATTGTGAGATTGGTGAGGCTACGAGAGGGTTGAATCGCCAATTCTCGCAGCGATGCATTCGGACCACGTGGGGGCTGCTCAGCCCGCGGCTCTAGTCAGCGGCGGGGGATATTTAACCGACCATGTTTGGTGGACATGTTGGCTGTGCACCTCAAGAGCAGTCGCGGCCTAATGTACGCGGAGCCTGCGCAGGCTGATCCGGAGCCAGCCTCTGGCGGGACACTAACTTGCTTGGAGAGTATGAAATGAAACAATACAGATTCCCGTTCCAAGTGCTGCTCAAGGCCCAGAACGTCGCTTCAGAAAGTGGGCCCCGGATAGAGGATGGCTATACTGTAACCCACCAGCTAGCGTTAGCACTTGACCGTCGCGCCTCAGCGGTACTGTGGTGCTCACGGGGCTTGTACCCTGCGATACATCGCTAAAGCAATTATCATCGAACAAAGTGCATTGCGTAAATTCAAAACATACGTGCGTATGTCCAATATGGCATCAAATGTGCTTTTTATATGTAATATATTAGTATGGTTACGATGCTCAATAATAAACGAAGACCCCCCCCCCCCCTTGCCACTCCCTGCGCTATTGGTATGTAGTTTCAGTTATGCTCCACCGTCAGTAGTGGCAAAGATGCCAAGTAATGTACCTGTATACATTCCACCACCACTTAGTAACGCAGCAGGTCCCGTTCCAAGTATGATAGACTCGTCCGGTTCCGAGGCACAACAAGCAATGAACCTATACTGAGTGTCATTCGCTATCTTGATAGTCAGTCGTACCTGGCCCCAAGAAAGTGGAAAACCTAGCATCACGGAGTGCCACTTTTGTGATTGGAATTTCGTGAACCGGAGTGATCTTGGTATCGTTATCGCCGACGCAGAGCGGCGCATCGGAAGCGATGAGTTTCCGACCTCCGATTATCGCCGCTAGCTTATCAGATCTTCCGATTATCGTCTTGACGACCGGAAGCAAACAACTGATTGTTTGTTTCACAATTAAACCTTGCACGATCTACAGAGTCTTACGTGAAGCGCATTACCTCAGCGTATTGACATCATGACCGACGTAGAGGCTGCTGCACCGGTAAAAGCCGCTGAGCCGGTTACCGAATCTCAGGAGAAGCCAACCGAACCTACCGGCGTCACAGCCCCTGAGACAAGTGAGGCCGCCGTCCCTGCTACCGCGGAGAAGCCAGCAGAACCAGCCACGACCACGGCAGCGGCAGCGGCAGCAACATCGGAGAGCACTCCTGTCACTACAGAGAAAGCCACAGAGAAGTCCGAAGCTCCCGCCAGCGAGAAAACTGCGACTCCACTACAAGAGCTGTGGGCCACCGCTAAAGCCAACGGCCACCCGGAGATCTGGGGCGTCACTCTTGCAGACCCCGACACACATGTTCCGTCCCAGATCGTCTTCCAGAAGTACCTGAATGCTAACGATGGAGACCTCACTAAGGCCAAGGATCAGCTGACTAAGACGCTGGAATGGCGAGCAAAGCTGAAGCCCCTGGATTCTCTTACCAAGAAATTCAGCAAGGAAAAGTTCGATGGCCTTGGCTACGTCACCTCATATGGTGGCGAGACCCCTGAAACTAAGGAGGTCTTTACGTGGAATATCTACGGAATCGTGAAGTCCATGGAAAGCACTTTTGGCGATGTTGACGAGTAAGTTTTTTGGTGCTTCTCGATTGTAATATGCATGTCCCGACAGCCCGAAAGCCTGTACACAATGAAACGCTCTTGTGAATCGCGGACTAACCGATATCCACAGGTTCATCGCTTGGCGTGCCGCACTCATGGAGCTAGCACTCCAAGAGCTTTCCCTCTCCACCGCCACGAAACCAATTACGGCCACAGAGGACCCCTATAAGATCTACCAAGTCCACGACTACAAGTCTCTCAGCTTTTTCCGCCAGAACCCTGCCGTCAAGGCCGCTTCAAAGGAGACCATCCGAGTCTTTGGGTTGACCTACCCTGAGCTGCTGAAGGAGAAGTTCTTCATTAACGTTCCCGCCATCATGGGATTCATGTACGGGGTAATGAAGCTATTCGTCGCTCCCAAGACCATCAAGAAGTTCCATCCTATGAGCAATGGCGAGGCCTTGGCTCATGAGTTTACTGAGAGCAAGGTTGAGAAGCTGGGCGAGAAGCTGCCCACTGTTTATGGTGGTAAGGGCGAGGATCTCCAGGCCCAGGGGAGAACGACGTCGTTGGAATAAGTGTTCAGATAAAGTGTGGGATCGTTTCTGGGTCGATCATTCGAGTGAGATGTCTTTTGTCTTGTCTTGCGTTTAGCATGTTTGTATTCTCAGCCTGGGGACGGTGATACCATGAGACGTGGAAAACTACTATCTCTAATGCGACCTTGTTTTGAAACGGCACACAACGGGTGAAAAACAGTGTATTGTCTATGATGAAGAATCAGGGGATGCTCAAGCTCCAGTGGCCTAGTTACAAAGATGACAAGAAATGGACCATGTCTCGATGTGGGTTCCCCATCAGTCTCCGTCGACCGTCGACTCATGTTGAGAATATACTGCATATAATAGACCTCCAAGTAGACATAGACTACTTAGCGAGATTCCGAGTCTCACCTCATCGCGTCAATACTGGTTACCATCTTCATCTTGCACCGACCTTAGCTACGACACAGCAATCTCTCCCATTTGCCCTAGGCATCTGTTCTGTCCCCCAAACGCCTGTGATGCAGAGCTGGTTGAACCCCTGCCGCAGCCAGCTACTCTCGTTGCGGTGTTTGAAATCGGCCCCCTGGTCATTCAGGCGTGGATAGCGGCAAACGTGTCTGGAGCAATCTCAGCCTGACGCCGTAGGCCATAGGCATATTTGAGGTCGCGCTTTCCGCCCATGATTTCGTCCATCATGTTCTGCAACGTGCAGTGGCCTCTTGATACTGCTTCCGAGAATCCGACTAGCCCTGTAGCGGAGGTATACATCAATTGCGAGTCAAAGCATGATCGAATGCGATCCCGGCTGTCGTTTAGTTTACCGCCTCCGACGCATTCCCCACGACGTAAGCAGCACTGATGATGTCGCTAAGCATCTCAGCGATAGGTTTGATAACCTAGCCATCAACGATATCCTAGTCTTATCTCTGGCCACCACCCTAAAGCCATGGGAGAACCCTCCGTCCAAGGTATCAAACTTAATGTTCCACAGGTTCCCGTCAAGCTTATCGCATGTCATCATCCCACCCCTGGCAGATACTATTCGTGCCATGGACAGAAAACCTACCACGTGGATGTTGGGAATGGGTACTTTTTAGTTGGCCATGCTCATCAACGGATGGCTCCAAGAATTGACGCTCTGACACGGCTGGGCAAGACCGATAGTATCGAGGGCAAACTCGCCTCCTTGTCAGTGGTTTTATCCGAGATTTCAGATGTGGATGACCCGGGATTTATTATGATTATATCGTGAGTCAAGTAATAAGATATAAATTACTAACTATTTGGTTATCATAACTTAGTGTTGCTTTTGACTCTATAGATCTTGAGGGCGAGATTGATGGTGGTAATGATGGCATGGACTGTTTGCGGCGACTCCGTTTTAGATTTGAATCCGCATTTAATAAAGCACGGTGCAGTAATGGTCGACCGTCATGATCAGTCCCTCCTAGCAGCCAAGGGGCCACAAGCGTTGCTTCCCATACAGTTTCGGGATCCCTGGATTGATATCTACGCGATTTGATTCCTAAAGCCGATGTTTATAGTTTCGGCGGATCGGGCACTGTAAAGCCTACATTTCTGAATGGGGGCCAATCAAAGTCCACATCGCCCGTCACGGCTATCGGGCAACTATGTAGACTAGGTTAATCACTATTATACTGTGGGTCGGCTTTTAGCGGGACCGCCTCAGTCACTCCGGACTAAGATAAGACCCAAATGCCGAATTGTATAATCAGCGTACCGAAGTGTACTAACGTTAGGAAAGTTACAAGTGAGACTATATCATTATTTGCATCAAGTAAAAAACACATTCATGGCATTCCGGACCAAGCTTTCATATTGCCACTCATTCACCTCCCTCGCACGCCGGTGCAATGTTTCAACAATGACCAAACCATGCAGCATCCGAACCCGAGAGATGCAAGGTAGTGACCTGCAGGCGCTGAAAGTTAACCGCGAGCGCCTTTTGTCCGAGTTGCATCATTCCTGCACTTTCGGGACTGGCCAGAGATGGGGCAGGTAGGTTGCCACGATTCCTAGCAGAGATACTGTGACACTCGTTTGGTGTTCTTTTAGAATTGTTTGTTCGAAGCTGACGCACCTTCTTCACAGTGCGTCAAGCGAAACTGGCATGTGCCGCCTCGCCTTGAGTGATGCGGACAAGCAAGCTCGGGACTGGTTCGTGGAGAAGACCAAGTCATTGGGATGCAATGTGACCATCGATGAGATGGGGAACATCTTCGCGGTACGTGCAGGGCAGAAAGATGGCCCTGCAACCTTTGCAGGGTCCCATCTCGACAGCCAGCCCCGTGGTGGCCGCTATGACGGTATCCTGGGGGTTCTAGCCGGCATAGAAATGCTGCAAGTTCTAGAAGACCATAAAGTCGAGACCGAGTTCCCGGTTGGTGTGGTGAACTGGACCAAGTGAGTGACCTAGCTTGACTTAGAATGCTGTACAGCAATTTCCACTTTGTGGATATCCGACCATATGATCCTCTAATTGCGCAATCTTACTGACCTGGGTCATACACGGCGTAGCGAAGAGGGTGCACGATTCCCCGTCATTATGATAGCGTCGGGTGTATGGGCAGGTAAGATCCCGCTTGAGCGGGCTCATCAGCTGCAAGAGGTCGGTGGGGGCTCCGCTACGATGAAGTCTGAACTCGAGCGGATCGGGTATATTGGCTCTACACCTGCTAGTCATCTGCATACGCCCATGGCAGCACATTTCGAGTTACATATCGAGCAAGGGCCTATATTGGAGACCAACAAGCAGAAGGTGGGAGTTGTTGTAGGCGTGCAAGCGTATCGCTGGTTCACGGTTGATGTCACGGGTCAGGGTATGTGCTTTGTTCAATGCAACTATCTTAACAGCTAGCAGTCGGTAACAGATATAAACAGAAGCCCACGCTGGGACCACGCCTTTAGCGAATCGCGCAGATGCGCTGCTTCTCTCGTCTTATCTTATTGCACATTCGCATCGGCTGGCAACCAAACTCTCTGCTGTCGCTACGACAGGTATCATCGTGGCGAGCCCAGGAAGCGTCAACACGATTCCTGGCCACGTCCGCTTCAAGCTGGACATACGCGCCCCGACCGACGAGACACTCGAGCGTCTCGAGACTGAGATGAAACGCGACTTCGGGATCCTGGCTGCGGGAGGCGACGTTGATGGCCTAAGAGCTGGTGGGACGACCGGACAACCACAGTCTATTGTCTGGCAGACGGATACAGTCACCCCAGCCACAACCTTTCACTCTGACTGCGTTGAAATTGTACGCGCCTCAGCTGCATCAGTCACGTCGAGTGACAACTTGTTTAGAGATATGACCAGCGGTGCTGGGCATGACAGTGTTCACACCAGTCTGCGTTGTCCTACGAGCATGATATTTGTTCCTTCTCGCAACGGTATCAGTCACAATCCTACAGAGTATACCAGCCCCGAAGACTGTTCCATTGGAGCTGAAGTTTTGCTTCAGAGTGTACTTAGATATGACCGCCTCAGGGCTGAGAAAGAGGGTTAGATATGGAACTAGTAAGAATGAGTTGTAGGCTCCGACCGAAAACGAAGTGGCACTACGAACAATCTGGTTGTATTCTTTTCGCTTTCCACTTTGCATCCAAGGCTTTCAATTATGCTGCCTATACACTCAGAACGCAACGCTACTGTTACGAGGCTCATTTATTCTCGAGCTTCCCAGCCATCTGGTACACCACATTTATCCAATGCCCTGACCAATGGAACGACCTAATGGTCGTACTAGGGTAAGTCCCGCGTTCCAAGCACCCCGCACACGTCAGTATCGTTCACAAACTAATGAATGGTTGTTAGTCGCAACTCCTTGTCTTCAGCTCGTTACGTCTTTTAGGTGTGCATATGTCAGTTGCTGTAATATTGCCGGTTTTCTCGTTGTCGTGAGGTGTGGTTGGAACATCGTCCGCGGGCTTTCTGGGACGCGTAGGGTTGACATGAATGAGCAAAAACGAATCATATTGATGTAGTCACCTAAGCTCCACACGAACCCTGGCCTCCAAAGCGTCCCTTAAGCCCCGTGGTGCAAGTTTGCGTCTCTAGATGAGCGATTGCAAAGTTACCAAACTTGAATCGAAACATCATCAACACGTTTACGTGTCCCCCGAAAATGGTACTCATAATGCCCTAGATGGGCGGCATATGTTGGATCGCATATGGTTCTCCGGGGCTTGTTTGTCACTTTCTCAACGACGTGGCAACCCTGTCAAGCGAGCTGCTGTAACGCCACTTGCGCCAGGCTCGTTAGAGAGCGAGTAGTGAAACATATCATCCACAGTGCCGCTCTCTCCATCAGCGACGCCATTCAACAAGCGATGGCGAACGAGACGCTCCTTGACGAAAGCGTATATTTCTCTGGCAGAGTGGGTTGAAACTGCCCCAGGGCGACCTGTTACGTACGCTTGTGCATTGGTGGTGACTTACGAAGCTGTTTTATTCAAGTATCGTGAAAGATAGAGCAGGAGATCTATTTACACAGCGACCGGACGATAGTATTAACGTCGACTTACCCCCTCTACTCGCAGCGAATAAACTGCACCAGGGATAAGCCTACATCGGACCAATGTATCAAGTATGTAGACTCCCTGAGTTAGACGTGATTAATGCTTCTTTAAACACTAAAACAACCTCTAATGACTAAGTCACAGATGGCAACTGAAAGTCCATTTAGGATATCTGTGCCCCAGGACTTTATGTTACGTATCAGCTTGGAACTCACAGGGTTAGCGGGGTCTCACAACTGTCGGCCGATTGTTGACTGTGGCCTAAGAGCTAGACCTGCTTTCTGGCTCCACACTGGAATGGCCGGCATTCGGCCGACGACTTTACTTGCGCGCATTGCTGGCATCTATAGGATAAAACCGCAGCAACGCCTGGGCAAACACCATGACCGAAGGATTCAAAGCGTAGCGGGATTAAATCTCGACATCCGATAATAATCATTGCCAACCTCAGTACCATGGGAGTCACACATATTGTCATGTACCAGGTCAAGCTGGCCTCAACGCCTGAAATGGTTAAGGTACGCGAGGAGCTACACTACCTCTTTCCTCTCTCTCCTATATTAGGGGCGATCACGCGTTGCAAACTCGCCATGATAGATCATGGCACTAACATATTCATAGGAATTGGTTGACCGGATGTTTGCGTTGAAGCAGACCTGCCTACATGCCAACTCAGGAAAACCTTACATCCTCTCGACCACTGGTGGTCGCGACAACTCTGTCCAGGGACTACAGGTACGTGCACTTGATATGGACAGGCTTCTTCAAATCGCTCAGCAGAAGTATCTTGAGCGAAGAAAAGCTAACCACGTGGCATTGCTGCAATACAGGGCGGACTCACGCATGCATTCGTCGTGACGTTCTCCAATGAAGAGGACCGTAACTACTACGCGCTGGAGGATCCGGTGCACCTTGACTTTGTAAAGTGGAGCGAAGATGTAGTAGAAAAAGTTGTTGCCGTCGATTTTGCTTCTTAAAGGTGTCACAATTAATATACGCCAGCGCTGTTATGCAATAGACGTGGTGGGATCTCGTGTGTGCTAGATCATCGGTGAATGTTTCTATAAGAATGACGGAGAACTTATAGATGATAATCGCATCCGACATGTTCGCAGGAGGAGTCATGCAACGGAAGGTATCAAAGCACGAAGGGCATATTACGAAATACTTATAGTTAATAATGCCAGTCAAAATATAATTCCAAACACTTACACATTGATAAAGAATGCAACCGTGTAGAACTCTTATTTAACAAAAAGGATTTTACAGTCTCATACCAAGATCAAGGATCGCTTCTCATTATGGAGCATCTGAGACGCCATCTCACTGTCTAAGCAATAGTCCATCTGTCTAGCTCCGACTCTATCTCTCACCCCTTGCTGCCTTTGATACAGATAGCAAAGCGGGTTGTTATGAGCTTGTTAAATAGCATTGCGGATGCTGCACCAGTTACAGCCAAATCCGCCACTTTCTGGGGTACATTGATTGACACCTTATTTCCCCCGCAGTTAGGATGCATTTTCATGGTCATTGCCCTGCCGAGACGCGATGGGCACAGGATGTTCACCCGGATTCCGTGCATCTCAAACAAAATGCTTCGCAGAAACCAAAAACCAAAAAGAAAGAAAAAAAGAAAGGGCCCAATAACATCGTGTTTATCTTCCTAGTGAAACGAAAGACACTACTGTTTGAAGGATACGGCCAAGCCTGTGGGTCACAAGGGCTTGTGCCGACGTGGCTGGTTACCCTGGCGTATGAATAGTGTCGCTATGCGGGCGGGATAGGGCACACCAAGCAGGTTGATGTTTAGTATCGATATGGAAGGTTCTTATTCTATTTCCTACAAGTCCGACATACGAGCGAACCAATTCTCGGGACAGGTTCTAGTGCGAGGTGGCAAGGAAGCTACATTCCGCTTCTTTGCACTGGCTTCTTTTTGCGGATGATCGCCAAAGTTACATCGTACTTGACATTGGCGGCTCTGTTAACGTCGGCCGAGCCATCTGGAGCTGTTGCCAAGACAAAGCGCCTACCCCCTCGTTCAGGTGTCGGGCGATCTGGACGTTATCTAGTGCAGCGAAAGGCCGATCGCAAATTCGCCGATATTGGTCTGTCGGCCAATTCGTTCAACTGGCACTGTCCCTTTTTCGGCGCTCCCGCAGACGCAATCCTACGTCCTAGATAATCAGTCGGTGTCGCATCAATGTTCGCCACAGAGGGAGATTTTTATTTAATTTGTTTTTATTTTATCTTCTTAGCTTTGAAGCATGGTTGGGAGAGTTGATTGAATCTAGTATGAATCGGTACTTTCGCCTTCCTCAAAACTTCATCAGGTATGAGATACTTTGCTATCTTTAGGCTCGTTCGGAAAGCGGCCACCAGGGCAGCGGTGTGGAGAATCAAAGATAAGCCAGGTCCAGGGTGTATGATAGGTGAAACCTCAATACCAACACTGGTCTGTGCAGGGCTTAGCGTTATCAAACGTCAAGTGCAAGCAATACATGTATAAGAATGTTGCATGTAAGAGATAGAGACCTCGTTCGAGATACACCCTTTCTATATTGACCTTACTTACGTGGGAGTTGGATGCCCTTGCGGATCCTTTATCCATTAAGTTTCAGTCCGGTGCGCCGCGATACTTCTATTCAAACATAACCAACCGTTCGCTCCTCAATTCTTCTCGAGATGGGCAGGTCGCAGGGATCTGATGAGAAGCCCAAGTCCACGATCGACGACACAGAGGCCCAGACAGGTACCGTTGAGGAGATTCATCAAGGCTTTTGGGCCAAAACAAGAACATGGGCCGGCAAGATTGGAGTAGAGGAGTTTGGGATTGAGCCGATCCCATCTGGGATGCGCACGAACCAGCACCCTCGCGAACTGTTCACCTTCTTCTTTGCCGCAAATTGCAACATGGCTACGCTGGCGACTGGTTATCTTGCTACAACGACATACGCCCTAGGGTGGTGGGATTCCTTCCTATGCATTCTGTTCTTCAACCTTCTTGGTGGCTTGCTCCCAGGACTGGCGGCCGTTCTCGGTCCAAAGCTAGGGCTACGAACCATGATTATTCCACGATATTTCTTTGGTTGGTGGCCTGCTAAGATATTTGCTATACTCAATATTATCAACCAGCTCGGATGGGGCGTCGTCAACGGCATATCGGGAGCAGTTGTGCTATACGATGTCGGTGATGGCAGGATGCCTCTCTCCGTATCTGTCCTTGTTCTCGGCCTGGTTGCCATGATACTTGGTCTTCTCGGCTATCGTGTGATACACATATACGATAAATACTCGTGGCCTGTCTTCCTGGTCAGTTTTATCATCGTCGCCGGGTTTGGTGCCCGTCACTTTGCGAACGTACCCATGGGAAGTGGAGCTCTCGAGGCTGCGGACGTTCTGTCTTTCAGCACTGCAATCATCGGGTTTCAGGCAGCTTGGATGCCCCTGGCAGCTGATTATGGTGTTTACATGAAGGAGAATATCAGTGGTTGGACTTCATTCGGGTGGGCGTATGGCGGCCTGGTATCCAGTCAGGTCTTGATGGAGTTACTGGGAGCTGCCATCGGGACCCTCAGCCTCAGCGACGATCCCCTATTTACCGATGCCTATGAATCGGGTGGCATTGGGGGGTTGATTGGTGCCGTCTTCAAGGGCATGGGGTCGGGTGTTGAGGGTTTTGGCAAGTTTTTGGAAGTTCTTCTCGCATTATCAACCGTCGCTGTCATCATTACCAACGTTTACTCCGTCGGTCTGGCGGTGCAGATGGTCTCCACGAAATTACTCATTATGCCTCGCTTTGCCTGGTCGCTTCTGGGAAGTGTGGTCTTTCTGGCTTGCGCAATTGCTGGACGGGAGTACCTCTCTGAAGTTATGGAGGATTTCTTGCTGGTGTGCGCTTACTGGATCGTGCCGTTTGGGGCCGTGTTCCTAACCGAACAGTTGATCTTCAGGCGTGGGTATGCCTATGATATAACTGCATGGAGTGATTCAACGAGGCTCCCATATGGGATTGCAGCATCTGTCACTTGGATCATTGGTACGGTTCTGTCAATCCTTTGTATGAGTCAGACATGGTGGATCGGTCCTATCGCCGCCGCCATTCCGGGCTCTCCATATGGTACGGACATTAGCTGGATCTTGGCTTTCTCTGTGTGTACTGTTGTGTATATACCACTGAGAAGATGGGAGCAGAAGTCAATATACCGAGGACAGCAGTCATATTAGAGGATATATATCACAATACACATGTTTTTCAAGCAGCACAATGATACACTAGTTTATAAGATTTTGTAACCTATTTCGGATGCATCTCAGGTGACTCCTAGGGTCGAGTTCTGTCTCACCAGAGCCGTTGAGCGCGGAATAGTATTATCCATCGTCCGAAGGAACTCCGCTGGCTGCGCACAGTCTGCTTGTTTGATGGAGCGCTCTTGTAATTGGCTTTGGAGGCCAATCCGAAAGTCACCCAATAATATTCATTCCAGGCCACCCACCAAATGAGCTCTTAGATAGGCAGGTCTTTGTTGAGATATGTTAGAAACGTTTCCATACACGGGCAGCTTCAAAGCAATGGACATGCGGCTAGCTCCTGGAATCGTCGTTCCGGTGAGACTGTTGCGCCAAGCCACGGATGGAACAAGTCCGCTAGGATGGGAGGTCTACATATTAGAATAGGGGAACAACAGTGACCGGTGCGCTTTAGCTGGGGGATTGGAAAGGTATCGCACGTAGGCTCTTCTTCTCCTCGTGGTTCCTTGCATGTAGTTCCTGTCTAGAGACAGCAATCATGAAGTCCAGGTAATCAATGAGGAGATAAACAGAGTCTATGGCAATTTGAGCTGATAGCATTCTCTCCATTGCTTGGTAATCTGTTGATCGATAAAGATTGGCGCAATGTGTACGCAAATGTGGATTGGGAATGCATGAAGTGGATACACTTCGGCGGAGGCTTTTCGCGTGGCAAGGTTTACGGTCTAGGCCGGGCAACATCGGCGGATCCAGGCCAATCCGTGAAGCGGGGATTTGTGTTACTGCGACTAGAAATCACATGCTGGCTAACGTCGTAGCTGCACGGTTTCTAACCAACGGTCCTGCTTCACTTATCGTTGAGTTGTAACAAAAAACAATGAGCCTTACTTCGGCGGCAGTGCGTCCAGACCACAATGATTCCTCCACGAGGAACACCGGCTGGGAAATCAGCGCATCCTTTGCCAAAGCCGGCGTATCGAAGATCGCTATAGGCGCTAGGTCCGATGTATCGGAGACGGTTGAGGCCATAGAAAGCTATCGCCTAGCTTGGGAGGCGCGCGCTAAAGATCTTGCCGGTTATCCTTGATATTTGCGAATAAAACTAAAGCATATAAGACAGTCTTAGAAAATCCGAAATAGGTTCGGCCTGTTCGATATCGCGATATTCAGTACCGCTCTTATGATGGAGAATAAGATTTCGCACTGCGATCCCAACGACTACGCTTGCATTTCGAAAATTAATATTATAGGCAATTACCTCCGTTACAAGCTTTATTCCGTTAATCGTAGGGAATGGCAATAAGACCTTTACAGTCGCCGCCATCGGCTACCCGATATAATGCGTATTAGGCAAATTCTCCTGAAGTTAGCTATCAAGACTGAGTCGTTCATTCACTCGTGCAACTTCAAATTCTGTATGACACAATTGATGACAACAGAAGTCTTAGTCTAGAGCATAATGATGTAATCCATGATGCTCAGCTGTTCTACACTGTCCAAAATGTACTCCTATCTACGTTCTATGGTTGCTTGCTAAGCAATTCATCCGACGGTATGGGCGGTATGTCAGGATTATCGACATAGTATCCCAGGTCCCCCCTCTTGACATCCTCGATGGTCCAGCCACCCCCAATCCATTCCATGGAATCGTTGCCATGTTTGTTGGTGTACTGATAGTCTTCCCAGCGAGGGTGTTCGAGCGCTTTCATTGCGTGTAGACTACTCCCTGGCCATAGACCGAGGATCTTGCCGTCCACTTTATACCAGCTGGTGCAATTATCCATGTGAACTGTCCTGGGGAAGTATTGGTCCAGAAAGCTCACCCAGCCCATCAGGGCAGTCTCCTTCACTTCCATGGTGCGAATGTAGTCGCGGCTCATCTTCTGCACCGCCTTGACAACGTATCCGATGATTGACTCGAAGATCAGCAGAAGGGAGCCTCCCCCAGTGGCGGAATTGGGGCCCCCAACAATGAAATAGTTGGGGAATCCAGGTATAGAATGAGACAGATAAGCAGCGGTCCGTTCTCGCCATTTGTGTTCCAAACTCTCCCCGTTCCGTCCAAGGATAGGGAAACGCGGTTTGTGACTGCTATCGAAGCCCGTGGCACACACGATGGCATCGACTGGCCATTCCTGGCCATCAGCAGTAACCACGGCGTGCTCGGTCACACGCAAGATGGGCTGCTTGACAAGGCTCACGTTTTCTTGGAGAAGCGACTCCAGATAGCCTGGTCCGGGCGTCAAGCGACGACAGCCTGGGGTGAATGCAGGCTCGAGAGCTTCATACAGACCCGGTTTCTCGAGCAATTTTGTACGCATGTTGTCTCTGATCTTTTCAGTCGAGGTCTTCTCTTCAACGGTACCCGGGAAGAGAGAAGGGAAGTCCTTGTTGATAAAACTTTCCATCTCCCTCCGAAAACGATGAAAATGCGCTGGGTCATCCTGAAAGCGCGACAGCTCTTCGGGAGAATATGAATAGTTGCCCGGCTCGGTGCTGTTTGCCAGAAGGGCTTCTGTAAAGGTTGAGCCAAACGGTTGTGTAATCCAAGTTCCACCACGGATAAAGTTGTGTATCCGAGTGCTCTTCTTCTGTAGTTGTGGAAGGATTTGGATAGCTGAAGACCCGCTTCCTATTAAAGCAACAGTCTTGCCTGAGTAGTCCCTGTGGGCAAGCGTGACAAATATTAGCATATCTCCGGGTAGTACAATGTCAGTGGAACCCTTGGGATCTGCCCCCATTTATACGGCATCTGTAGAAGAGCCTGGACGGACTTACCATGACTCATCCCAGTTAGCGGAGTGCAGAAGCCTCCCTTCAAACGTGTGGAGGCCTTCGACGGCGGGCCACCTCCAGTTATTCAAAATCCCAACCGCACTGATCACAACCTCAGCTTGCATCTCAGCTATCCTTTTTGTGCCGCCAGAGCTATGTTCGGTTTTCACCGTCCATATGCTACTCTCGTCGTCCCATGTGGCACCGATGACGCGAGTGTTGTACTTAATCTTCTCCTCGACCCGGTACTTGCGGGCGACCCCCTGCACGTACTGTAAAATCTCGCCCCCAGAAGCAAATAGCTTCGACCATTTTGGATTAGGCTCAAATGAGTACTGGTAAACGTGACTAGGGATATCGCAAGCAACGCCAGGATAGCGGTTCTCGTACCACGTGCCACCCAGGGCGGCATTCTTCTCCAGGAGAGTGACTGTAGCATTTGGAACGTGTTGGAGAAGTCGAATGTACAGGGCAATTCCCGAGACACCAGCTCCGATAATGACGACGCGAAGAGGACAGCCCTGGTCAATAGGGCGTCCCTCAGAGCCGTTTCCAGTGCTGGTCATGATGTATGAGCTAATCTCAGTGGGATGAACGTCAATGGAAACGAGGGGCAACGTGATGTCCACATGAAGGGGCCTTTTCCGATCCTTGACTGTCGAATATATAATAGAGTGGAAGCCAGATGAGTCTGTCTAGTTGTTGATTCCTACGTACGACGACCACTATCAGTATAACCGTGATCGGCCGATATGTGCTGATTGTGTAATAAACGGGCGACCGCGGTACTCGAGCTCCAGGGCAACACCAGGTTCCCCATAGAGGATATCGCAGGTACAAGTTTAGATGTTGATGGAGTGGGCACCTGACAGATCTTAGCAACGATTGGCACTTCTGCGTGCAGGTCTTGAGAAGAGTTTCTGGGGGAGGATTGGATTACCCCAGCAGATCGGCCAACATCGGGCGTTCCTGCGAATCGGTGGGCCCGCCTTGGACTACCGACTAACCCCAGTCCACTACGTTCAGAACATCTCTTCCTCTATGGGTTAGCTGCTACGACACGACTCAGCTCACGAGCTGGTTGAACAGACTCGATGCAGGTTTTGAGAGTCAGTCTGCAACAGCCAGGCGCTATTTGTCCCTTTTAAGGTTACTCAAAAGATATCTATAGATTATTGTTCTTTTCCAGATTGTTGATGTCCTCACCACATCATCCCGCCTG
Organism: Seiridium unicorne; assembly: GCA_039778275.1. Lineage (NCBI taxonomy): Eukaryota > Fungi > Ascomycota > Sordariomycetes > Amphisphaeriales > Sporocadaceae > Seiridium > Seiridium unicorne. The sequence goes on from JARVKF010000101.1 coordinate 143,421, forward strand.
TTTTATGCTCCCGCAATGACAGGCGACATCGCAACTTTACAGAAATGCTGATACGGTGTTGACAAAGTTAACCAATGGAAGACGTGGTATTGTTTTCCCGACTTAACAAATCTGTGCATGGCTTGATCGGGGGAATCAATGTGGTCAGGGTATGCAGCCCTCCTAAAGACGCTATGCATGGCAGCTTTAGGGGTGTAAGGCTGATGGTCCCCTAGAAGAGAAGCTTATTGACGCCATAAACTTCTATAACAGGATGCTAAACCTCACTATTCTTTGTAAAGTCTGCGGGTTGGTAGCTCAGCTTCAACAGCTGCCTTCACGTGTGGTGGCAGTCGCAACGCCTTCTCCATTCCTAGCCTGAAAATAGAGTCTAAGTGTATAAGTCCAAGTTGCATTTGACCAAAAAGTATGCACTGCTCGCGCAAGACGACAACCCATCGCGCGAGGAGCGCCAGCATCTCTTTTGACATATCTACCGTCGGCGCTTGTATAAGTAGGATTATGATGAAGTTGGAGATGGCAGCGAAGCAGTTCTGTGTCCCTGAGTGTGAAAATGACCAAGTCAGTAGGCGAACACTCACAAAATAAAAACATCTCGTAACTCAAGAGTGGTAGGGCCCCGAAGAATGAGATATCCACATTAGACGACGACAGAGATAGTAGAACTCACATGAGTAAAAGAGACTGTTACGATCATATGAACTGAGCTGGCAAGCAAAAGATGAGGCACGCTGTGCCACGTCTATAGCGCCGCGAAAGGTTTCTAGGACTGTATCAGGATTGTTATACGGTAATTGGTCCTGATAGTTATGACTGTGCGCTTGTCCATCCGGTGGAAGCGCACTGTCTGCCTGGTGCTCACTGGTTGTTGGTCGCTGACTCCCTCTATGAACCCCTCTGGACGCTAAGAAGGAAGGTAGTGGGCGAAGCATGGCCTTATAGACCAAGACCTCCGCAGTTAGGATTGCCAGCTTGATCTGAGTCGCCGATCCGGGGTGGAAGTAGTCACGGTCCCCGAAGCTGCCAGGTCGGGTCTCCATTACCATATACGCCGGTAGGCTCTTCTTCCAATTTTGAATACCCGCTAGTAGTCGCTGGCAAACCGTTACGGCAGCGCCAAAATCATTGCCGACGCGCTTAATCGCAGATAGCGTATATAATTCGCGGTAGATCTCCGACGCCTGAGTTGATAAGGAAGCCAGGAATCGGAAATCGTAGCCGCCATGGCAGAACCGACACTCATCCTGGGGCGAAGGATCGCGGTGAGGAACCACCTCAGCCGGGCACTGAAAGTGATCAATGACGAAGTCATTACCTTCGAGTGAACTGACATCCCACTCATCATTTGGGATAGCATTGGGGAGTCCTAGCAGAAGGCTCCGCCATGTAGCTTCGGAGTACAATGCCCACCATAGCCTGCGACGCAAGCGTCGCTCCCAAGGGGGTATAGGCCACGACTGACAGTCCAGGTGTAAGCCAAGCTGGAATGCTATATTGACTGCAGATCCCAGCAGCGGCCAATGGCCTGGTAGGTCAGCTGTAGCGGTAAAGGTGCGTTCACTGGCCTTTTGTAGGTAGATCAGTATAGTTTGGATCAAAGAAAGGCACGGGTTGTGCATGTTTTGCTGTATGCCACGGTATGCTATTTGCCAGAGAGCCGATGCATCTTGGGCTGAATCCAGCTGAGACACACAAAGAATTGGGTCATATCTCCGAAACGGGACTGCCGAAGCATAGACGGCAGCGGCAAGATACGAGGGCATGCTCGACAGGAATTGGACCTCGGGGATGAGGGAGATGGTGCGGACTTTGAGCTGGCTACGTGATAACACTGGGAGACCAGGAAAAACGTATCGTAGAAACCTAAGTGCGCCGCATAGTCAGGACCGTCACCACAGATAATTACATGGAGATGAGAGGAAATAGAAGATGGGAGTTGGGGAGTGATCTGAAAGCAATCAAGAAAAGGTTTAGAACAATACTAACAAGCCAACTAAACGTGATTCAGTCTCCGGCCTCAACCGCTCGTTCAGGCTTAGCACGGGCTCGCGGTCACTGGTCGTAACAGAGGGGCTGGAGTTGTCCTCATTCTCTTTTGGTTTACTGATGACGAAATGTGCAAATGTCTGCCCAGAGGATGGTAAGTGTTCCGCCGGCGGTAATCTCCCCGCTACTCGACGATATTGAAAATGTCCAAAGTCACAAACCCCATCATCCGAGAATTGCAAATGCTGCAGAAAGCAGGGGTCAACATCCCCGGAAAGTCCAATGTATTGCGCCGAGCCATCATGTTCCTGGACATCGAGCGAACGGATCACTTGAGTATGAACGTCAACGTCGGAGGCAGTGTCAGGTATGCCCAGTTGGCGCTGTTGTGCTACGCCCTGTTGCGAATCAGATGGAATAGGCGGCGAGGATTGGTCATTGGGAGTCCTGAATAGAGGATCTTGCTGATAGCCGTTGACGTCCAGATCACCCAGCGTACCATTATCCAGCGTCGGAATCATGGGACCAGGCAGACCTGCATCCCACAGCGAGGCCAGATACCACATGTCGTTGTGGATTGGATGCAGCAGTTGTGATTCCATGCCTCCACTAGAACCAAAACCCAAACCGCCAAGATTCCCGTCCGGATAGCGTCCACCACAATCTCCCGGTGTAGCGGTAGCTAGAGCGCCGGCAGCTGGACCAGAATGGGCCCATGCTGAGTTAATTGTGCCGTTTTGACCAACGGCAACAGTGCACCGATCCGCCGAGTCAAGCCCATCGCCAGCATCGTTGTCAGTGACACTCTGTCTCATCAACTCTATATCCAGAGGCGCTGCTGAAGAGTCCTCATCGGGGCCCATCTGATCCTCAGAGTGGCCGGCAGAACGCCTCGGTGGGAGCGCCGGGCGGGACAGTGGCTGCTCATGTCTGCGCCGCTTACTAGGTGGCTCGTTAAAAGTGCAGTCAATGTCGAGCTCGCGGCAGACGCGGCAATGCGGGCCGTCATCAAAGCAGCAGGCTTGCTTCCGGCGTCTGCAGGTATCACAGGGCCGTTGACGCTTTGACCGATAGGGTCGAGGTTGAGACGACGGCCGCCTTGCGCCGATTAAGTCTCGGGCATCCATTCTAACAGACGGGTGGTAGCCGGCGAGTGCGAGCCTCAACGGCGGTGTTTATGGGGCTGATGGAGAACAGTTTGCCCGAAAAGGTGGTACAGATGAGCGCAAGAGACACGAAGTAATCGAAGCATCGGCTCCAGTGATTCTGCTTGGTCTTATCAGTAATGCCGACGCCGCGCGGGGCACCGCTGGGGCGGCTTCCGTACAGGTCGCCAGGATGTTGTGGCTTAGTACGGTCCACGTGTGGATAAAGTGCTAATCCATATGTACATTTACATATATTTTTTCCTGGTGAATATGTTTAGGTACAGGAAGCTATAGTTAACTAGGTAATCTATTTTGATCCGGTTTGCATGTTACAGTTGCAAGTCGACTAGGGGGTTGCTTATTAGGTAAAACATTTGTTAAACAGACCAAGTACATTCATACTGTCCCACTAAAAGTGCACCCATGCCAAAATCCCAGGACCTCGTAGGGAGGCTGCTAATTACTTTGCAACGGTAGTATAAATCCCCATCGCCCCGATTAGCGCTTATAGTAGATAAAGATATCCTGGCGACCTGTAGCTATCTCTAGACTGAAACAATTCGCCGTGAGTGCGGATCACAAAAGCCGCCGGAAAACACATGCCTAATTGAAAGTATATTAGGTACCTGATCTGGTTCTTAAGAGTAGTCGAGGTATTTGATACAAGGGATTCGACGGTGGTTACTATCACAGCCACAGCAGATATCTACAATGACTACTACTACACGGACATTGACTTCAAGGTCTGCTTGATGACCAGGATACATACTTATCATGATTGTGCCGAAATGATGAGTGGAGTTGATGGATAATCGGAGCCAACCGATTACGCTACTCTTAACTGGTATTAGTACTAGACATGGAAGACCCTACATTGTGAATAGAACCCAGTGTCTCTTTCACGCCGCCAGCTTCTTTGCGATAATCTAGAATCGTAATGGGCTAAGACAATCAATTTGCAACTAAGCAACCCATAGATATTTTAAGTCCCGCATTGCGCCAAGGCTAAATTTGTAACGAAAGGCGATTATATGTAACACTGAAGTATGAGATACACCCTGGTCCAAAGGTGGACGGTCGACGCAATATCGCGTTGAGGCAACGAAACTATTGAAAACAAACGTATCGAGGTTGTAAATCGTGAAGTTATCATATTATCGGTCAAGAGATGCAGTCGCTACTTTGACCAAATGCCACCGGCCTCGTCCATTTAGTATTAAAGTTCACCCTTCCGCGTGGCTAACCACTCCCGCGCTATATCCTCGTGCTTGCAGAACTCCACAGCCTCACCCCAAGACTGAAGCCAAGAGACAATACGATCGGCCATACCGATGATATGCGCCATTCCGCTCGTATCTGGATGCATCAATATGGGAAAGATGAAATCGGCTGATTCGAAACTCTTCTCGGAGGCAGCAGCATTTTCCCACAGCCACAAGAATTTGTCTTTCCACATTTGCTCGACCACGCGCGTGGATACGTAACCCATGCTGTTCGCAAGATGTGGTAGGTACTGCAGAGGCATCATATCCTCGTTGTACCAGCCACATGGAATCTCCACCAGCGGATGCTCGCCGCTCTTGAGCGGATTGACATCGGCCGGATCAGCGATCTTTGTTGGCTTCAACCATGAGGATGCATCCTTGGAGAAGTCGATCGTCTCGATAGGGGGGTCCGCAGGTGTCCAGTACGGCTGTGAATCGTGGTGCATGAGTGAGGTGTCGTATAGGAACTCATGTTCGCGCAGCAGCTTGACAGTAGTCTCACGAATTGTGTACATGGGAGCTCGATAGCCACGTGGCCGCTTGCCCCCACAGAGCTCAGTAGCGACTTCTATGCACTTCTTCAAGACATCTCTTTCCTGTTCCGGCGTCATCTGATAGATTCCTTCATGCGAGTAACCATGCAGACCGATCTCGGCTCCTGACTCTACAACCTTTTGAACCGAATTCGGGAACGTTTCCATGGTGTGGCCGGGAATGAACCATGTCACCTTATCGGCAATGCCTCTCTTCTTCAGCATGTTAAGCAGTCGCATCGATCCAATCTGCCCCGCGAAGATGCCAGAGCTATAGTCGGCCATGTTATTGTCGGGGTGACAGCCGGTGCCCAACCAATGTGAGACGGCGTCAAAGTCGAATGACAGACACACTTTTACCCGCTTAGGTCGAACCGGACCGGCCAGTGCCTCGGGGATCGAGGCGGCAATATTGCCCACTGCCGCCAGGACGGTGCTTGAAGCGTCATTGTTCAAGATCTCGTATTCACAGTCGGTCGGGGCGCCAGCATTGACCGGTGCCAAATCTTGCGGACAAGAGCTCATGACCAGGACAAGATCAGACTCAGCCCGCAAGACGACATACTGGCCTTTCTCGCTGGTCGGATTGCGTATGTCGAGATTCCCATGGTGATCAATGGCGACGTTCATGAACAGGTTCAGAGGATCGGGTACCCAGTCGTCCGCGATCTTGACTTGCGGAAACTCATTTCGCAGGGCCGTGTGCATGTTGTCAGTACAGTTATCGTGGTATCCTTCGAAGCCCTGCATGCGATAGCGCTCGCTGTCGCACGCAGACCAGATCATATCGTGGACTCCACGCGTCGTGTCCTCCACTAGTTTTAGCATCGGTTTTCGCCGCGTACTATATAGCGAGTCGCCTGCACGAATGGAAACGGACAGCAGGATCGTTCGCGTATGTACCATAGACAAGAAGTCGTTTGAATCGTTGGGGTTGAAGGCCCAGAAATCAACAACCTGCTTGCCATATGTGTTGGTAACTTTGATGCTCTGACCGGCACGGACAGAGCAAGCAACAGCAGTTCGTGCTGGAATAATGGTTGGAGCCATTGCTGATATGCTAATATCGCTAAGATGATCAGGCGAGAAGAGGAAAAGCTTAGAAGTCTTCAACAAATTTCGGATCTGCCTCAGTACAAATATCACCTCCAGAGAGTTCGCTGTGCGTGCCCCGCCCGTAGCTATCACCACCTCGGAGCAAAGCCGTTGCCATTGAGCAGATCGGGGAAGGATACGGCCAAGTTGATGGAGAAGATCCCCGACCGGCGGACAGCTCAAGGCGTGCAGTACAGAACATATCCGACCAACCACGGCAGATTGGAACTGGAGCTGCGTTCTGATGCAGCGGACCGCCTGCCACCTCCACGCAGCCAGTGAATCCGCGCCAGGAAAACGACGCCTTACCCCAGCAGTGGTTTATCTGCCTGCTTCGGCAACAGAGCGTGTGAAGTAATCATACTCCATTTCAAGATTGGGGCGTGCCTGCAGTCGTTGGCCGATCCGCCGAGGAGGTGGGACCTTTTGGTAGGGGACTATGTAGTGATGCGAGATTACTGGGTAGCAGTAGCGAGGTAACTTGCCTGTGGACCCCCTCAACACCCCGCGAATCATGATCGGGGCAATGATGCACACACCTTGTATGTTCTTGCCTTTGCCCGATCTGTGCTGCGCCCGAATACTGCAATACAATGCATAAAGATTGTCAATACCAGCAGGCCAGGTTCGAGCAACATTCAGCGAAATGTCTTTTGTTCTTGGAACATAAACGAGAGCAAACAATGGAGCGACTTCATGACTTGATGGACGGTGCCTTGCTGCTGCCAGCGGTCTGGTGGGGGGTGCTAGCCATTGTTCCAGCGCTGATCGTCGTGCTCACCTGTCTTTACCGCTTAAGCCCTGTGCATCCCCTTTCAGGTATCCCAGGGCCTCTTGTTGGTCGCGTCACGGATCTCGCTCTCGTCTATCATTCCTACGTCGGAGACGAAGCGTCCTACGTTCACAGCCTTCATGAACGATACGGACCCTGCGTACGTTTAGGGCCCAACTCAGTCGATTTCACTAATACTGCGGCACTCCAATCCATCTATCTCCACAAAAGCGGCTTTGCGAAGCCCGACTACTACAACAATTTCGATGTCGATGGTCATGCAACCATTTTCAGCAATACTAGCCATGCAGCCAGGACTGCCCGTGCAAAACTTGTGCTACCGATGTTCAGCACCGCAAGCATCAGACTGAACACTGCTCCTTTCACCGATGGAATTCGTCGCTACGTGACGCTCTTCCAGGAACGGAAACGGGGAGGTAAGGCTAATGCGCTTGATCTCGCTCGCAGCCTGTCCATCGATCAAGTCACCGAATATCTGTTCGGCATCCGCTATGGAGCCTTGTCCGACTCGGTAGAGGCGGAGAAAGCAGCGCAGTCAAAGATCAAGGACGGGTCTACCATGAGCGCCAGCGCAATCGTGGACAACTTCATCGCGACGGGCCGCCTCTGGTATCTCCCAGTTGGGCTTTATAATTGGGTTGACTGGCTGGACGCCATTGTCTTCCCGAATCCATCACTCGGTATGAGCCACAAGATAGTTGACGACTATGTCAATCGCGTTGTCGATGCCGCTGCAGTAGAAGCCGAGCAGAGCGGGCGGCCGTCCGCCCTCACCACTTATCCCTGCCGTCTCCTGCTTGCGGGATTCCCAGCTTCTGAGGTCCGAGCACAATGCAAAGACGTGATCTACGCCGCGACCGACACCACGGGTATGAACCTCGCTACCCTTTGCTTTCTGCTAGCAAAACACCCGGACGTTTATGAGAAAGTCCACACAGAAGTCCTCGGTGCGACCATCACCAAGCATGAGGACATCCAGCAACTCCCAGTCTTGAATGGTGTGGTTCGAGAGGCCTTACGCCTTAGCATGGCCAATCCTTGCCGTATTCCACGAGAAGTGCCGGTCGGAGGCTGGCATTTCGAGGGTCGTTATTACCCTGCTGGAACCATTGTCTCGGGGTCCGCAAGAGAGATTCACTTTTCCGACAATGTATATGAGTCACCGACCGAGTTCAAGCCGGAAAGATGGGAGAAATCAAGTGATGAAATGAACAGATTTATGATGGCTTTTGGGCTCGGTGCGAGACAGTGTATTGCGAGAACATTGGCAATGTATCAACTATACTGCGCAGCTTTCGAGCTGTTGAAATCTGACGTTCTGAGGGGTGCCAGACCAAAGTCGGATCGAATTGAGATTAAGGAAGCTTTCAATTCCAAGGTGATTGGAGGAAGCATTGATCTCATTTGGGAATAGTGGGCGTAGCGATCAGAGCTCCCAGAGATGCCTTTCGTCCGTTGCTAGTTGTATTTGAGTTTTATAAGTTTACGGCTTCCTTCTATCAATATATTTCTAGATTCCATATTGATCTCTCTATATATTTAAGCGTGCTTTCGGTTGTTTCCAACTCTACTGTCCAGCTACCACATTTCAATATTGTCGCCTTGCTATTTGGATTATGAAGCAATTTCAGTGTTTAACCGTATTTATAAGTTCCATTTGCTAATACCTCGGGCTTTCGCACGACCAGCCCTGTGTCTCATAAGATCCAGGGTGTTGTGGCCCTCTGTATGGATGTACTTAGCGGCCTATGCGAAGCCATAAGAATTGAAACGGAGTCGTTCAAAATGGAGGAGTCAACTTATGGGTTTGATCGAATAACTCTAATCTCGATTGAACATTGGTACTACATTGCGGAAGCGATGGTGCAATTGATACAAGACGACACATTTGAATACTATTTCCTTTTCCATTCTGTTTTTTCCTAACACCGCCACCAGCGTGGGAAAGATTGGCCGTCTGAGGAGAAGGTAAACTTGCGGTGCTGCAATCGCTACATATTTATCATTGCTCTTCAGGCCTACGAATTCGAGACCGACAGGTTGTTCGCTACATGAAATCTGACTAGCTATTTTGGGTCGACCCAAGCCAAGCCGTACTCCAAGGCTTGCTCAATCTTGACCGCATTGCGACTCATTTCTTCACCGATCCAACTAGCATCACACTTGTCCAAGTCTTTCTCAATTTCCCAGCCTTTACCTCCTTCAACAAATACCGCCAATCCCGTCATCTCCCCCACGTAGGGGCTTCTGGGGACACTCGCAAGCGTCAAAACATAATCAGCCACCTCCTGTGGCTCATTGCCCGGAACGCCCTGCTCTGCCCAAACGCGAAGTGTCTCGACCGACATTCGAGTCTTCGTCATCGATGGACACACGACATTGATTCTGATACGATGGGTGTGGCTTAGGTACTTTCGAGTTGAGCGGACGAGACCCAACACCCCGTGCTTGGCGGGTGAATAGATGAAAAGCCCCGTTTGCTCTTTGAACGAAGCGACGGAACCAAGAATGCAGATCGACTTATCCTGCGACCCATCGTCGTTGCCTTGGCGCAGGTAGACCGCGGCTATGCGAGTAAAGTAAAGCACGCCGGTCAGGTTCACGTCCACTACCGTCGTCGATGGCGCAGCTGCCACGGACTCGATACTCAGCTGGGGATCGAACCAGTTCTCCTTCGGCAGTTCTGCTACCCCAGCTATCGCGAAAGCATGATCAATCCTGCCATGCTTCTCGTATGCCAGGGCGAATAAAGACAGGTTATCGTCGTAACTACGAACGTCGGTCCGCTGATAATAGATGGAGGATGTAGACGAGACCTTCTTCAAGCTCTCTACAAGTGATTGACAGCCAGATTCGTCGATATCCCCAAATACTATGTGTGCACCAACAGCATAAAGGCTGCGCACAACGCACTCTCCAATTCCGTTTGCCCCACCTACGCATGGTCCCCCAGTTAGCACCCATAATATATGCATCGTAGCAAGTGGCAGGATATTTGCAATCTTACCTGTTAGGACAATCACCTTGTCCTTCAGACTCCCAAAGGAGCTTGGGACGGGTTCGAAGCGTGGCATTCTTAGGTCCGTTCTCTTTAAACTGGCGAAGGTCGCGATTTGCAAAACTTGCAACACGAGGACAATAAGGATGAGGAGTAAGTAGAGTTTGATTACTGACGTTTCGAGGCTCCAAATCGGATTGAGCCAGCCTCATAAGTAAGTTATTTAGAAATTCTATTGCGTTTGACTTGCATGCTATCACTGGCACCGGCCCCTTGTGGGTTTGGTCGGCCATTGTACAGGGCATGTATCGGCCACTGTCGGCCACCGGTGGCCGATGGATCTTGTTATACCAAGTAAGACAACCTAGTATACGAGCGTCGTGTCACAGTAATAGCATTGCTGTCTCTCGAGCATACGTAGAGTAACGGAGTTGAATTCGAATTGAAGATCTGTCTTTTCTACATGACGAAAGCCAGGGACCATGTTTGCCAGCCGCTGCATCTCGCAGCTCCAGCCATGGCGACGTGGCTCCTCAACCACGACGCAAATCCAAACGATTTGGATTCTTGTGGTTTGATCCCTCTCAAATGTCATAACCAATCATCTCGGCCAAGCCAACGAGGACGAAGATGGCGGCCGCGTCATATACGATTTGTGCCGTATCCTGCTGGAGTGAGGTGGTCGTCAAGCATTGACTGGTTACCATATCTGGGTTAGAACCCTGTCACCCCTCCAAGGTGCAGAAATGCGCATCCCTCGCACCATCTATTAAACGACCACCCTTTGGTCAACGGCCATCCGGCGTACGCTCAGGGTGCCTCTCTGCAGGAACTTTTCGGACTGGACATTGATTCAAGAATATAAGATGCTCATCAGACACGCGGAAAATTCATCCAGAAGGCACTATATTTGTCGTGTACTTAATCACTAGGGCTCTGTATTTCTATGCAGTTATGGCTGGATGATAGCGGGTTTCTCTCACTGGTTCATGTAATCATGCCGGTATCCGCTAGTGTACTATGGTACATAGTTTCAGCAGTGCCTATAATGAGTACTAAGAATTAACTAGACTCTGGCGTGTTCGAAAATATGCCGGCTCGATTTGGGACTGGAAATTCCACGCCATTACGCCGTAGTACTACTTCCATCCACGCCACCCGGACCATGGCCACCATGGGAGACTGTCGACGCGTCGAAGCCCCTTGGGCGGTGACAAATATAGCAGGTTCTTGGCCCAGAGACGCTTACGCCATGCTACATCCTCGGCTTGGTTGGCGCCGAGGTCGGGGCCAAAGAGTGGTAGGCCCCAGATGTGTGTCACGGGCGTCTTGTCGAGCTTTTCAAACAAGCGCAGGATCCCGAGAAAGGCACCCAGAGAGTCAGCTGCGAACGAGAGCTCCCGGACCGCATACTCATTGATGGAACTAACCATTACATAGCCCGACGATATCTGCCTAAATACACGGTCTACTGGAACCGGCTGGTCCTTCACCACGCCTAGGCTTCCGTGGTAGCTGTCACTGGAGCATTGAAAGGTGGTGTACATGTCGGTGAATATCAGTCGGCGCCGGCTCAGCAGTGCTTCTCGGTACGTCCAGCCGCGAGTCGACCAGACGCTAAGTGCGACCTCGGAATCGGAGCGAAGCCGTATGGTGTTTGTGAAGATGGGCATTCCATTCGTCAGGTTGCGCGAATTACCTCATATGTAGTTCGCTGTACCGTTGAATTCTATTCGACGAGCTATGTATGATACTCCGGGATTTCCAGTCTCGGAGTCGGCTCCTGCAGCGGCGATGATGGTGAGGTAGACATTGTTAAAAATGGAGTCTATGTTCACGATGAGGTCGTGCTTGGGCGTGGCGACGGTCTGGTTAATACGATAACGATCGACCCAGAGGTACCGAAGACCGAGCTGCAGGGTGATGGCCACACTGTCGTGGATGATACCCGGAAGGTGGACCTGGGTGGGGTCTGTACCCGAGATGCCGTGATTAGACTCTTGAGCTGACGTGTATGATGCACCCCAGACGGAACTCAGCGCAACCTATTTGCAACGCTGGGTGAGTGGGACGCTTTTGAGCCCATGGCAGTCGATGACGAATAGTCCGGAGAATGTCGTTGGTTCTTCCAACTGACACCGAGAGTGCTTCTTTTCGCAAATTGACAGCCATCTGCGAATTTCATCGTAGTTAATAGCCCACGACAGGAGCAATACCACCGCTACTTCGTCCTCGAAGACCTGAACCTCAACTTGCCTGTCGTTAATCCTTTGCATGAACAAAGCATGCAGGTCTCTCTTTGCCACACCCCTGTCGATGAATTCATAACCCATTATAAACCACAATTGGGCAGGAACCTCCGTGCCGGCATCCACCATCCATGGCACGAGTTCCCATGGATCCTGCCTGAGATTTACACCATCGTCTTCAGCTGATCTGTATGACTGCAGCAGAGTGACGATGGGTTGTAGTCGGTAACTTTGAACGTACCATATGAGTAGCTCACGCTTGGGGTTACTACCGATGAGACAGTGTCCATAGCGGCTCCATGCAAAGAGGACTATTAGTCAAACCCGAGAGCCTCTAGATAATACCAGGTATGGAACGATATATTGATAAAGCTATGGGCTGAGAAGGCTTAACGTTATACAGTACCCGGACCAGGTTAAGGTATGGCGGCTGGGCGGCTGGGCGGCTGCAGACATGTGTCAGATAGGTCAGAAGGTGGAATCGCATGTAAGAGCAGATAGAATGAGTTGATTATGCAGAGGTGCGACAGCATTGGTTCACCAGATAGCGCTAAACAACTGCTCAGTGTTGCCCAGTGAGTCAATGCCCGAAGTCTTTGTCATTTGCCTGCATCGTTTGTGCCAAACAGTCTTGCTGGTGTTGACATTAGCGCAAATCGGTCCTAGCAACTGCGAGCAGCCGACAATCAGCCATAACTGCATTGTCCCGATACGCTTTCTCTAGGAGGAAGTGCCACCAGGTCTCTAACACGATAGCCTAAAATAGTTGTGAGTCAACAAGAGGAACTATGCATGACAACCTTTACCATAGCCATAACCTGCGAACATTCCTGTGAGCTTTTGCTGCAGTCGCAATCTGTGGTGAGATTGCTCCCTGGCTCCGCTGCTCTGAGCACTAAAGGTCACTAAAAGCTCGTGCCACTTGATTGGGACAACTGGCCACTGATGCTCTTGAGCCGCAGTTGGCTCGGCAGAGACTCGTTTCTTATTTTTTTTTATTTAATTTTTTTTTATACACCGGCACCATCCAGAGCCCCGAGTCGTTCGAGTCTTTGCTCTTGTGAAAATGGATACGTTTATCATCAATTAATGATTATTTCTACACGTTTGGTCCCCACGGCATGATGGCTTGAAAGTATCCGAGGACATAGGTCAGTAGATTCGGTGAACGATGTCATTCGACATCAGACCCTATGGATACACCTGGTGCATCGTGGGCATCGGGAGTTCACTGCTCAGGAAAATTAACTACATTATTAAACTTTCGGGTCGTTCCTCCTGCTAAACAGGCCCTTGTCAAGCCTCACTTTATTCTTGTGGGGCTTCCTGGGCTGATCGATATGATTGTGTGTCTGCCCTAGTCTTCATCCAATCCTTCATAGTTCGTTCTAAACCCATTTCAATAGACACGGAGTCTCCCAGAGCCAGGTTCCCCAGTTTTTCACAAACCCTAGCAACCTCTAGCTTCTCATTCTTGGGCTGTCTAGTTCTTCCACGGCCGACATTTTCATTCATGACTCGCGTCACAACAGCCTGGGGGAGCGTTATTGTGGATCATGGCTCACGAGCTCAGTATATCCTCGCACGCCCGCTTGATGGTGGTTCAAAGGGTCAGGCCCATACACCGTACGTACGCTCTATGTCAATTGGTATTGCTCCATCCACTTTGTAGTTTACTAGACTTCGCTCGGCTGCCTTTTCGTCTTGCTGCCACCTGGAGTTCACGAAGATTGACGTTGCGGCGCTGGAAGTTCCGGCCCCACACCAGCTTTTTTAACCCACTGTCTGACCCCGTTATGGAGCACGCTCAGGGATTCTTTTCTAGATCGGCATCTGTCAAATTACACAATTTGGTAACGACCCGCATGCCGTTGAAGTTTATTTTTCACTCCCGGCAGGGCTTGTCTCATAATGTCTTTTAAGTATTCTGCCACCATGCTTTCGATTGTTCGTTATCACTGATCTCTCCTTGCCACTATGCATGGGGACCTTTTATTCTAGCTAGTAGCCCGGGCGTTGAAACCTGTATCGATACTTTGTACTACTAGCTGCCATTCGTTTTCTAATTTCTCCGTCATTCGTTATTTGGCGTCTACTTGGAACAGGAGATGGCATCGTCGCAGTTTCCCTTGAACTCTCCTTCCCCTCTAGACCGCCTCGCCGGTCCATATGTTGAGCTGGATGACATGAAATCCGAGAGGATATCATCGTGGTCGACCATGGAGGATAGCAAGAACACCAAACCCAAGGAAACAATAACTTCCGAGCTGCCCGTGCGGCCCGAACCCGAAGACAAAAGCAGCGGCAATTGGTGGATAGTCGAATGCGTGGCATGGGTTTTCAGCGCGTTGGCACTGGCCATTATCATAGTGACGGTGGCTATGACGGACGGAAAGCCTCTACCAACATGGCCGATGGACATCACGCTCAACTCGTTCATCTCATTCATGTCGACGATAATGAAGGCCACTGTGGTGATTCCCGTCGCCGAGTGTATCAGCCAGCTCAAATGGCTGTGGTACAGGAAAGATGGCGCCGTGCGCGATATCCAGACCTTCGATGAAGCCAGCCGCGGTACCTGGGGCAGCGCCAAGCTCTTGGTAGTCACACGTGGCGTTCACTTGGCTAAGCTGGGTGCTCTAATCACCATCATCCTGCTTGCTGTCGACCCGTTCGTGCAGCAGGTTGTTACGTACCAGAAGGAGCCGCTAATCTCGACATTATCTAACTCCACTGTACCTATTGCGTCGGATTACAACGACTACGCCTATGGTACGATCATGGCCATAAAGGAGCCGACTATGGCTATGAAGGCAGCCATAAATAACGGCATTTACGACATGGCCGATGAACCGCAGCTGGATTTCCCAATATCGGCCACATGCACCACTGGGAACTGCACCTGGTCATCAACATACAAATCGCTAGCCGTATGCACCAGGTGTGCCAACACTACCTCACTAATCACCAAGTCTTGTGACGAGTCATTCGAATCCGTCCCTGCCACTTGCAACTACACTCTGCCAAACGGCATGTTTTTTAATGGGCAGTTTCGAGGGAACATGTACATGAACGCGTCGGGATCCTATGATTCCATCTTCTACAATAACTCGCTATCGACATTCGCGACCTTGTCCACCATGCGCGGGCTACATGACCTTTCATCGACGAACCTTCTTGGTGTAGTCTCCAACGAGTGCGTCTTATATTTTTGCGCCAACGAATATCAAGCGAACGTGGATAACGGCGTTCTCACCGAAGCCGTAGTAGCTAGCTACACAAATGAAACAACACCCGAGTTTTCCCAGAATATCACCATACCCGTCTCTGGTACGGACATGGAATACTGGGTCGGTTTTAACTCGTGGCACTCCCTCTGGATGCACTTCCAGGTTCGATATCTCCCCATTCAACCCGGCAGTGGAAAGTCCCACAATCTTGCTAACTTCGATTAAACAGACCTATTTTACGGGCAATGTTACTGGCGCGACCGGGCGAATGTCTAGTACTAGCGATATGGTTAGTGCGATTTACACTTTGGGCGAAGACGGCTCTGGGGCGGGGACCCAGAAAATTGGGGGCGAGAACAACACCATCGCCGCCATCGCGGCTGCTATGACGAAAGTCTTGCGCACGAACGGCCTCCCATCAGACACTTCGACGTGGGCTGCCAACGCGACATCACCAAACGGGACAGCGAGCGACCGGTTTGCGCTTGGGACGGCTTGGACGGTCGAGACGTTTGTACACGTGCGGTGGTTATGGATGATACTGCCTATAATTTTGGAGGCTATGACGCTGGTCTTTTTGGTGGGCACGATATTGCAAAGCAACCAAAGCGGTCTGCCCGGGTGGAAAAGCTCAACACTGCCCTTGATTCAAGGCAAATTGGATCAGCTGCAGAAGGTCATAGCAGAGAACAGGCGGTAGAATTGGTTGCATTGCACCACTCTTCTGACGAAGAGTATCCTCGAGAGCAGCTAAATGTCCTGATGAATTTAATGATTATTTTTACCCATGACCGACTGGTCTTTCGTGGTGCAGGTGAATGGTGCAGCGGACTCAACAGCCTGGCAAGTTAGTAAGGCTGAGTACTGGTATCACTGGATCATGAGCAACCTGATTTTTCGGTTTCCCTAGCGGTTGACTATTTTGCCTCCCCATATGAGTAGCTGGCTCTTCGAGCTTTAGACGTGACAAGACCATTATATTTATAATTCACTTCGTACAAGTTGTATAGTTCTATGCTTCTCCAAATTCCCAATGGGCTCATGGAATGTGGAGAAGTTCAAATGGAACGGGTATCGTATATCAATTGCAAACATTAGCCACAACCACTCAAAAACTCGCCACATCCTTGAAAGCGAACAGCTTTGCAGGAGATATGAAGAAACACCTGTTTTCCATATCTTGCAACATCCTCACAAACATGGCTAACATTCCGCGCCTGGTCCAAAGCTTCGTAATTTCAGAGGGAGCGGGGATTCCAGGATTGTTAGATCCGATACCAGCGAAATCAAGCACCATGGCAGTGATCCCAACAGCGATGGCGGTGGCGACGGAGGACACAGACTTAGGGAGATCGCCGTCGGGGTTCCGTAGCCAAGCTGAACGCACATTTTTCCCCAAAGTACCAAAGACCGCAGGACCATAAGGATCGACTGGCGGATTGGTGTCTGAAAAGGCGCCCTTGCTGTTGGTTTCTCGTATCGATATTACAGAATCGTGATTCGCTGAGAACATCTCTTCCCGGTTCTCGCCAGAGTTTGATGCTGCTGCGAAGAATAGTATTTGGTGATGTAGCTGGACCTCGGTTATGGTCTTGCTGATCACCGGTACCTCGTCTGGGAAGCCGAAGGACATGGATATGATATCGGCTCCGCACTCCTCCGCCGCCCGTCGAATTGCCTTGTTTCACTTCGTCAGTTTGGAATGCGGCCCAAAGTAACGGGGCCGCGAAACAGGAGCAATGGTCACCTCGGCAACACTTGTAGCAGAGTCTTTCAGACTAGCTCTGTCTTTGGTCACTCTGGCTACGTAAATGTCTGCTGTTGGTGCAGTCTTCATGACCAGTGCAGTCGTATGAGATCCATGCCCGTCTCGTCGATAGGATCTTCCGAGTTCTCATAAACGTCTCTCCATTGCTTGATGCGGCGTCGACGCGCTAGGATCTAAAAAAAGACGGCTTCGTCATCGTAGCCCGTGTCAAAAACAGCTATCCGAACTGGACGCCGTTTTTGTTCCTGGCCACTGCGACGAGGCACATCGCGCATATCTGTTCACTTCAGCAAGCTGATCGATCCACTGCGTTGACTTATCCGCCTCCTTGTCCTGAATCGTATTCGCACTTGTGTCGAACTTGGGCATAGGATCTAGAGACGAAATGGCTGTCGGGGGCGACATCCGCGCAGAGCACGATGTGAACACATTAGGAAAGTACGAGATTTAATAGCTGGAAACGCGATACTTGAATGATGAGCCGCCTGATGACGACCCCAATATAGCCATCCGGCTTTCTGAGCCCAAAGTGCGCGCAACCATCCAGGCGGGACTGTTCGGAAAGCAGCCGGTCTACATGATTACGGGTGTCAAGATCGCGCGGGGACTGGCGGTGCGAAATGAGCGTTCGACGAGGGTTGGAGGAGGACCGGGGTCAACGTTGCCTGTGATGGAAAGTGTGTCCGTCGGCGGCGAGCTTAGAGGGGAGCGTCGAGACGCGAAGGCTAATGCTTTCAAGGGCGGGAAGGAGGATATCGTGTTCGCATATCAACTGCATGTCATCCGATTGAAAGGCAGAAAGAAGAACATGGTGGTTGGGGTCTTTGAATCTGAAGCTGCACTCCTCCATGGTGAGGAGGTGCCGAGTGGTTTGGACGTGGAAGGCGCCACGATAGGCATGGCCACGGCAGAGGAAATTCGCGAAATTTCTGATGACGAAGACACGGGGATCGAAACCTGTGAAGTTCTCGATGCTGATGGATTAAAGTGCGTTTGCATCGTCGCTACCCATGAATAGGTGGAGTGACATCGCAGTATTTTGGCGACAGCACAAGAGCTTAGCATCTTCAGTTTGGCCGTTGGAGTTCGTACATCATGCACAAGATCCAGTCGAATGCTCCCGTTCTGATGGCTGTCAGCATCTGCTCAAAACTATTTCCAGAACGCGGATGCTCACATGCGGAGGCGATCGCCATAACATTTCACCCGGCACGCCTTGAAGTCTTCCAGCGTGCATCGTTTCTTCAAAGTGGGACTGGTGACTATAACAGGGTGATCAGTTGGTGGATTACTGAGGGCGATAGTGATGTATTGGCTGAGTTCCCGAGAGGTAGCGTCGTGGGATCAAATTTATATTGTGACCAATACATGGTGGCAAATCCCCGCTTCATTGCCCCCCTTCGAAACTTCTAAATTGGTCGGATGGATCATCCGGTCCTAACTGCAGCTATAGTGATGACATATTCGAAGAAAATCTTACTGAAAGTTATCCATTCGACATTGTCGCTAAGCTACCACATGAGCAGATACAAACTATCATATAGTGTCTAGGGCCACTAGACATTGCGAATCTTCGTGCCGTACTTCAAGCTACCATGTAAAGTAGAAAGGAGAACAGGCGTTGGCGCAGGTACCGCGAAGCTGGTCGGCCAGCAGAAGCGTATAATCCGATAGTTTGGCGTAAAACTGTCTGGAATGTATGCAAGGGATGTCCGGGAGATAATAATGGAACTTAACAAGGTTTCCACACGATCTGCAATGAGGACAATGTGAGGATTCGTGGCACGGTCAACAGAGATTGGAATATAATGGAGCACGAGTGGGTTGAACCTTGGTGTACATTGAAGGAGCGATGCATCATTTTCGTCCATCAAACGGACTATCGTCAAAGGTTTGAAGTCGTATGGACTCCCTGACCCCGGTCCCCCGCTGTTTGTCTGTAATGGATATTACTTTAGCCTCATAGCCGAATCTTTGCCACGTTGCAGCCGTTTTCTGATCTTCTGTGGAGGCCAGCTTCCGGGACGTCAAGGTGTTACCCATTTCCTTGAGGAGAGGTCGTAGCACGGGAATGCATTGTACCATAATGGTTCCCGCTACTTCGGACGAATACCTAAGCACTCAAAGTCAGTAATGTTCACGCCCAAGGTTTTGTCAATGCCGGAGTTGCTCAAAGCCGACGAACCAAATATTTGACATTGCGTTATGCCCTAGGAACAAATGTTAGACACCGAGGATTCCATTGCCGTAAAGCTCCAACTCACAGTAATACCATGGATTATGTTTGTTTCCATCATCCTTCCATGCTGTTCGAATAGCTGCAATGACAGCAACTCTTGAGACCGCTGTTAGTCACAGCTTTTACTAATCAAGCAGGTTCATACATACACCATGCCAAGGCTCATGGTCGCACACAGCGCAATCTTTTCCATCTTTTTCAAATTGAGTCGCCAGGTGATCCACCAAGGGAACAAGGCAAAGAGGAAATCCATGATGATGTTGACGACTGTGGATCGTTGTGTGAGCTTGATACCAAAATGTTAGGGATGATAGACCGGATCTACGTACTCTGACCTCCTTCCTTGAAGTCGTCGCGAAAGTCGGCGTAGATGCAAAAGTTGAGTCGGTAAGATGCTTGATAGTCTTTCGTCCCATCACACACCTTTGCCCACTGCAGTATGCACTTCACGATCATGTAGGCATTCATGATGAAGATGCACACCCAAATAATAGAGGTCTGCAATCGGCCGCTCATCCGCAACAGTGTCACACCAAGTGCCGTTTTGCTCCATGCTTGTCCGACAAGCGTACCGCAGGATGACACATTGATGAGGATGTGCATATGTTGTTCCCAGTCTCCTGTCGGGCTGACATAGCCAGTGGCGAATTCGTAGCTGATCAATGCATCATTGGCTAAGAGCACTCCCTACCATCAGAATATTATCAGTGGAAAATTCAAAGATGACCTCTGCGCTGCCCAAGAGAACAGACGAGTGCAGCATACACTTACCCATGAGGCTATGAGGATATAGTCGTCGTACCAGAGACCAGCGCGGGTGATTTTGATCCAAACTCTCGTCGCAAGCAACAGAGTAGCGCCAACGAAAAGGAACCATAAACCCAGATTGAGCTGTAGAGTCGGATCTACGAATTCCGATACGGTGTTTCCATCGCGGGTCACCGGTGACGACATGATCCCATACTAGCGGTCCGGAAACGACTTTGAGGTTGAGAATAAGTCAAAGTCGCTTCAGACAAAAGGGCATGAAAATTTGAGAGATGCGGTACAATTGTGCCGAGGAAGTTGAAGGATTGCCACGACGTACATTTCCCCAGTATTCTTCTGTGCCATAGCCTAGTGCAAACATTCGATCTGGTGATGAAAGGTTGCAGGCGCCAGATTTTAATTGTAATTGGTGGAAACTCGGCTCGAATACATGGCACCCCAGAGCTAGTACTACGACGAGGAGGTTCCAGAACGCCACAGGAAGCTGAGGAACTCGGCTGTCGTCTACACGATGCTGGGCTGTCCCCCTTGCAACGATGCAAGTACAATCTCACCCTGTTTCACGTACATAGATTCTAGGCGCCTTTTACGAGATCCGGGACCCATTTTTAAACCGTTCTTGGCTCGAAATTTCCGAACGACTCCACACACATCCCCGCTAGCTCGCCGACGATAGCATCGCCTACTGCACAGGGTAAGCGAATTTTAAGCCGCGTGCAAGATTCAGCCGCATCAAGTCCCAACGGTTTGTTTCCCTTAGTCCAATCTGTCTTAGGTCGAAGAATTCGGTGTCATGGGGCGGGATCTTCTGAGCTGACTGACGCACGAAAAGCGCCGAAGCACGTGGAATCAGGTTTCACTTGTCCGGTATCCAATAAAAGTTTTAGATACATTCATATTACCCAAGGGTTGCTTAGAAGAGAGTCAATCTGCACCTGAAAGTTGGTATCAACAGCCGGTGGATTGTAATCTCCCAGGGGATCAGACCGAAGCTGGACAAACTGTCTTGGTTCCTGAGCCTTCTCGAAAATCGCCGCGTGCGCCAGGCGCCTCAATCGTCCTGCTAAGTGGATCGACTGTCGCGGCTAACTACAGCCGGGGTCGGGGCGAGATCCTGTAAATGTAGTCTTGCGGCTCAACTGTGTGAATGTGGTACAAGCTCTGCAGGGTAAGATTGTTCTCCCAAGGCGTATCAGCCCTGTCCGACAGTTGACGGGCACTATGAGCGAAATTCTAAGGAGTGGAACCGTGGAGAATAATGGTCCCACGATCTCCTGCTGCCCTACATTAGGCTTGAACATGCTCCAGCTCTGTACCCGCATCCGTTGCGAGTCATCTACGCTCAGCATATACACGTTGCATGATACCATCAGGCCAATTGGCCGAATCCCACTTGCTAGAGATGAAAGGCATGAAGAGAATGACAGCTTTGATGTATGGATTGTCACCAGCGGCTGTTAGAGAGGCGCCACCGGAGGGAGTGCCCGATCCTAAAAATGGCGATGCGAGAACTGTCAATTCCGGGGAGTGAGCGCGCAAATGTTCGGCATCGTGGTAGTCTTCGGCTTGCTGCATTGGGTCGACAGCATTGCGAGGAATTCCTCGGCTAGAGCCCAACCGCGATGATCGTAAATCAACACGAAGTATCAGGCTTCGGTGAATCTTGTCCCCAATTGGGATTAAAGTGTCTTTAAGATGGGTAGGGATTTGTGTCATGATGACAATCGACGTACAATTTGGCTGCCGTGGAGCGAAAACGAGATCGCCCGGAGACTGCTTCCGTCGACGGTCCTAAGACTCCACGCGCTTCGAAGGTATCGCGTGGGGTATTGCGAAAGTATGCATGGGTAATTATCTCGGATCTGCAATGAACGACCAGTCAATCTACCTAGTTCGAGAAAATGACTCTGATGTTGATCGGACACAGGACGAATGCGTTCTATTATGCGGGTCTCGGCCAAGGTTTATGGCCGCTTACTCACTGCAAACATTGTGCCAGAAGAACACATTAAATCTGGCCGGTCATAGCTTACTAAAATGGCAGTCATCTGTCTTCATATTGGTTCATGGTTAAGAACAACTGCTTAGGACTAGTTGATGATCTGCCATTCCAGCTTCTGCGGAGAACTACGAACGGCCGCCGAAAGAGGGCTAAAGCATAACCTGCACAACGAAGGCCGATTGCCCAACTATCACCAACGTGAAGATGGCGACTGAGTACCAGTGAAGTTCCTTTTAGTCTACCAAGTTCTAACTTTGTGCCCTTCAAGAGCCATTCACCAAGTAGTCACCGTCGTTTGCCGTGGGTAACTCTTGCACTTGAGTTTTGATAAGGGGTAGACGTTAATAGTAACGAGGGACTAGCTATCAGACCTGATGGCATATCGAATTAGCTACTTTAAAAGATCACGCGTAATACCAGATCAGACACGTATTGCCAGAAGTCGAAAAAATCCATCAATATTTCCGAGTCTACCGCAAATGTCCGCTCCGTCCACGGCCCTGCGTATCTACGACTTGATGTTGCCATATCGTGTCGAGTTCAAGACTTACGACTCTACCATATTTAGAGGCAATCTACACCACGCCCCAGATGCTCGGCAACATACACCGATAAAAACCTTCGTTCGCGGCATTGGCCTTACGCAGAACAATATCCGGAAGGCAGGTTTCGCCACTTCCTCCAGGCAGGATGTCATGTGCTTGGCCACGACAATCATCCTAGGAGACGGCCCAACGTCACCGATCTGAAGAGAAACCCAGGGATGTCGAGACTCTCCAATTTTGGCCGTTGGAAGCTGACGAAGCAGCCGGGAAAGGTGGCTCTGTCCTATCCCCTAACTATGAGCGTGACTGGCCTATCATTGTGAAGAAGATGGCCGACCGAGACGGTAATATATCATCCAACAATCGGCTAACAATGGCGAGTTTCTGGGAAGTCTATAAAGCTAGGCTCACGGATGTCTTTAGCATAATTAGGGCGTCCTTGTTATGGGTCACGGTTACAGAGGATATCGTCTGCGAGCCACTTGACTTCACCAAGGGACGGTTTGACAAGCTTGAGTGCCCTGAGGAGATCTGTGTTATTCAAGGGGATTAACTCGCATGGTACTTTGATTCTGTGTTTCCAAGAGTGTAGAGGCGATGTTGGTTTTTTTTTTTTTTTTTTTTTTTTTTTTTTTTTTTTTTTTTTTTTTTTAGAAATATAAAGTAAAATTAAAAAAATGGGAGGGGGTGTTTTGGGCAAAAAAAATTAAATCCGCA
>JARVKF010000101.1:166766-565526 GCA_039778275.1 Seiridium unicorne
TTTTTTAATTCTTTATGGGTGGTTTTATCAACAACACTATGTGTTTTTTTTTTTTGGCAAAGTTAAAAATTGTTTTTTTTTTTTTAAAATTTTTTTGTTTTTTTGTTTTTTTGTTTTTTTGTTTTTTTTTTTTTTTTTTTTTTTTTTTTTTTTTTTTTTCTTTTGAGAAACATATATCATGAACATGATAACTCTTGGACCCAGATGTTTTCCGCAAATAGATTGCCAGCCTACCCATAGAGTGGAACTACATAAAGCCGGTTCGAATGCCAGGACCAGTCCCAAACGTAGCACACTAACTCGAAGTGAAGTCAGACCGAGCAGGTGACCCCGTGTGGTGCAACGAGCTACCCCGTTCTTTGGCACCATTCCCCTGCTTTTACCATTACTCAGCACACTATCGTGTTTAGCTCTACCCTGGGGTGTATCTTGAAAAGCGTTGTGCTCTAATACTGTGACCGGAACTAGTTTATTTCATTATCTTTCTGGTGCCCTCTGCAACATCTGGAGAAACGCTAAGCCGAGCGTGCTCAGCGCATCGTCGATATGGATCTGGACATTTAGCTGTCTGGAGAATTAGGTAGGTGATGTGATGCTTAATAGCGGATATTTTATGACGACTATGTTTGATCCCATGTATGATCTGATCATCAAGCCGTATCGGGAAACAGGGGTGAGCAAGTTGTACGCGCCCAACGGTACGTTGCTGCACTTCGTATCCTTTGTCTAAAGTATTTGAGAGGCAGTGAGTTCTGGAAGTAGCTGAACAGGAAACACCGACAACGTACACAAAACTATATTCAGGCCCTCGAGGAAGAGGTGTTGCGGCTTCGTGTCACATAACTCATACTTAAGGAAAAGTCGGAATCGCCGACGGGACCTTTAATCGACGTACCACAACCCCCAACGATATCAGTATGACACTACTATGCAGGTAGAGGCGAAATCCCGGGGATTGAACGACTTTCCCGGCAACTGAGACAGTTGTTGTGGGGTAGGGAGAACTCCAGCGAACAGATCCCGAACCAGCATGCTGTATCACAGCTACCGAAACCACAGCCCCTAAAGTATCGTGGTCACTGAGCCATGAGGATGACTCGCGTAATCAGACCACGCCACTAATGTGGGTTAACGCTTTTGCCGTTGCCTCCCTGCCAGCAGCGGAAGACGGGCCCGAAATTAGTACGACTTCTCTTAGCCCTCAGATGGGCGTTGAATATATCCTTCGGTACTGCAGTCTAGCCCCTTTTCTGTCATCTTCGGTTTTTCCAACACGTCTTGGTATCTGATTTTGATTTACCAGACATGAAAAGCCATGTCTCCCACATCTTAAGCATGTGATGGTAGCAGAATCTCGATAGGGAGGCAGCCATGCAGTCCTTTATAATTAGGGCACAAATCATGCTTATAATTATTCATCAAGACTATTCTACGAATATCAATTGCACCCACCAGTCCAAAATACTCATGTAAGTCTCAGATAACTCGATAGGCTTCTCCAGGCCAGTGAACGCCTGCAGCTGGTTGCTGAGCTCACTCGGGTCCAAATATGGGCTCTAGTCTGCAACTCAACGCGATACATCCGATTAATACGGTACTGATCACATCGATGTTTGAGGGGTTGTCGTAGTATAGCTAGTGTAACAGGTGGGTATCCACAGAAGCTCTGTTTACACAATACACGCGCTGACCGCTGTGAGATGACAGTTTTGGTATAGCTATAAGTAAGGCAACCATAAAGGCCGCTTTTCAACACTTCCTTGGGTGGCCGTATAATGTGTATGAGCGAATCGCAGTACTGCACAACGAGTACTCACCACAAGCAAGTGAATCTCAAGCGGGCACGCATCGGGGATTAATCGACCGGCCAATGGAATTTGATCAACACCTAAACTGCCACTACACGGTCTTGCGGCCGATTTCTACTTAATCCCCATTTTCAACAAATTAGGGTTTACTTTGCGGAATTGCAAAGATAAATTGAAATGTAGGTTAGTTGATGGCTGTCTTAGTTACCGGTTCGAGCAGATAGTAGCTCAAAGCCTACTCTAGCAAAAGTTTCCGTTTTTATGTCAGAATAGGGGCTCCGGCTTAGCGTTTCGGTAGATACCGTACCTGTACAAAATAGCACCATGGCTTCGCTTTTGAGATAACACACTCGTAATATGATGATGTCAATTGACCAAAATGGTTTATACTCTAAAAATGTAACTGTATTGTAAAATATATACCGCTTAACGTGCACCTCACGGTACCGTATTGCACCGTGGCGCTGTGGCACCAGCCACAACCATTCAGGGCAATTCTGAGAACTTCCCACTGGGAAATCCCGTGGGAAATTAGTTAGCTCAAGACTCATCACCCTCAATTTGTGCGTTGCCCGTTTATAGTGAACCAACCTTTCTGAAAGGTGCGCACTTTTAAAAACGGCTACTCCAGCCACCTGCACTATCGGCCTTCACAGCCATTAAATATAAACTACATATAGCTACCTTCTTCTGCCTTTGACACCGTTCTAGTATTCAATCCAGTACTTAATTTACTTTATAACCTTTATTCCATCTTGACAATTTATTCTGTATTGTTGAGCCTTTTGGGCTCGCCTTGACCGGATGTGGAGGTCCGGGGGTGTTTTATTAATGCACACTAACGTAAGCGGATTTCGACAGGCGATACACAGGTCTTCCAAGTAGTTACACTCTTATTACATAGAACTAGTGATCTTGAGACGATATAAAATTGCCCGTTTTCTAAATTTGGTTGTGTAATTTGTCTGAAGAGTAGCACCGATTGGTGTCATATAGTTGGCTTGGGGATGATGTTCAGCGGTCTGTGGTCCAGGTTCAACTCAGACAAGATACTGTCAAACTAGTGGATTACCCCTTATCACGTGACCACTAGTCACGGGGTTAGAACAGCGTTATCAGCGCTTCTAGCGCTTCAAGCAGATAGAAACGGACAGGCAACTCAAATTGGACCAATGTAGCAGAGCTTATTCTGTGACAGATACGAGGTCTGAGACCCCACCAAACGCCCAAACGCAGAGCACAACAAAGACGCAGCCACTTACGTCTTGGGTGATGCACATGAACCTTAAAGTACGCGTCTTGACCATGTGTGGGCGGTGTGGATTGAATTTGGACCATGAAACTTGCCTCATCGAAACGTAAACCATTGGCTTTCGGTCAAACTCAGAGCCGGTGGTTGTGCCAGGCCATTCGCAGCGCAGCGATGGGTTATGCAAGCCCGAGCGGATATTGCCAGCTCCTATCGGTGATTATGCACACCCCGCACTTCCTAGTGAGACCGCCCAGTCTTCTGGCTCCGTCGAGGGTTTAGGTAAACTCTCGGCTCCGTCTGGAGACCCGATCAACCGGGGCTAACTCTCTGTAGATCGTTCATTAAACTAGGGGGACGAATCCCACCATCAAATCAATAATGCAAATCCAACACAGCTTGGCGCTTGCGACGCGACTCAACTGCGGAGACTTGCGGCTAAATCTTTTTTTTTTTTTTTCTTTTTTTTCTTTTTTTATGTTACAGACGCAGTACAGAGTTGTCACACCTCTTGAACTGCAAAGCCCGTCGTAATGTCAGGTGAGAACGTGAGCAAGTCGCCCACACGCGACAAAGCCGACACAACAAATGAAGAATCTACGATTGGGGAGTCATTCTTTCAAGATGGCCAGAAGCAAAAGCGGCGAATACCCAGGTGGCTTGATCACTTCAACCGAAGGGATCTCACGATTCTTTTCAAATCTTCGCTTGCCGTTTGGATCATGACTATACTGATCTTCATCAGCAAGACCCTTAATGCTATAGGGCAAGCGGCATTTTTCGGATGGTATGTGGTGCCTTGCCTACATGATCACATAATCATAGCTCACGTGAACCTAGTATCGTCTTGTTCATTGTACCGCCGTCGGGGGTAGTTTTTGTTCACGTGCTGGCAGGCCTGACGATAGTCATTGGTCTTCTGCTGGGTTGGGCTTGGGGAACGATTACGATGAAAGCAGCTCTCGCCACCAGACCTCAATCCGATCTCAACTCTCAATATACCGCGCTGCAGCAAGCTGTCCAGCAGGGCATCGTGCAGGCCTCTGGTCAAACACCGGCTCTACAGGTAGCCATCTACAACGGATATATGTTGGACACACGCGTGACAATTACATATTTCTGCATGATGGGATTATTTATTTACTTGGTGGTAAGCTTCCTTCCCTGGATATTGAATTAGAATGGTTGAAGATAACATCAAATCCAGTCGCGAATACGGATTGCGGCGCCAAAACTAACTCTTGTCGGTATCTTCGCCATGGTAGTGGCCGACATCTACCTTGCTGTTGCACCATTGATTCCGAGCTTCCAAGGGACCATCCCAAAGGTCTTGATATTACCTACAGTAATTGCCGTCGGCGTTGGGCTAGTCTGCAATCTCTGCATCTTTCCTAAGTCAACATCATCGATCGTCCTCGACACCACTAGCAACGTGCTGTCCCCAATGTCCGGCTTCTTTCATGCCCTGAATCTCCATTTTCAGCAACCAAGCCGACGATTCGATGTGAAAGCTCTGGAACAACTGAAAGCGGAAATAACGGTGGCATACAAGAGCGTGGATTCATCTATCAACTTCCTGCCCATGGATTTCTCATACGGGCGATGGAGTCCTGCCGACATTAGCGCTCTCCATCAACCACTGCGTCAAATCCTCGTCACTTTCGGCGCACTTGTGCAACTGCCACTTAGCCAAGAAAATTCAAGGGTGAAAGAAACTGCGTTGCTAGCAGTTGTAGAGGAGTCCTTGGAGAGCACGCGCTCAACTTTCAGAGTTCCCATTGCGCACCACCAGATCGCCAAGGCTCTCGCGATGAGGGACTATGCGAGAAATCCGGAAACTGAGAAATTGGTCCTCGAGACATTCGGCATACTCTCATCATGTGCATCACCAGTACTAGAAGCATGGCCGGTTGCCATCGACGTCATCCTTGAGGCCTTGAAACACCAGTCCGACAGGAAAGTGGGAAGAACCCAGGAGGCTTTTGAGGAGGCGATCAACAACTTACAGAAGCTTGGAGAGACGTTCAAGACTACCGCAGCGCAGAAGCTCCTGGAGCCGCATTCTCATCTTTTTGACGAAAATGGAAACATAGTGCGCTCGGAAGATCCTGACCGGCCTGCTCCGCTACTCGCTTTCCTCATTGGGCTTCTTTACCAGGAGCGCATCATCAATCTTTCGGATGCTTTGCTAGAAATGCTGCAACAGATCAGGCGGATCGAGGAAGGCAGGCAGCATAAGCGTGTGTGGGTTCCGAAAGGCCTTAGTAAACTTTTCTCGTGGACCTTTTCCAAAGACGAGGTACCTTCTACTGTGGACGGGACCTACGACCTGAGGCGAACCGCAACAGCTGCATCGGTTCATCAGACCCGCAATCAGAAGCGTCCGAAGAAGTCGGAGTCTTCTACGACGAAGACTTCGAACACGGACGATGCGAAGACAAGGCTGGAAAACATGAGAACTCCGCATGCACGTCAACGATCCAAGGCTAGCACTATTCTCCTTGGAATCGTCAACTGGCTCAGCAATGATGAAGGCATGCATGCGGCCCGAACGCTCATATTGACGATTGCCCTTGGTGTTCCCGCAGCCATCACGACCTCAGCCGGCTTTTACTACCGTGAAAAAGGACTGTGGGCTCTGATCATGTCACAAATGGCTCTGGTACCTTATACCTCCGATTTCATATCCAGCCTCCTGGTCCGAGTTATTGGCACCGCGGCAGGAGGCGTGTTTGGTTTGGTGTGTTGGTATATCGGAGCCGGATCTGGCCCGGGCAATGCATACGGCATGGCCGCCATCATGGCCGTGGCCGTTGTGGCTTTGATGTGGTGGCGACTATTTGCCCCGCCGGAACAAATAACAGCAGGTATCATGATGGCGTCCACGATTTATTTGGTCGTATCGTACAGCTGGATTGACACATATAATCCAACGTACGGTGCTCCAGGTGTTGGATATAACGTATTTTGGCGCCGTCTTCTCCTGGTTCTGATCGGATTCGCAGCTTCAACCATCGTTATGTTTCTACCACGACCACCGTCCGGTAGTAGACACTACAGGGGGCTTTTATCGGAACAGCTGCGCTCGGTCAAGGAGCGGTATGCGCTGTTCGCGTCAACTTGGATCTCCCCACCATCTGACCTAGTGGAAGTTTGCGAAACGGAAGCTCTTTTATCTCAGGAGATCCTCGAAGCATCCATTCAGCCCATCACGCTGCTCAAATTCGAATTCTCTTCAAGCACCATCAATACTACGGCTTTGCTCAAGGTGTGCAATATCTGTATCGACATAAACTCTCAGATTACACAGCTTGTTCTATATACCAACCGCCTAACACCTCATCTACGATCTAGGTTCATGCAAGTTAGCGGGGCCAACGACGAGAAGCACATAGCGGACTTGATGGCTGTACTGAGTCTACTTCAGGGGTCACTAGAGACCGGCAGGCCACTACCTGCGATACTGCCAACACCGCTTCTAAACAGAGTTTCCTCGAAGATGTCCAGCGACAGAGGCGAGAAGGAAACTGACGAAAACGAAGTCGAGAAGTTGACGGCGCGCGAGTTACTGACAGCGGAAAGCGGTCGACACTGGGCTAGCGCCCTCGGTGCATACCTGGCACTGTTGACAAGAACCGACGAGCTAGTGCTGGTACTGAAGAAGGCGGTCGGAGAAGAGTCCGGCATTGACCTTGCCTCCATGGCAGTTTGAAGCTACCCGCATCATTGCTATGTTCCTTTCGTCAAGATGACCGCTGGCTCACTTGGCTTGTATTACTGGCCACATATGGATATCACGGCCCTTCTATCGAATTCAGATATGGAGCACTTGTCCAGGCACCGCTACATTCCTCAGATTCAGGCAGGCAATGTTTAGTACAACAATCATCTCCTTAATCGTATGAATATTAATAGTACTTAGACCGCAACGTTACCATAACACTGGTAATTTGGGTTATGGAATGTTAACATTCATCTGATCTACAGACTTGGGCTTACACGTTGTTGAAGTGTCGCTGCCATTACTGCCAGAGGTCAGCCCCTACTTCGCGGATGGGCCGCTGGTGGCCAGCTGGAAACTTTTAGTCTAGTGGGGCGTTTAGTTACAAGATTTCACCAGTCGCGATCCATGAATCGCTGCGACACACAATACAAGACACGCTAATCTACTGATGCTCAATTACTTGACAATTACGCCAATGCGTACTCTTATGAGGTGGTAATACTGTAATTGTTCAGACGGTTATCAACTCCAATATCCTCCCACCACAACGTCTATGATTGGTGGCAAGGTGTCGTTGACTGGATCGATCGGCGATCGTGTTTTCGCATCAATGGACCCATGTCTGTCTGGCTGTATATTAGCATTGCCTAAATGTAGTCGCAAGCGTGCTATAGACTTCGGTGCAGTTGGTGCACAGCACTGTCGAGTTCTCTAAGTCTATCTTGAGTGTCTCGGAATGGCGCCCATACTATCCTGTGGGGGTTTGAATCCGAAGCTAAAGCTGAAGCCACTGGGTCAAGTAGATGAGCGAACATGTCCGATATAATCCGCCTGTCATATATCTACCAACACGGTGGCGTGTGGATGGATCTGGGAATCATCGTTTTAATGCATCTCAACCAAGTTTGCTGTGCCACTCTCAAGCACACCCTTAGTCCAAGTTCGAGGAGGCAATTACCTCAGCCGATGCGACGCTCAAATCAGGAATTGCCGAAAACTTCTTCATCGCCGGACGCAAAGAGAATGGCTTCCTTATTCTATTAGAGGCGTGGACCGGGCGGATCAATAGCACGGGGCTTCATGCGCGTTCGCTATTCAGCCACCTAATCCGGGACGGAAACATTAGCCAGGCATTCCGCGGTGCGTCCGGGGATAAGTTGGATTATTTCCAGGCGTATCTGGCCTGGGAGCGGCTCCGACTGATCGAGGATCCTTACGATGGGTTCAGCGGGCCCAACTACTGCAAGAACCTTGTGCTCTTGATCGACTACAGGGAATTCGCATCCGCTGCTATGTTGGCCAACGATAGTGGACCGAAGCAATTCGACTTCTTCAGCACACGGCACGACCGGGACAAGGACTCGGATCAGTTGGAAAGCTTACTTTATGTGACGTAGGTCAGCTCCGTCACTTTGAGAAAGCTTATTCTTGAACAGCTGAGTCTGGTCGTGCAGAGAATAATAAAGGCCGCGCAGATGCCCATAATTATTCAATTCGCCGAAGGAGCTGTGGAGTGGATGCAGCAAAACTAGAACCCCTGCGAGGTTACAAATCAGTCTGGTGTCACGGCACACAGGGTCAATACGGTTCGGCCTGATAATTTTTCAAAGGATCCCGAGGAACCTGGTAGTAGTTGAGGTGTATGTGCCGTCACTCCAAAGTGACTTGCATTGCCCAGTAATGGTGTTATTGTTCAGACAGTTATCCGGTCCAATTCGTCCCACCAGTAGCTCAGAAAAGCATTTAAAGAAGAAAATTGTCGTCGAGGTAAAGTAAGGCTCTATCTCTGACCGTTTAATTTACCTCGCCATTTACCTAGGTCAGGGTAGTCCATATTAAGTCAATACAGAAACTTTTAAAGAAGCCTCATGCTTTCTCGACGCTGCGACTTCCTTTTATATGATTTTCGATTCTATCGCGACCGTGGAGTCAAGGCCGATGGGCCTGTTTGATAACACGCTCCCCAATGAGCAAATTGCGCACTCTTTAAGTTAGCTAGCCCTCCGTACCAGTTTTATGGCCGCAAAGAGTTGATAAAGAGAGAAACATGCTCAATTCTCTAGCCACAAAACCAAGCTGGTACTCGTGAAGCTTCTGATGAAAATTCTCCTCTATCACCACATCACAACAGGGCTTTTGCGCACGCTCGCACTCGCAGCATGCTGTCGAAGCTGCATAGTGACCTCAACCGGAAAGCCAAGCCCAAACCTGCACGGATTGAAAATGGGAGGCCAGCGCGATAAGGTACTTCTACCAGTTGTTAGCGAGGCGTTCCTGCTAATAATTTCGACTAGGACCAGTCACACTTCGTGTCGACCACATCCGCCCTGCAACACGATTTCGGGAGGTGAGAGCCTCGTTTAACCTTTGATATGATTATATTGACAATACTAGCAGCGTCATACTACCCCGGACCGTACTATTTGTGGTCGGCGACTCCAAGAAAGAGTATGTGCTCCATGTGGGTGCCATAATGCGCCTGTCCAGGCCCTTGCATGTTCTTGTCAATGGAGACATGAGGGAAGCACAACAGGGTCGCGTTGAATGGCCTGAGGTCGACGAGCAAACATTTATTCGCTTTAGCCAGTGGGCATATACCGGAGCCTACCTAGCTGCTGAGCCTGATATAATCTCAACCCCTTCCGATATTATCATCAGCCCAGCACACGACGCAGCAGCCCAGGGGACTTTCAAGACAATCGAGCATTCCAAAGGATCTCGCGAGCCAACTGTAAATACATCACCGCCTGCAATTGATAAACCGGCAGCGCAAACAGTCGTCCAACAGCCTAACACTACAGAAGAAACACCTTATTCGCTAGCTTCTCTGCTGAGGGACACACGAGGCATGGTTCCCAAAACTTGTCCCAATGGTCACGTATTCGGTCTTGTTTCGAAAGTAAAAGACTGCGATACTTGCTTGAGAGCATTTCACGTTATAGTTTGTCAGGGGAGGGCGAGCTCGCGCAGCTCCACATGCAATTCACAGCAATTTACTACGTGTTCTAAATGCCGGGAAAGAGATTCATGCATCAAAAAGATTCGGACGGCGGCTGGATTCGACTATCCCAGGCCAGAGCTACAATTCGAAGCGAGGCAGAATCGGGAACCAACGGAGGACTACAGCGAAGTGTTCCTCTCCCACGCTAAGCTATATGTTGTTGCAGACACATACTGTATCGCTCTGCTGGCTTCACAGACTATCCAAAATCTTGCAGAGACTTTGAAAGAATTCACTCTCTATAAGAACCGGATCGGTGACATCCTGTTATTGTTGGAATACGTCTTTAGCAATACACAGAGGAAGGATGCAATGCGCGATCTTCTGATCCATTATGTTACGTGCACCATCGAGACGCTGAATAAGGACCATGGTTTCCATGATTTCCTTGAGGACTACCCACAGATCGTGTCACCTCTGATAAAAAGCATGATGGAGCGCCGCGATTAGCGCGGGAAGACTGGACGACTATGATGAAATATTGATAATTCGACCTGAAACTGCTATCAATGAGACTGGGGCATTCTCGGAGTGAGATGCCTTATGGGTATAGACGCCAAATATCGGTTTAGTCCAGCTTCTTGACTCTGGATCTTCATCATACTCGAGCGGAAATTCGACGCCCTGGTTGTCAAGAGAAACAAAGGCCACGAGGGTTGAATTGAGTGGTTGAGTATCGGAGGGAACCCGAAGGCGGATAGCAGCTAGTCTATGTGAACATGATAGTGAAGTCTGTGAAGCCCGATAATGAGATGGCCGGGCCCCTATTCTAACACTCGTGCGCTTCCACGTTTTCCAATGTCGCACATCATTAGATCCGGACTGCGCCCGAAACTCTCTCTGCCAATTTTTCAGGTGTTCGTCGGCGTGATGACAACTTTGCCACGACTTTGGTGCACCAAGAGCCTAATAGGCTAAGTCGGAGGTAACGGAGTAAGTGGCAAGAGTTGGATGGCGTGTCAGTAGGACGCTAACAATATGCCAAAGCATCCAGACCGTCTACTCATTGGGGAAGGGCACGATGCCACCAAGCCAATGAAGCCGATCCAATATCGGCCTTTGATGGACCATGGAGGGAATGTGTACTAAATAATAGTAGATTCATAGGAGAACGTCTCTCGCCACGAGTAGGTTACATGAGTAAGAGTGCAAACGGTCATTGTTTCTGGGCCTTTCATGACTGATACGTATTCGCAAATCACACAAATCGCACAAACTCCTTCAACCAGCTAATCATTACTTGTGGCATTTCAAACAATAGATCAAACCATAAGTTATAGTGTCTCGGTTAAGTAAAGAAATGGGTGCCTGATCTATCTCGATGGTTGTCCATTAACCAGCGCCAAAGCAGGACTGCGTCTTCGTGGGCCCTGTCGGTCTCATTGGCCGCCAAGGGCACCGCCTCTCCTAGGTCTGCGACTACCATGCCATTTAATTCAGCTATTGCTGCCTCTCCTATTATCTGTTGCGCTGGTACTGTTGATAGTAGTGTTTTTCAGCGATGGCGCTGGTAGTGATCATAGTATTGTTTATAGTACTCCTTCCAGCGCTGGCTTTCAGCCTCTTTGTAGAACTCCCGAAGATACTGGTCGTAATCATCTAGTGTCTGCTGCCGTGTCCGATGCTCTGGCTGCTGCTCTGGTTGCTGCTGTGGCTGCTGTTGTGGCTTCTGCTGTGGCTGCTGCTGCTGCACAAGCTGTTGTGTCTCCATCTGCCGTTGAATCTGCTGCAGCAACTCCAGTATTTTCGGTATCTCGGATTGACTACCGGTGCCAGAATCAAAACCATCCTCTTGTCTGACGGCATTGCAGGCATCACATTCCTCAAGTCCTTCACATTCGCCACCGTTGCCACCGTGGCCAGGGTCACCAGAACTTCCCTCATTATTGCCATCGGCAACAGTCTCATATGAAGGGAGAGGTTCCTCTGAGGATCGGTCCACCCCATTGTTATCCCATGACGCCGCCACCATTCCGCCCACCCCATGCTGCTCCTGATAAACACGTTGAACTGAAGCCCAGCCAATATCTGTGTTCTCGAACAGCGGTACCCCATGGTCACTTAAAATTTCAATGCCACGAAGAAGCGTGGTAGGGAGCCGGAGGAGCTGGCCCTGACCGTTCTCTACCACCTCATCCTCGCGAGCTTCAGTATACTCTGGAGGCTCCGAGCTTTCAGGGGAATTGGTCTCCTCGCTACGGGAACACACTTCGTCGTGGTGACGCCTCCGAGCCGGATAGAAAACAGGCGCCCGATCCTTTGGCGAGGAAGTGACAGACTCGTGAAACGGCATTTTTGCGATTAGTGAGCTTTCTTAGTCGTAGGTCGATGTGGATTTGTTGGTTAGGACTTTTGAGGAATAAAAGAGAGGGAGAAAATAGCAGTTACTTTAACGAATATAAACAAATGATGGAAGAGAAGGTTTCAAACCTTCTGGCGATCAAATTTCCCTTCTCAACGAGCGAAATATGGGTGCACTCTGGCTTCCATTATTATGTTCACCGTGCCCAATTAGATGGGTATCTGATGTTATAGGGGCATCCGCCAGCGCAGCCTGGCCGGAAAATTAGGTCAAGTCACTCATTCGCGCCATCCCATTTTAGAATAGGGCCTAGGCACCTGTGTTTTCTCAGCGCTACCAGTATTTGGATGGGTTTTGAGTTTCTCGTAGCCATGGAGCCAAGGCCGATGGGCCCGAAAACACGCCCTTCACCACCAGAACTTGCTCACCGATGAGTGATTTCCTTTGTTCTCAATGTACCTCACGGTGAGCTGGAGTCATACAATTTCTTGCTACATCGGTATTGATAACAGCCTACGAAAACCCCCGTGCAGCGCTGCCTATCGACATATCTTGACAGACCTCAATCCAAGACGCCGCATCTAATCCCCAGGCTGTCAATTACATTCATCTGCGTGTGTCTCATCTTGCTACCACCTCTCGAATCTAGCCAAGTAGCCATCCGCCTTTCGCCACTTTTCTCAATGACGTCGCGTTTCTGTTTATCCGTCAAGAGGAGTTGCACAACTGCCGGCTCCGGCGAGGCGGTGAATGCTGTTCGGATATCAAGACCCCGCTTTCCCCGGACAAGAGGTTGCATGTTGAGAGACCAGACAAGTTTTCTCATTACCAACAACAGAGTACGTTCGGCTAGCCGCTGCCAAGGGCATATCCTTCGACCAGCCCCGAATGCATACGTTTGGTTGCGTCTTTCATTGGGTTCATCCTTGATTTTGGTTCCATGCCAGCTATTGAGGTACCTGACGGGGTCGAATTCTTCTGGGTTGGCGTATTTATCCGGATCGTGAGAATCGCCCAGTTATCGACAAGCACGTTGGTTCTTTTTGGGATAGCATATCCTTGCTAAATGTCGTCTCAGGTCGTCGGGAGAAGATTTACAGGGAAGACAGTCAACGTAACATATACTGCTAAGAAGCTTACCTTCAAATAAGGTTCTCCGGTAATTCGACAGTCGTGCCAATTGTCGCCCAAGGTTGTAAGCAGATGCCGGCTTGATTAGCCCAAAAGTTAAATATGAGAGGTGGTTAGCATCTATAAACTATATCGCGTGAACGAATACATTGATTGATATAGTGATGTTCGGGGTTAAAGACGTACGGCCTAAATATGACAAGCTATTATGTGCCTAAAAGACTTGCTACACCTGAGTACTGCTCCAATACAGTTGGGGTCCAGTTCGCTTTATGGGAAAGTTGGAACTTTTCCTTTTGAGGCTTGATAGTCTACTGCAGCGCATCGGACATCAGGGCTAGGCGGATTGTTGGCACCTTGGCAGCTGCACTAAACTAGTAAGAGCATCTTTCCGGCCCGAAAATCCTAGTCATGGGGATGAGGAGTCAAGCCGTAGCTTAAGAGCACATCGCCGTTTTAAATGGTTCACGGTCGGGGTCCTTGGCGTAAAAGAAATTCATATTCCCACAGGATCTTGAATCTTTTATCACTTAATCCCGCATCGCTTTATGACAGCCTTTAAGGGACTACCTACCCAAGCTTTTGATAACATAGATGCCTTCGACGGCGGATTTTACCGTGAAAGACTCCTAGCTAACATCGAACGACTATTTAGACACGAGGATCCAGAGTTAGAATTGATCCTTATCGCTTCAAAAACTCAGTATGTCTTGCTGCAACTTGTATAACATTTCGCGGAGCTTGAACAGTCCTGTAGCGTTGTGCGTTCGAGTAGGGCAAACCGAAGATGAGACAGAGACAGACAGTGTATAGTCCGATCCGGATCAAGTGATGCACCCAGCCGCCATCAAGCTGATAGAGTCAGCTACAGTATTGTTGTTTCTCCCTCCAACTAGCAGGATAAATATCCGCGCGTCGGCATTTTCAGGCTACACCAGCACTACGGCACTGATCTTTCTTACCTATTGAGCCACCCGGTGAGGACAATAGAGTTAGTCTAGCAAGCTTCGATAGGAGCTTCCTGTATATTCATACACACGCATATACACATGCACACTAGTCCTTTGAAACCTAAACAGTGCACGACGACAACAACGAAGACGATGACGATGAAGGCGGTGATAATAGTATAGGCGACGCCAGCGGGAATCGCCTCGGCCTAGCCGGTAAGTGCGTGGGGATGGTAACCAGCTTAATCTGCGGGGCTATGGCCACTGGAATCATCCGTGAGCTAGCTCTGGCGCCAAAAGATGCGTCGTCGCTGTATTGTCCGAACCGCCGACGAGAAGAGGGCGAGCGGCGATGGCACCACGACGTCGTTCGCTGCGACTACACCCGCGACTGTGGCTGGCAAGGGACCTCGTCAGCGGGTGGTCTCAAAAGAGCGAGGCGATGAGCGACGCGGGTCGTCGGCGAGTCTCGGGAGCGAGATTGTGTTCACTGGGGAGAGTATAGCTCTCGACAGGTAGGAATTTAGGGATATGTTCTCTGTGCTTCAGGTATCAAACTAGACTAGACCAGAGCCACGATCCTTACTCAGCCAATGTCCATTTCCCACATCAGTCATGTCCTTCCCTCCGTCAATCTTCGAGCGCTCCAAACCTAGATCAACCAGAGTAATTCACTTTCCCTATAGACTTGAGGTTGACCTTGTGCGTCAGTGTCAGCACTGTAACTCGTTTTGCGAAGCATCGAAATGTCACGTAATGTAATGGGTAGCTGCACAGAACCAAGGCTAGCGCTCAAAAAGAAAGCAATGCCAGAGAGAGAGAAAGACGACTTGCTAGAGGTACAGCGCTGTCATGTATTCGTACTCGTCACTTGTAGGGCGTGGTATTTAAGCCATTAAGGGCATTATCAATTTCTTAACTTATGCAATGTCACTCCCGAACGTCCTCAGCGCAGTTGTGCTCTAAGGAGTGTTGACAGGCATAGTAGCCATAGGTAGTTGCTTTACTCAGTGCGATGAACTGCTAATGCCCGGCGTGATGTTATAGGTAAGCCTGGTCTAGTGGATAGGCCTTCACGTAGTAGATACCCGTCAAAGCATTTTACAACAGATTACCAATTAGAACAGCAACACCGCCATCCTCAGGTAGCTAAGTAAGCCATCCAGCATGGTAAGTAGCAAATCACAAATCCTCCCGCTCGCCTATTGCCCTCCCCCCTCCTCCACCACTACCCGAGGAGAAGCGTTAGCATTACCGATTGCCTTCAATGAGAAAGAAGACGTGTATGACAGACGCATCGATCAAGGTGCTAGGAGAAAATCGTCGGTGGTGTGGGGCGGGTTACGCGTGATTCAGGTGGGGGATAAATCCATCTGTTTGCTGCCGGCGACGTTGGCGATGTTCTGTTCTCCCCCACCATAAGATTCAGGCAGAACCGTACTAGCGTGAACCTGAAAATTTTTCATACTTAAGCAGCTCCCCCATCAGCCCTGAACCACTTTACTCTTCTTCTTCACCACATGCTTCACGAACTTTGGTCATTCTGGACAAGCAGCAGTACAGTCAAGCCATCTCACATCATCGTCAAGCATCATCCATCTATTGCCATCATCCATCTACTATCACCATCCATCTACTATCACCGTCCATCCACCGTCATCATCCATCATCAGTCGTTCATCCGTCACCAGTCGTTCGTCCGTCACCAGTCGTTCGTCCGTCACCAGCCATCTTCGACGACCTCAGGTCCGACTACTCCAGCTCCGAAGGCTTCTTACCACCAGATCTCGCGTCATATCAGTCACGACAGTCATAGGCTAGCTATCCTTGCGGCGTCAACAGTACTAGATCAGCCTTCTTCTCGCCAACATCATTCTCATCTGCGCAGCTCACGGTAGCTACGATACGCTACTCCTTTCAAGGCGCTGCCACCAGGTTCGGGGAACGTCATCATCAGCACTCGCTCTGTCTGCCTGGCCACGACAGCTTCGAGTCATGGATCATCATCGCCACGCCCACAGTACCAAGTCTTTGCTTTTTGTCAGTCAAGTAAGTCTCACTGTACCTGAGCCGTGCTCGTACCGTCTAACCTAACATTGAATCAGAGACAAGCTTCAGCCACAATGTGGCCACGCCGATACCGTCCTGGAGCGGCTCCACTTGAACGACTTCCCCTTGAGCTTCAATCGGAAATTTTCGTTTGGGTGGATCTGGATGACCTCCACTCCATTCGAGGGATATCGAAGCGCCTTCGTTATAGCTGCCAGCTAGATGGTTCCGTTCCTTGTCGCATCGTAATCCGTAGCATGGGTCTTCCAAGATTTCGCATGGTGTCGGGATGCCTTGCTGCCTCGATGATGAGCTAGGTGCCATCTCCGCGGATAGCGTCGTCTCCCCATTACGACATCAACAACCTGGCAGCCAATGTCAGCAGCTTCAGCAAGACGTACCTCGCTCCTGGTAGCACAGAGAAGGCAATTCCGGTCGAGCAATGGAACATCCAGCTGGCCAAGGATGCCTTAGCTCTAGACTCGCAGGTTCGGCAGCTTGCGGTTAAAACAGCTCAGGGCTACCGAAGCTATGACCGGTATGTCGGCGCCGAAGAGACTTCTCGACTAATGAGAGCAATCTACATGATGGATATCATTCGAGTGTTGCTTCCGATCGAGTTCCCAAACCAGGACCTGCCACTCGCCAGTTT
The DNA here is from genome assembly GCA_039778275.1 of Seiridium unicorne. Classification (NCBI taxonomy): domain Eukaryota; kingdom Fungi; phylum Ascomycota; class Sordariomycetes; order Amphisphaeriales; family Sporocadaceae; genus Seiridium; species Seiridium unicorne. Next base: position 183,633 of record JARVKF010000101.1, read on the forward strand.
CTGGAAGAATCTTCCTCCTTGGGACGAACAGGCGGTGGCTTACGTTGCTTTGAATATCACAAAGCTCATGCTTAGCTGTAAGTCACCCTTAATAATCTTCCATGCGAGGTAAAAGCTAAATATTCAACAGCCAAAACGCAAAAAGACACAGCCGAACTCAGTCTACGTGAGCATTTGCAGGTCTTTACGATGACCGGGGTCAAAAGCTACATGGACAGCAGCAAGCACTGGATCAAGGACTTGGCACAAGTGATGGCGAGGGGCGCCCAGCCACGGTCGATCTACACAGTAACAACGGACGGCTCGCAAAGACTTGGGAATCAAGGGACTGTCATTCGGGCAAACGACGTCAAAACCCTTGTTCAGCGATTTCCAGAGAGCAATCTTGGCCCGGCAGAGCTTTGGTTCTTCAAGCTGGTGATGAGACTTAACCCGGATATCATCCCCCAGAAGATCAGACGAGACGCGAGGTATCTCAAAAATCATTTACCTCACTTTGACAACGCCACTCTCATTCACGTCGCCCAAGGCAATTGGCCAACTATCCAACAAGTTGCCACGGCTGCAGATCGCCACTTAACCCTCCATCTACAATCAATGGCCACAGAGTTGAAGCGATTCGATTAATTGCATCAATCCCAACTACGTCAATACTTGACCAGTGGCAGTTAGTTTGGGACAATCGGGCTGAGGAGGGACTCTACAGAGCGCATAGGCGATGCGATTATATTATTTTGACAGTGGATCAGTGACGCAGTTGGGTAAACTTGAGGAAATGAAGCGAGGGAAGCCAATCTCAGTTGTGAACAGATTAAGCGCATACCAGAGAGTTGGGTGATTTATGATATTGGGGAGCTGGTATACATGAGAAGAAAGATATGCATAAGCCAGTCCATTGATCTAGAGAGAATGCTACAGTTTACGCCCCACAATTATACACTAGCCAAGTTACACTAGCCAAGTGATATGAGCACTACATACGTGAACCTCGTCGTTTGTGAGGTCGTACCATTCCACATACTGAAGACAAAAGATATTCTCGAGAATGGTTTCGGAACGAAACTCACCACAAATGTCGAGGGTTACCGGCCTAGGAGGAATGACTCCTTGTTTGAAATTACTAGCTGATGGTTGTGAAAGACTGACAAGATAGCCCTTTCGTTGAAGCTCAGGGTGGGTGTGATTGGTCCCAGTCACGCCGAGGCCCTCTCATCGGGATTGGTAGTCTCGCTGTCGTCGCTAGCGAGCACATCGATATTAGATTCGACGCTTTAAATGAAAATCATGGCTCGACATTCTATTCTGTTGATGAGGCGTTGGACCTTTTGGACTCTTTAGGGTTTTTGGGTCCATCGACCGTTACACCGTTACTCCATGATTACGGTTAAGTCAAAATCACCTAGACCATAGTAGCAGACCTGATAGAACACATCAGATGTCAGGGCGGTGGAGCCGAAAAATGGCTTGATGGAAATATGTATTAGCATACAAATGAGTTGTACTTCTTCAGGTTACATTCTACCTTGTAAACGGTTTGGGGTGTCACCATCACACACTCTTATCAGGTGGCTAATGATGTAACTGTCCAGACAGTTATTGACTCTAACAACTCTAATAATCTCCTAGCCAATGTCGAGTTTTATTGTAACCTACTTCGCCTGCCGAAACTTCCAGTCAACCCTGGTTGGGGGACGAGCCAGTAACCAGTTTTTCATGCTGAGAGACTACTTCGTATGCCTTGAAGTAAGAATGGGAATCTGGATAATGCGAATTCGGGCGAAGAAACAGTTGTCAGGAGTCTTCAAGTAAATACACAACCAGGACAATCATAGCCTTGAGTTCCTAAAGGGCCAGCGATTGACTCAACACCTGCGATAACTACAGCTTTTAGGGTAAATGACCTCCATCATTGGTTGATTTGTAATTTCTGCGGGGACAGCTCGGTTTAGAATTCTTGCGTCCTCGATCATTCTCGTCACGCGAAATAACTGTCGCATCAAGCCTCAAGTACTAGAGCTTCGTGTATTATTGTGCAAGCTAGCTACTAGTAAGTCCATGGACGAGAGCACTGAAAGTTACGCATGAAGTTCATGCGAGCTCCCTATTCTGGGTTGCCATGATGTACAGCTCATCTTTTAACGGCTTTTCCTTTCCCTTTCCCTTCGCTTCTAGGCGCATAGATCGCAGTCCGCGAGTCTTCCGCTGCTGCTGAGCTGCTGCCTGCAGCCGAGGCACCTGAAGCTTGGGTGGAGGGCCCCGGTTGCTTAGCTGATGTGCCTTCCCCTTTGCGTTTGCCGTGCTCCCTGTCTCTTTCTGCACGCCGGGCAGCACGTCTATGCTTCATCTCTTCCAGTTGCTCATCGCGACTAGGCTGCTCTACTAGTGCTTGGGTCCGGGCTATGACCCGTCGTGATGGGGGCTCAAAGTTTGCTGCATAAATATCCTCCTGCAGCCGTTCCTGTCGCATTTTCGTTAGAGCATCTTTTCGTTCAGCTTCAATAAGAAATTGCTCGAAATCGGTGGGGATATTGGCGTCTGTGCCTTGTTGATCGCTCATTTTGATCGGAACTAGATGTCGTAGCACGATGTATATTGTTGGGGGTATCTTGGGTCAGAACAGCCTCTAACATGCCTGGAGTTTGTGGTAGGAAGGTTCAGCTTTTATAGGTTGAGAGTGGACGTGACGATCAACCGCCAACATTTAAGTTAGAAACGATGAGTTGCACCAATCAAACGTGTTCTTTTGGTTGTAGTGAATAACGTTATTCTGTCATGATGGACGCCATTTGTCCCTTTCGTGACTAAGTGACTGCTGCAAACCATACAAATGATGCTTATCTTGTAATGTCATACAGGGAGGAGCCTCTCGTTATCTTAATCAGCCACTGGGCTGACTGGCATGATGGTGTCGGGTTTGAGAATGACACACAACTGATACAATACAATACAATTCCAGTGCCTGTTATGATGAGCCTAATAGAGGCACACCCAGACTCCTGCTTTGCGGCGATAAAAGACAGGCTGGTGCCTTACTGGATGAGTCAGATTACAGAAACGTGTAGCGCGTCATATCTCATAGCCGCAGCAGCCTTACCAGATTCTTCGGAGTGCTACTGGTCACAGTGATGTTGACCCCAAGCCATTTTGTAAGGCAATATATCGTATGCATGCATACCTTACTTGGGAGTCATGTGGCTGCATTTAGGCACAAGTCGGACACCATACTTGATTCTGTAAAACGAGGTCTGGCGGTCTTTAGCTGGGTGTGAATCATTTGCAAGATCCAATGTACCATTCTGCTGTATATGATAACTATAGGTAGTTACTTGGGTTCAGCTCGGACATGGAACTGAACTCTCGGCTTAGATCTTTCCATTCGAGCCGAGATGTGACCAACGTAGGAGGAGCTGTGGTTGGAAACGTCGAAAATAGTAGGGCGTTGGTTGCATGAGAGAAATCAATGCATCTGTGGCCAACAACATTCTGATGATGCGCTGTCGAAATGGTGCACCTTCAAACTTCACGTCAGGAGAGTGACGAGTCAATTTAGCTGAGGAAAAGATGAATGTGCACTAGTAAGACTACAACCTATTCATTGATCCACGTGACAGCCCCACGTCATCCACGGAGATTCACGTAAAAACTCCGATCTCTATCCATACGATTCGCCCATGTAAGACTTACTCGCGAAAAGTGTTAGTTTACAACCTTGCGTAGCCTAGATAACGCAAAAGGACGGAAGGATATCTCGTCGGTTTAAGGATCGGGAGGGCACAATGTTAAGGCTATCGACAGTGACGGTGTCCCACAATCGATGAAATCCATGAGAATCTTCTGGAAAACAAACAGCATGACCGTGTGAAGCATTCAAGAGATTGATGAATAAGTGAAGTGGCGTCCGATATTTGTGTCTAAGTACCTACATGTAGGTACAATGTTCCCCCTTAGTGTAGTGGATAGTGGATAGTGTTGGCGGGTTGAAGTCTTTCGTAGCCTCATAATTCCAATTCTGCAGGTCTGGGGTCCAATGAAGCTTCGAGGTATGCTGAAATAGGTTGGGGAATACTGATCACAGGTCAAATGGCACGGCGAGTTTATAACCGAAAATCGAGAGACCAGGGAAAGTGGCAGAAGGTCAAGCGCTTTCAAAACATATGGAATCAAGATTGTCCTTCAACTGGAGAGACATCCTAAGCGTCCGGCTGAAAGTCGCTCACACAATGAAATCAACTATCTGGCCTGCTGCTTATGTTATTGATTGCCATGAAATCTTCAACATGGTATTTGTACACTGTCTGGATCTGATTAGGACCGTGTCGATAGCACGCCGCAAGCCGCCACCGCAAGGTGTGTCTCCAAGAGAATGCCAGCGAAAGCCTGCTGGCGGAACCCGGCCCCACTGCGATCGAAAAGCTATGGAAATAGAGCTATCTGGGAACAAAATAACGTTTATTCTTGTGTCACTAAGTGCTCGCAGCTATTGCTGCTAGTATGTAGATATGCGTAGGTTTCTTGCGGGCTCTTGCCTAAGGATAATTAGACTTCTAGGAACCTGCGTGTAATGTCGTCAATACACCGTAACTGCCACTACCGAAGGACTATATTAGACAGAGCTCACTGTCATTTAAAGGGCCGTGAAGTAGATGCTCCACTAATGAAGGCTTCCATCATGCTACGTCACAGGCCAATATCGCTCTACAAAAGCAATAGGTTCCTTCAGCCACGGTTCCTCCAATCTGTGGTGTTTATCCAGTACGTGCTCTCCAGGTGGGAACACTGCGTGGAGGGGTACCTCAGGATGCAGCCTCTTGAGCTTCTCTGCCCACTCCTGAACCTCACCAACCGGAACACTGGAGTCGTCAACGCCATGAAACAGAAAGATTGGTGGAATCCTCTCGGCCGTCCCAAGGCTGGTAATTGGGTCCAGCTGAGGATACTTGGATAGATCGACCAACCGTCTGCTCTGTATGCTTGCTTTGGCGAGGTCCATCCTTGTCCCGCACGGAGTTCTAGTCAGCACCTTGCCCGGAACCATTTTCGCAACGTAATAGTCCAGCACAGTGATAGGGACTATCTGGTCTGCCGGAGCGATCGCCCACGTATCCATATGTCGCTGGATGGACAGTGCTGGGTATTGAAGCATGACGACAGCTGCCTTTTTCGAAAACCCGCGCAACACTGACTGCGCCGCCAGGTACCCACCCGCACTCTCTCCAACAATGGCTACATTGCTTGCGTCCAAATACAGCCCAGGAAGCTTCTCCAGGTCATTCTCTACCCAGAGCCAGAAATCACGCAAGTCATCGTCGATATCATTGAATTGCGATTCAGGCATCAGCCTATAGTCGGGCGTCACGATCACGGCCTTATGCTGGAGGGCCAGATCCAACGTCCTTTTTCTCGTTAGCAATTAAGAACTAATGTCTAGATAATCGGTTGGTGGTATCATGTACCATGGTCGGAGATCATGATCCGAAGACCCTTCGTGCCAAGCACCTCCATGTATTCTTACAAGCACTGGGCGCCTGGTGGTTGACTTTTCCTTTGGCACAAGGATATGGACACCGATTTGATGACCGTTCACCGTCTTGTATGCCTCCCAGAAAGCATCGAAAGACGGGAGCAGGTTAAGCACTTCTTGAACCTGGTACTGGATATCAACTTTGGTTTCAATCATTGTCGATGGATTGGAAGTTAGTCTGCGTATTGCAAATGCCAGTGTTGTCTACGAAGTTGTCAATAGAGTGACCCAACAGAATGATCAACCAAATGACCATGGTGGCCCTCTTCTTATATGCAGCATGTCAGATGGTTCATGGTCAGCAATCCAATGCTTGCAGTTAACTTTTTCGGCGATTTTGCCTTTTACAAGCGTATGCAAGGTCATGTATGCGGGGTTTACCCCTCGGCTCGGTTGGCGGCCAGTCGTTCCTCCATTTAGGCATAAGCACCAAGAACACGAACCAGGTCTCGTTCTTGGGGCCTACCAATTACCTTTCGGTGAGTGACTCAGACCGTAGCTACGGGTCTGGAGTTGTCGTGACTGGTAGTTTCCCATAAGACGGGAGACCTGTCGCTGGTGTGATATTGGCCAAGATGTTATCATACTTGATATCCAAATCTGATCGTAGATTATTAGTAGAGGAAGCTTGTGATGGGATTCTCGCTGCTTAGAAGCAGCTGAGCTCATGCGTTAAGCCATACATCATACAGGGCGCCGAAGCAAGGCCAAGCGAAAAGCCCGACACTGCCGCCGAAGGCAATCTCAACTTTACTGTATTTTATCGGCAACACATAGCCGTCGAGCATGTACGACTCGACTTTTCGGGTTGCTACCGTTGTTTCCTTAGTCAAACAAGTCACGATATTGAAGCCTAAACTGTATCTACGCAGTCTTGGCTGTGCTACAGTGTCACAACTATCAAAGGACAGCATCAATTCTCCCGCTCTCAATGTTTCATCACCATCTCAATCGTGGCGCAAATAAAATAGCGGTGACTGACTTTAAGGTTGTGGAGCGATTTTATCTAGCTATGAATTTACAAACTCGGCAATTCATCTGACAACTGCACATCCTTTATCATTTTGCTCTTATTAAGAACTAGTCATTACTCAATCATGACGTCTACGCCTTATACTCCTCTTGCGAGTAGCAACAGCAGCCGTTGGGCATGCTGCGCTTTTTGACTGCTTCACTCCGTGTGGCTTTACACGAGTGGATATAGTATTGGTAGGCGATAGTGACTTTGAGGGTGACGTAGGACCAGATGTATTCCCACGTAGAACGATTTGACAACACCCCTGGTGGATGAATTGAAGTTGGCGAAGGTCATTCCGGTCAATACGCCATACGCTTTCGACAACGGCACAAGCGCCCTCTCCGCCCATAAGAGTGACGGCCAGGCACGAATTGCTACCATTACTACCACCTCGGATTTGACGAATGTGGTCTTCGACACTAGACAGGGGCTGACTTGGTCCAATCGGATCATACTAAAGTGTCGGTTCACGCCATAAAATGAAATCCTCTGCAAATCCCCGGAAGATTCGATTACACGTTTTAACAAATACCGTGGTGACTCATGGATGTTTGGAAATATCCATTTTATGGAGGCTTGTCTTCCGCTGCCTCTGTTGGCCAAAGCAGCTCAAGGCTGTGTTAGGTCACCAGCTGACCCATCTACCGCTTTTGCGTCGTCATTGCAGACAACTACCATTAACTCATTGCCCATTGCGCCGAATAGCATACGCACTACTTCAACATCTTTAACTCCACTAATCGGGACGCTCACGACTCCATTGTTTACTTCAGTTAGGGATGCAGTATCTATCAAGACCACGACGTACGTCGAAAGGCCAACATCAGCTCAAATCCACAAATACAACACCGCGAGTATAGACCATCTGGTGTATCCAACGACCGAAGAACATTGTCACGAGAATCCCAGCCATGGACGGCGTTCATCTAAGTTGATATGGGAGCTTTTGAGTATAATGTTTGGTGTTGCGAGCGTTACCACTCATGATTTTGAAGTATGGCTCGCGGTATATGGACCTTGGCAGGTGTGGTGCAATGTTGATGAAGTTGTCTGTGGAGGGTTTAAGTTTCATTCCCAGGTCTACTACGTTATGATAATATCACTTACCAGATCATAAGTTTTGGTGTTTTCGGAACTCTGACTATGGGAAAATCACAATATTTCCAGATATTGGCTGCAGCTAGAATCAATGGATCGGTGTCAGGGTGTCTTATAAAGCCGCTTGTCCGTCTTTAAGCGTACTTTAATTGTGCTGCGTGCGGCCCTCAAGCAACATCCAAACTCCGAGAAAATGAAGAAGGAAAGAATATCCAGTCTTTCCCGACCTAACGCTGATGGAATCCCAACACATAGAATTCAACTATCGAAATCATGGCTATTCTGTCCAAGTTCACTATAGACCAGGAATCATCAGCATCGTATTGAATGATTTGAAAGGATACAGCGTCGTCCTCCCAAGGGAGAGAAATCTATCATTATTATAAGCCTGCTCAATGGTCCAATAATAGCTCGCGATCTAGCCGAGCTGATTATGTACAATGTTCTCCATAATGTAACATCTTCGTTATTAACTTATTGTTGACCCGGTCAACTTTCTTAGTTCTTCAACATCCCGGGCCGGTCTGTTTCAGTCCTTATATGCTCAGACCAGTCTATTATTTATGATATCTGCTATCACCCGGCATCTCGGCAGTGTTCCAATTGTTGGCTGGCAGTTCTGATACAAGGGCATCGTGCGAAAGCTCGGAGACTTGGTGATCATACCCCGGTCGTTGGTCTTTATATGGTGCAGCATATGCCTGCTCGCTATAAGGAGGCACAGAAGATGGCAAGAATGGTTGTTGAGGCACAGAGGGGTCCGTGTAATGATGTACTTCCGGATTCCCTCCCGTCCCAACGGCGCTGGCGTTCTTCGCCTTTCGCTTCCTTCTGAAGATAATGAACACTAATACCAACATAGCGATAGCGGCCAGGGCAACCCCAACACCGATCCCTGCTTTGGCGCCGGTTGATAGTCCCGCCGACGACGACGACGTTGATGACGACGAGGAAGCGGCTGTGGTACTGGAGGCTGCAGATGTTTCGCTTGCGATAGAGTTCGTATTGCTAGCGCCGGTATTAGATGTCGTGGTAGTCGCCGCTGATGTGAAGGGTGGATCAGTCGATTGTCTGGCCGGTGAATTTTAGTCACTTAATTATTCCATAGTTACTCAAGGCTGTTACGCACCTTGCTACGATAACTCCGTAGGCATTGATATATGTATCACTCGCAGAGACTGCTGTTGTTATCGTCCCGGAAATAGCCCCATAGCTCGTGGTAGACTCGGCAGTAATAGTCCCGAAGCTTACGCTCAGCAGTGTAAAGGTTGTGTCTTCAGTGACCGCAGAGGTGCAGCCATAGATATTGGAGCCTCTGTTTTGCTTACATACGTAACCGCTTCATAGTAGATATTTTAGTTTCCACGGGAAAACATCCAGTGATGGCGTTGGGTAGCACTCACGTCGGACAGCAAGTCGCTTTCGTGGTAAGCACACTCTCGGTTGTCTCAACAGACCAGCACGCTGGCGTGTAGCTCGATGGACAAATACCAGGCGAGTAGTAGTACTGGGCTGCGCGCGTGAACCCGGTCGGCATACATGACGTGGAATCCTCCGCTATGGCTCCTAGAGCGTACCAGCCGGGAGGCGTCGGGTTGGTGTCATAATGGATGCTTCCACAAATACTTCCAGAAGGCGTGTATGTCGTCGTTAGAGCGCCGATGAGAGTTGAGGTGGTCGTCGACATGATTCAGAATCAGCAGGTTGACGATTTCCTGCATGAAAGTATAGCTACCCAAGATGTTGACGCTGGTCTTGGGTAAAATGTATGGCAGATGGATGATCAAAGAGAATGACAAATGAGACGCAGACCAAGTCTAGTAGCACCGGGAGGAAGGAAGGAGCTAGGGCCCTAGTCATTCATTTTCCCATCTCCTTACCCGAGCCATGGATATGGGGAAACGTGGAGTCCTAACGGTGTGATTTCTTATTATGGCATGAGGGTATCCAGACGCTAGCTAGGGCTGTCTGTAGGGGTTCTGCGCCCAAATCGCCCAGTATCGGATGGCTGTTGGGGTCTAGCAGGGGCTTGTAGCCGGGGTGGGACCCGCTGGGCATTCAATTCTCCATCAGCAGGCGGCCCCCAACCCTTAGAAGCTATCGAGTTCGTCACCTAAAGGAATCCTCAAAGTCAAGGCCTGCCGCGTAATCGATCACAGTGACACTCCATACTCTCAAGGCCACCAATCCTGTACTACGCTACAGATCCGAACCCTGCAATGGTCTTCATGGACGCACGCCGATTGGCTGGTGATGGAAACCCTGACTGTAATTGTAGTGACCCATGTCCAGTTTATTGCCGTAGCCCACGTGCCGGCCATCCGAGCCTATGTCGCGCCGTCGCCAACAATAGAAGCGTAGTCAATGCTGCCCTAGAGTGACAAGTGACTAAGGTTCCAGTACGTTGTAGGAGGGTTGACATAGGTATAGTCTCGGGATACACATCTTACGTGCTTGATAATTGAGAAGGTTGACGGTCATTATGCACACCTTGAACGTGTCTTCAGTAATTGTTGGGTAGTGCGAAAGTGGGCACATGTACATGTATCCAAAGAATCAACCCAAATCTGAGGCAAGATATCTCAAATTATGGTACTTTCTTGGTGAAACTCGACGATTATGAGCATTACCTGGCAGCTGCGAGAACCGCAGACAATACTTTGCTCCTGGGCTGCTGGCTCGCGATTCTCCAACTGCGGAGGTGACAGAACTTCTGAGCGCCGATCACTGACCTTGGCTTCTGCGCGTCGTTTACATGGCCAATCAACAAGCAGGCCTAACGCTAGCGGCAGAATCCTTCCGCTTGGGCTGAACTCGGCATTTCAGTTGATTATTCACCCAGCAGCCAGGTGCTTTGCTAAGCACTGCGAATAGAGCTAATCTCATTACAGATAAATCAAGCGAGTAAGTCCAAATACGGGTAGAAATGGTAGGAAAATGGGTCGAATTGAATCCTATCAGCATTGGTTCTGGAGTGGCCGTGGGTCTTTGTTTTCCTTGGAGATCCACACACGTCAACCGTCTGCCGTTAGCAACCGTTGCGCAGGCTGATGATGAAAGGATTATAGCAGCCTGCAGCCTGGCATAACGGCACTTTTACTTTGTGACGGCCGTATATCCTATCCCTGACTTGTTGACTTATTGGGACTTGATCCTTTTAACGACACGCATATCACTTTGGGATTGACTGTCGCCCTTTTCTTCGATCTCACAGTAACGGCTTTTTTGTGTAGATTTTGAAGCATAAGCCCCCTCCGGACCAACCTTCGACCAATCTCTTTACGGTCCACTCGCCAGGGTACAGGCTGTTTTTAGCAGCAAGTGGGAATCATGTCTGGAGCCTTTCTCAGCGAAGCTGCGCTGGTGCGATCCACAATGCGGCACGGGGTCAAGACTTTTCAACCCTCGTCTGCGCAATTCTTTGGCATGACTTCAGCTACCCGAAACCAGTGCACCTAACTTATCCAATCATTACGCTCCATTGGTCACGGCACAGCAGCCGTAGGCAGACTCGTTATGCACCTCGGGAACGACGAACTGCGCCGGCGGAGAACAGCGCCCAAAGTCCGCACTGGGTGTTTGCAGTGCAAGAAAGCGAGAGTCAAGTGCGACGAACAACAGCCGATATGTAGAAGATGCATTAGAATTGGCCTTCAGTGCGAATATCGGAAACCCAAGAATTCGGCGTCTTCGTTACGGGCGTCTCCCCCCCTGCGCGTCTTGCTGCCTCGGCGTAGTGGTAGTATACCACTGGATTCACCGTCCCCCGGCAGCCTTGCGACCCATGAACTCGTCTATCTCGACTACTTCCAGGATCGAGTGGCCCCTCTTCTCTCCGTCTACGGCTGCCAGGAATTCTGGAACCGAGACATTCTACGTGAGAGTCAGCGGGATAGCATCGTTTTGTCTGCGCTGATCGCACTGGGAGCCCTGTCTCGCGCCATAGAAGAGGACGACCGCCGCATCCCTCTTGGCAGGCTTCCTTTGAGACCCTACTATAATCATTACTATCAAGAGGCCCTTCAATGTTACACGCAAGCTCTTAGCCTCTTCAGGGCACTGGATACAGTGTCTCAGAGAACCATCCTCATTTCCTCGTTTCTATTCGCTAGTTTTGAGCTGATGCAAGGCAACACGGACGTATACAGCACAATTCTCGCGAAAGCTCTCGATTCTCTGCAGCACGCATATAATTTCGACGGCGCAGACATCCCACGATATGGAGTATCCGCAGCTGTGGACGACGAGGGTGTCAGGCAGGCTGAGATCTGTCTCCCACGCCTCATAGCTTTCAATGGCAAAGACGATGCAATACCCTGGCATCAACCACCTAAGATAAGGATTTCTATACCCATCAATGTCCTCATTCCGAGACCTGGCACGAAGTTAAAGCACTTTTGTGCAAACTGGGACAACTTTTATACGCAGATATCGTGGTTCTCTCACTGCGTCCAGGGTGTGCTGGATGCCGATAGCCCACACGATCTAGATCAAATATACAAGGAGAAGTCAATCCTCGCAGATCAAGCTAGCGAATGGAAAGATGCAGCCCGTGAACTGCAAACACGGACATCGTGCTATTCGGACCGGCGAGCCCTTCAACGAATTGTGTTCGTTTCAGGGATGTGCTCAGTCTATTTAAAGTGTTTCTGCGTGGATGACTACGAAGCTCAATCGCGCCTGTGGGACATGCATGTCCACGAAGCCCAAGCCGTCCTGGATGATATGAGAGCTTTCGTCGACATGGCACTATCTCTGGTCAAATCTTCGCTGATCAGCGAGGACCTGCTGCCGATGTTGGGCCAGATGTTGCAAGGCTGCAGGGACGAAGGAATTCGTCGACAGGGGCTCGGTTTGATGAGGAGAGTTGTGGATTCATCTTCCGGGTGGCATTTCAAGACGTCATTCATTGGGCGGTTAGCCCAAATATCAATTGAAGAGGAGGGCAGGGACACGACAGGTCACATCCCAGTGAATCATAGATACAGATGGACAACCTGTAGTTGGAACCAGGACTTGACTGAGGCCTACGTAATGCTGGAGAGGATTGCACCAGATGATGAAGGACCACCGTTGCAGATGCAAGTCTTGATGGATCCTCAATCGCTTGGCCTCGGCTTCGGTCCATGACTCCTTGATCATTTGACACTGGCGAAAGCGATCGTGACATACTCTCGGGCAGCCGTGTACGGATTATTCCCTACATCGAACCGGCGAGCCCGACGAATTGGCTGAAGTATGCCCCTTCCTCAACAGTGCTGCATGAGAGCTGTACATGAATGAATGGCTGCTCGGCGCGAGCAACTACATGTAGTTTTAACCGGCCAGATGCATTTAAGGGTTGAATCCCTCAACGAAGCTCGGCGTTAACCGGATCGCATGACGTTTTGCTCAGTAATCAGCAACATACTAGAACAGGCAGTAAGATACTATTCAAACAGCTCGATCTCTAGTTGAATAGAGCCTCGACCCGTATTATTGCAATGATGACGAAATTCGTGCAAGAGCTCCATCAATCGGAGGCTACTTTAGTCCAAGGAATCGGGGTCCATCGGTAGGGCTGGGAAGGACTAGGTATCAAAGAAACCCACAAGTATATCTAACCTGTCCCTTGAAAGGCCTAGACCGATAAGCGAGCGCCTCTCGAGCAGGGTTAAGGATGGGAAAAGCATTAGACGGATAAATGTGGATCGCATGTATTGATGCTGACAAGAATTCTGACAGATTTCTGACAACGAGCTGCATGATTCTGCAAAGTAGTAGGCTGCTTGCAAGTTTAGGACGTATGTAAGCTCTGGAACTGCCTTCTCATTGGCTTGGGATGAATTACCGTTTGCGCTATTGTGATTGTGTGCTACCAGGTCGAGCCAGTAGCTCTACATGACAAACATGAGACAGAACGGCTAACCAGGTACCGACGCTCCTCCGCCGTCATGACTGTTCAATTGGCCCCGACTCCACAACACTTGTTTTCCGCGCCAGCAGAATTCAGGATAAAGGATGTCATCGTCCGAGAATGCAAGCCAATCGCAATCACCTTTGCCAACTCGACCACTCTGCATCCCATCCTTTCCTTTACACTACTCCTTTAACGTCCAAGATTATCTATACCGTGTATCAGTCAATATCCATATACGGCTTCTCAAAGATGTGAGTCCCTCGACACCGCATCCTACGTCCTTCCCGGAGTCACTTTCGAGGATATGTCGTATACCATCGAGCCACCTCGCTATCAAAGCGGCGACATTTCAAGTACAGACTGGATCACATTATTCACATTTTTTCTAGCACCATTACTAGCACATGTCATTTCCGGAACCCCTCAGGTGTCATATTTGTCCGCCACTCGACCAAAATGGCATGAGCGGATCACCCTATACAATCCGACCTCAATCTTGTGGAGATACGCCGCGATTTCCGATCGCCGACTTCGAGCATATCAATGGAGCGCAACTCATTTAGCGACGTGCAATGCTCTGTTTTGGACCGACAATGGGTGGGATGACTCCGAAGACATGGCCGTCAAAAGTCGACTGTATGGCGCTTATCTGCCCGACAACACCATAACTAACGTCTTTTCAGCCGACACACTAAAAACGCTGATTACTACAACTCAAGGCATCCAATTCGTCGTACTGTCCATTGGTGGTACTTTGCGGATGACAACTTTCAATCACTATTTTGCATTAGACAGTATCTTCTCGCCACTGGCTGCGTTTGGCTTGCTTCGACTATTCGCGGCAATCTGGTTGAGCGAGGATTTCGCCTTCTCTGCCCGTGCCACCGGTCAGTCGACATCCAATGCAATGCCAAGACGATATTCAATGGACAGTCTGCTCGAGTGCAGTGTCTTGGAGCCGAGTTCCGACTTCGCTTATCACCAGCCTTCTTACCTTCCAAGCCGGATCCTTCGAGGGACGTTCGTGACTGTGACCATCGGATTTTGGCTGTTGAGTCTAATATATCTCGTGGTCAGTCCGCCGTTGGGCCATCCGCGCGGCTCAATGACATCGACATGTTTCCTAGTTGCGACTCTCTATACCATTCTCAGCTCGGTCACAGTAATGATATTTGTATATTATCTACTGCTGCATAGCTCCACATCGACGTTAATTCCTTGCATCTCCTATGCCTGGTATAAAATATACACTGATTCTCCTCATAAGTTGTGCCGTGGTTGGGGTTGTCGTCGCATGCATCGAGACGAGGAAGACGGCATGCGGAAAATACACCAGTCTTTCGGACCAGCAAGTGGAGGACGATCCTTGCTTGGCGGACTATCCGAGTATTCTTCATTTAAGTCCCTACTTAGAGGCGGCTCTGGACTATGACATTGTGTCGGGCGTCTGGAAAATCTCGACAGTTGGTCAAAGTGAGGTTGCGCATATACTACAGAACTTCACCGGAACCTGTCTTGGACGAAAAAACGGACCACAAGAAGCCATATAAAAAAAATTATCTATCGGTAGCTATGAAGTGACCGGCTAGCACTACGTAGTTCTATACAACATACACCTTGGTTTTGTATGGCGTTAGGCCGCTCTATCGATCCATCGCATTGTGCGTTATTGGGCTGCATCCGTTGATCCGATGCTGACTTGGCTGTTCAATCGTATGGCAATCCCAGTCCGCTGTGTTAGGCCTCCTGATATGGCGCCAACAGATGTGTGTCATTTATCTATGGATAGGTACAATCGCATTGTTGGAGTGTATTGGGGTCCCGCTAAGACGCAGACCAAGCTATGCCATATCGAGCGCCAATTCCCGCCAGTGTGCCCCGGCCTACGGCAGACCTAGCGGGTCGCTAACTGGGCCTTGGGAGGCAGCTGAATGGAGGCGCTGACTTCCAACTTTGTCAATGATCTTAGTGGCGAACAGCTAAACAATCCTTTTCATTTTCGAAAAGCACTAAAACAAGCCAGCAGTGCCACGATCGCATTCGCAATATTCGGTCTCGTTGATCAGCGGCATGGCAGTGGGAAAGCTGACAAGCTGATACCTCGCAGTCGTCTATCGGGAATATGAGGTGTCAGGTATAAATATGTGATCATGATCTGACTTGACTGACTGTCTGCACTCACCTCTCACACTTCCCTGCGAATACTCCTCATCATTCCCAATTAACTACCACGCCTGAAACACAATGTTGTCTGCTAGACTTAGTTACATTATGGCCCTGGGAGTGCTACCCTCCGTGGCGTTTTGTCAATGCAATGCCACGACAACTTCAACTTCAGCCATAAGCACCCCTAAGCCTACTTACCTTTTCACTGCGACGCTTTACGTTGGAGACGTACTCAGCCCCATCCCTCTCATTGAAGGCGGTAACGTCATCATCGAGCCGTTAGTGAACGGCATCATCGTGGGGCCCTTCCTGAACAGCACCGTTTACTCCGGGTTCGCCGCCGCCACGGTTGTCTCCAACAACGCGATCACCGGGAACGACACTTCCATCCAGATCCCTTCCATCTATGTTTATGGCCACACCAGCGACGGCCTGTCTTTCTACGTCCAGGAGGCTGGCGTTGGGCCTATGACAGACCAGAATACGAGACTCGTGATTGCTGTGGGGGGAAAGTACAGCAGTTTTCAGAGTTCGTTCATTCTCGCTCAGCCAAGCATGAACGCGGCTCGAACCATTGCTACTGTGCCTTGTTTCAGTATGCCATTGCTCCTAGTGTCCGAAAGAGATAGAGCAGGTCCGGAAGATGGCGAAGGACAGTAAAGACATTCATACAATCCCTCGGAAAAGACTATGTTTGATTCTAGGATCTCGGCTAGTGATCCTTCAGAAAACCATACGTGGAAATTGTTACACGGACTTGATAAGAAACAGTTGTTATATCTAGTTATGAAGGAGCAAGTCGAAGAGAAAACGGATGGTTGACTAGTTGAATACATTGGTGTCATATTTAACTGACCGTCCTCTTGAGCGTATTGTTTGCACACGAGAGTTTAAACGAAGACCATGGTAACAGAGTTTGTTGAGGTGAAACGTCCTAATATATCAACTCGGTTGAGACTCTATTCCAAATTGGCTTATGTCGAGGGAAGCGAATCAATAAATCATGGAAAATGATCAGCTTCTGGGACGTTATCGGCCTTGCACTGACGCTAGATCGCGCTGAATATTCCCCAGTTGGGCATAGTTGCGTTGCGTCTAGCCACTTTACTGTACAAGATATAAACACCCATCCCACGTCACAAAGTCAATTACAGCTGACCAAGGGGAGATGTCAGCCCAGCTATAGGTCTTGTTTTTTTATTCCCATAAAAAGATCCTCCCTCATTTTTGACATAGTGACATAGTATGATGCTCAACCCAGCTATATGTAAAGCGCGAAATTAGATACTTTGCCCAACTTTCATTTCTCGAGCAGTTTTATCCGGCTCTCACCTTTTATGATCCTGCTAGGTTCATCCATCTTTTAGCCCTAGCCTCGATGCCCTGAAGCCCATCACGCTCAGCCGTCTCTGCTGTAGCATACCCTCGCTGAAGACTCGTCACAAACTTGGCTATGGCCTTGGTCTCCCCCTGCGACTTGAAGAATTCTGCGAGAAGATCACGGTGTTCCGACGGCTTGTTTTCCGTTCCGTACAGCACCTGCAGCACCAGTCCCAGTGGGAATGAGGCACTCTTCGAACCCATGATGCCTGCGCTAGGGTCGAGGAAGAAGGGCAAGGCGTACACAACCTTGCGAGCGTACTCAAGAGGGTCTAGTTGTGGGACCGTTGCGGTTCCCAAGTCGACCAAGGCCAGCAGATTGGCATATACCAGGGCGCAGGTCGCCCAATACAATATGGTTAAATGCGCAAGAGCAAAGTCTTCAGAGTCTCTTGGTCCGGCCACATCGTCACTACTAGTTGAAGTCCGAAAGTCCTTTAGACTTCCTACTTCATTTGCCCAGGACTGCAACCGCTCACTAAGACCCCAGCAGGAACGCGTGATACTCTGCTTGAGGGCAGCCCTCTCTTCCAGGTTTTCGCATATATCCCTGTTGTCAATATCCTCTAGGATGCCAGCTAGATCGCCGAGAATGTCTAGTAGTTTATCTCGTGGTGATTTACGGATCGACTTCCAAGGAGTGGTATTCCAACCATTGTCGGTGAGCACAAATCGCCTTCTGCCAAAGATTGCAGATATAATCTAGGCAGATTGTTTAGTGATACAAGCAGAACTATGATATAGCACATACTTACCAAAATATAACGATAATCGACGAACAATTGATGGGCCTTCCCACTTCGAAACTCCTGTGGCTGACGGGCGGTCAAGATGGCCAGCTGAGCCCTAGCATGGGCAACCCAACTCCGTTGCTGGACTAGATATTCCATCTCATCTGCGCCGTAATGCATCTTAACGGTCAGTGTCTTGAAACCCAACCGAGTTGATTGCCTCGATGCTTACCTCGAACAGAGATAGGAGTTTTGCTGTACAGAGTAGCGCATCGTGCTTGAGACGCTTCGATTCGTTGAGAGCTTTGTGGAACTCCTGTAGACATTTTAAATACGCTGCAGAACCTTGTCCTACCAATGCTTTATTTTCGTCGCGCGCCCCCAGCCCGCGGAGGACCACACCTTGCATTGCGAGTTGCAAGCTTCTGTCGGCCGGGTAGAGATCTAGAGCGATATTGACCCAGCCTCCATTGGAAAGCCTCGCCGCTGCGTTGGTGAATGCTTTGCCGTTAGGCAAGTAAGCAGACCAAAAGCGGTCGATGTATCGGAGATTATAGGCCGTCTGTGTCAAGCCGAACGGAAGGGTAATCTCTTGGGCGGACAACGCGAGACTTGTTTGACCGGGTGCCAAGGATGTAGCTGCATTTTGTCTCCTATACGGAGTGGGGGAGCGACCCGCTGCTTGGGTGCTATTGACGAAAACCGTTGCGCGGTCGTAGCCACCACATATCAGACCAGCCTTGATGCACTGCGTGCAGCTGGGCCGGTTTCTATCGCAGCCTTTCTTCCTTCCAAGGCATGTAACGCAGCTTCGCGATCGACCTGGTACACCAACCATGGCCCTAAGTATGCCAAGGTCAGCAAGAACACGGGACGCCACATGTATGACGAGGACGCTTAGTGCCCGCTCAGCCTTCTCAGAACAGCTAGGGAAGCACGTTATCTAGGAAGCAGGTCTGCGACACAGAGCTTGGGCAGACAACAAATTTCACATGATCGGGAATTGCTCCAGACCAGGAGAAACGTCATCGATTTGGCGAAACGGAGTGCATATAATGTAGGCAGAAATTAATCCTACTGGCAGTGCCGCTGCTGCTGTAACCCCGCATCGCCGACGTCTAGCAAAGGGACAAGTAAAATGTGCCGCTGAAGCCCGCGATTATTGGTCGGTTGCACTTCTGGCCCTGCAAGCCACTCAGTTTCTTAAAGGCATTTATTTAATCTCACAATGCAACTGCAATGTAAACCTGAATGGCTGTACAGACCCGATTCAAATCGATCAAACACGGAATTTGGGAACCAAAAACTGATTCGTAACTCTGCTCGGCCTTCAACGGCCATTGCCTAGGTGTGTGGGACTGCTCGGGCCTTACTTATAGAGTGCAACGAAGCTTGACATGTCTGCCTTCTAGACTAGGTGACTAGCTGCATCGTACTTGGGGGACTTTTCGCCCAGTTTGTGCCCACCAGTTGGGACTTACATGTATCAGCCGGGCCGTAAACACGGCCCCCATCCAATCGCAAGGCTACATTGTGCACAGCCTGTCATTGAGATCGTCACCATCGCAGCCGTACCTCGTTTCGTATAACAATGGGTACTGGGGCTAGCAATTGTTATCCAATCACCGACATGTACATTGTTTCAGCATAGAATTGATGCACGCACTTTGGAACTGTGCCTCTGGCCAGTGCTGTTAATCTTTCGGTGAAGATACAGAACCAAAAACTTTAAATAGTCTCTCTTGTTTACGAGTTCGAAGTATGCTCGAGCAAATTTCCGAGTTACAATACTTTAGGAATGCCCACGGTTTCTGATTAGCACTTCAAGAATGACTGACAGTGCATCAATGCGTACAGAGTGCGGTACGCAACGGACCATGGCATATCCAATACGTTGTCCTCTACCTGTTTCCTCAAACAATCCCAGTCTAATGCACCCGCCGGATGGTCCAGAATTATCCCCTATAGAAGAACCACATCTATATGAGACTCCGATTGTGCACCAGCAGATAAACACGTCCTACGAATACTTTCTAGACATCCCGCCAGATCAAGGCGGAGACGGAGGCACAGCGACTAGCTCCAACATGTCCATACCGCATGTCATTCCGAATGCCCGTTCCAGCACAGGATCGGATGGTACAGCGAGCAGCTCCGATATGAACGATAAGCTCGTCACTTGGTAGTGGTGGTGGGAGGTTACAGCCATGATCTTGAGTATTGCGTGCATGAGTGCTATCATGGTTCTTCTCACAAAAATGAATAACATTCCCCTCCAAAGCTGGTGGCTACCCATTCAACCAAACTCTGCCATTGCCATACTCACCACCATCGGTAAAGCCGCACTGACGGTGCCGGCAGCTGCGTGTATCAGTCAGCTGAAATGGAGACACTTTCTTCTTCAGCCTAGAACACTCGCCGATCTTCAACTCTTTGATGAGGCAAGCAGAGGTCCATGGGGCTCGGCATTGCTCTTTTGCCGCCTGTGCTCCAGTCCTCAGGTCTTCGTCGCACTAGGCTTTGCCTTCGTGACCATCGTTGCTCTTGGCATCGATGCTGTCGCTCAACAGGTTCTGAGTTTTTCTCTGAAAGAGACGCCACTAGTCAATACAACAATAGAGGTTGGCGTGGCGAATAGCTATTTTTCAAAGGGATTCATTGAGGAGCCCTTTCACAGTGAGCCTCGGGATATCTCATTCTAAGCTCTTCCTGCTAACTCTCGATAATCCCAGACAGTGTTTGGCTGCCCAATGTTGATCTTCTCTCGGTACAAGCCGCTATAGTTACCGGAGCTAGTGGCTCACTACCCAACTTATATTTCAACTGCCCCGAGCCTGCGACGGAATGTAAATGGGAGCCGTTCACAACGTTAGGAGTCTGCACAGAATTTAAAAACATAACTGAACTAGTCACGCCTTCATGTCGTACCAATACGACATCCACAGGTATGAACTGTACCTATACGACACCAAGCCCTCCAGATGGCGGTGGTCTTCCTATGACCATGGAGATGCACTGGGATCCCGAGAACAACAGTGTAGGGCGTGCCATGCTATTCCAGTCAGCATATAACGACACCAGGGACCCCGAAACGATGCCTGCATCACTTGGCACATTTGTGGCTATCAAAACTTTCACCGACGGATACACTATATATACTGATGACGGACAGGAAGAACCACCGGCGACAGATATTGGCCTAGGTACGCTATACTGGTGCGTTCAGACATTTCATAACGTCACGGCTTCTCCACGTGGGATCGATGCTGGATCCATGACCTCAGAACGTATTGGGACCCAAGGGTTGACTGTTGCTGTGGGTGATACTGGAAATAGCATGAAAACAACCTATTTTACGTATAGACTGAACGCAACAGGCGAGACCTACACATCTCTCGCATGGCTGTCGAATCTTTGCCGCTTTATCTCAAGTACGTGTTCACTTTTACCATTTACCACGATATCTACCGACCGGCCAAAGAGTACGGCGAGACGCTCCGGCTGGGGTACACATATTATATGGGCGATACCGCGGCTGCGTTTCACAACGTTGGCACGACCATCAGCAACTTGATGCGCAGCGACTTGCTGGGTGATAACTACAACGCCACGGCTGTGCAAGGAACGGCCTCCTTCGCGGAAACATATATCCACGTGAGATGACCATGGATGATACTACCTTTGACGGAGGTATTATTGGCGGCCGTCTTGCTTGTTATCTCAATCGCAATATCTCAAAACCATCCACTACTCAAGACAAGCGTCATTGCGTACCTTGCGTCGCGGTTAGACGGGTGGACAGACGAAGAGCTGGATGTGAGTCAAACCCGTAGGTTGACTCAGACACAGTTTGAAGGCCTGGCTGAAAAGCTGAATGCGCAACTCGAGGTGGACTCAAAAATGAGGCTGTCTTTCAGAAGAAAGGAGAAACCCATCAAGACTGTCTGACTTTCATAGACAGTAGGCTGCCACCGCCAATGATGATGAAATCAGGTGACTGTTGGGGGGCGATAATGCGTACTATCGAGAGTAGGACTAAGATAGAAATGGGAAGGGCGAATTTATGAATGTTGAGCTTTGCATATGTACGGAGGTAGTGGAAGCTGATATGGGCAATGGGAAGGGTGGGTTGAGGTGGCTGCACTCTGAATCACTACTGTAAATCGATTATGGGACTAGAATTGATCATTTCGTCAGCGAAATTTGATAGTTCTGGCTTGGATCGTGTGGATATATCTGAAGGACAGGTCATGCAAGGGAGATCATCGCGACCTGACGGACCGAGGCGCAAGGAATAAGCCGTTGATCATTGGTTGGATGAAAATGGAAGTCAGCGGTTGATGTCGGTCATTTGTATTTCGACTTACCAGATAGGGAGGCCGGACTTTCCCTTTTTCAGTGTTAATTTCTTCTGATTATTAATAGTGCACCCCCAACCTAATCAATTAGCAAAGTCTCACCATTGCTGCTAAGGAGCTCGATACCATTTTCACGACAACGTATGTCTTGTCAATACTAGCCTCATATGCATCTTCTCGTATAGTGTTAGTCTATAGTTTCTGATATACATGGCATCTCTTCATGCTCAAGATCTCGCATACTCCTTCACCCATTATGGCACTATTGCCGTCCAGTAGTCGTCAAGTTTACCGAGTGGTATAGCGGGTTCTACGCTCTATCGATACGTCTTCATTTGGCCATCTACCAGGATCTTGGAACATATGGCCGATTAATGAGACACAGCCCAAACAGTCTGATCTTCAACTCGTTAGAGGCTCTGCAAGGCAAATCCCTAAGAAGTCAGAGGTATATATCTCGGCCTATCGCTGACGAGACCAGATATCTACAGCAATGAGAGAACCACAAAATCGCACGTTCATCTGCTCATCATAGCCGGAAATGGTGTGGGAAGGAGGGGATACTATATCAACTACTCTCAGTACCTCGTTCCTCTAATTATCACATGATACAGAAGCCTACGCACACTGTCTGACGAGGTCCGCAACACGTTCATTCATGTTGCAGAGATAAAAAGAGCCCCAAAGCTAGCAGGCTGCCGATGTCTATGGACATATATCGACGAAGCTTTACGCATATCTTCGCCAGTGTCAGGGACGCTCTGGCGATCTTGCCAAAGATGAGAAAACAAAGGCACCCTTCGCGGTCGACGGACATGTCATTACGCGCGGCACTCAGGTTGGCGTCAAAAACTTATCAGTCGACCACAACGAGAACTACTTCCCAGAACCATTCGCCTTCTGCCGCGAACGCTGGCTTGTCGATGACAGCGAAGGGTCGCAGAAGGCAAAGCGCGTTCGCGGCCTGTTTGGTCGGGGCGCATGGGGGTGCCGGCAAGGCCATGGCTTATCTGGAGTCCAGTATAGTGGCTGCGAAGACGCTATGGTACTTTAATTTCGAGGTAGCGCCTGGTGACCTTACTTGTGGTGGTCTACTTGGACGATGGGATGGCAGAGATCATCCAGAGGAGTTCCAGCTGTGGGATGACTTCAGTGCAGTCCATGATGGACCAAACTTGGTGTTTAGTCGGAGAGGTTATCACTATAAGGACTTTGAGCCTAGGAGGGATTCCAAGTTTGTAGAGGGAATCATATAAATACCCCGACTCGTCCTCAGCTTCGGAGGGCTGCCTTTAGGCTTTCCTTGGTACATTCTCCCTTTAACAAATCCCTGTTCATTGCTCACCCGTGTCGATTAGCGTAAAAGTGTGGTACTTGCATAAATAGGTTTGAGCCTGTATCATAGCGGTATAAAGTCGACTATCTTATAATGCTCCGCAATGATTTCCAACGAGCTTAAAGCATGATTATCACCGGATGTAGGTACGCCACATTTGGAGACCTGTATACCAGGCCCGCTTTAACGGCATCGTGCAGCCAATCAAAACACTTGTCACCAGTTGCGACAACTGTCTGCTCACCTTCCTATCGCAAGTTAGTCAAGTCGGATGCTGGTGGACGAAGTGGCACCAAAACAACGCGGTCGAATCCACTGCCTCGGGACCTAACCAGAACCGACGGCTTTATCCTTCTCAAAAAAATCCGTGCCTTGCATTGACCCGCAATTGGCCGGTAGGTGAGCTCCAAAATGACGAAGTACCACCAGGGTCTCGATAACAACGAAGTGGGGTTTCTCGGTCTGTACTTCGATCCTTGCTCGTCCTGGCTTGTACCTCTGCCAACCCGCCGACTTCTCTGGGCATCGTCAATCAAGATGTTGTCAACTGTTATTTTTCTCCTTCTAGTCGCTGGGGCGCAAGCTCTTGATCAAGTTCGCAGTGGCAGGAACATTCCTCAGCGGCAATTTCACAGCGCCTACACCAACGAGACCGCTGATGGACTTCTTGAGGTGATCCAACCCTATGTCCCGCCTCGCAAGAGCTTGGAGAATCCGGCTTGCCGCCAAATCATCGTGGAACATGTCTTTGAGAACAGTTATGGGGTTCCCTTTGTGGGCGGCTACAGCCCGCCCGGCAACTGCACCTTCACGACAACCATCCTCAACCTCTCCGTCACTTCCGATGGCCGGCAATACGATAGGCTCGCACTGCTGTATCTAGGCGACAATGAGATCTGGCGGACAAGTACGGCCATGCCAATTCGGTCGGGCATCCACTGGTCGTATCAAAAGGATGTCTCAATTTTCCACTCGCTCTTCTCGGTTGAGCAGAAGCTGATCTTCAGCTTGGATAACGTCATCCAGGGAGATCTCTATACCGGAGCTTACAATATCACAATTGAAGCTCTCTACTTCAATGATGTCTACTCGGCCGGCTTCACCCCCGCTGAGAAGATTTACCCGATCTCGAAGTTAGCATCAGCAGAGAATACGACGTCTGTGTTCTCTCTTCCAGACGACAGCGGGAACGTCAATCTGACGCTACCACGGAACATCAAGCAAGCAGTGGTTTCGGTCATCGCCAGTGGCAATGGCGCCGAAGAGTTCTGGTTCACAAACGTGCCCAATGATTACACGAATACATTTCCTAGTCCTCTGGGAACTTTGAGTGGATATGGCCAGTTTCGCGAGGTTCAACTGCTCATTGATGGTCAACTGGCTGGAGTGGAATGGCCGTTTCCGATCTTGTTCAGTGGTGGGGTAGATCCCGGGGCTTGGCGACCGATTGTCGGCATCGATACGTACGACCTGCCGACTTTCGAGATCGACATCACGCCGTGGCTGTCGATCTTGTGTGATGGTCAACAGCATGAGTTTCAGCTAAAGGTCGTCAGTTTCGACGATTATGCTGAGGATAAGATCGGGACTGTAGGGTCCAACTGGTATGTCGCGGGCTCCATCTTCGTGTGGCTCGACGAGACTGTCGACCAGACCAAAGCCGGTGCGATTACCATTTCAACACCAGCGCCGGACTTTGAATACCTTCCTGTCCTTGGTACTACAATCTCGGATAATGGTACTGTCACCAATGCTTCATTCTGGTTCTCGCTTGCGGCAGGGAGAAGACTCTCCATCAGCTCGACGCTTGAGACTACCTACGGCAATGTGACGGTGTCTTGGGACCAGAACATCAGCTTCCTTAGCATTCAAAACTTGACCAATGAGGCCCTCAATCAGTCAACGTCTATGATCACGCAAGGCAACTACTCCGGCTCTGTTTCCAACATCGTTTCCAACTATCAATATCCCCTCAACCTGTACAGCTCGTACGATGTGTCCGCGGATGGTGCTGTAACTAATCCGGGCTCTGTTTTCTGCATGGTTGATCGAAGCTTGCTCGCAGACGGTATTTTACTGCTGCCTTTTATGTCGGGTCTGATCGTTGGAGAGGAGATTCACGCGACACGTCAGAATGTGACCAGTATGTACTACTGGAACGATACCATAGTGGAGGGGACCGGAGACAATAACACTTGCGATGGGGCGGCTTGGCTATCGTTCTCGGGCGCTCCAGGTACTGAGGCCGGTGTCACCGAGTTTGCGCAGTACCTTCAAGAGCGGGATGATGCATGGGTCGATAACAAGAGCGGCTGGAATACCATTGCAGTCCCGAGCACTGAACCGCTACCATACGTGGAAGGGAAGCCCGAGTTATGATTGAAGCCCACGACGCGATGCGCAATCTTTCGTCACAGTGGGAATTGGTATACACATGCGGATCTTGTAGGTTGATATCAGCAATGCCAATCACAAACATGCTCAATTATGCTGCCACGAGTAACCTTCCGACCTAAAATACTGTGGTTTGGCTTTCGATTGATGGTGTACGCGTGAGACCGCATCGCATTAGGTTGGTCGCTTCGCGGCCATGACGTGTTTCATAGACTGGTATGGATCTCGAGAGTGACACGTGTTTGCCCTAACTCCTAAGTAAACGAATCAATAAGGATATTACTCCTCAGTATATAGCCCGTATTGACTTTGATATCGTCACAACTCGGAGAGTCATTGAGGCTTCGCTGTATGACTGTGTAAAATACCAAGCCTGGGAGCCAAAGTCTATTTACCTACCGAGAATGACGCGTAGGTACCACGAAGCCAATCCATTAGGTCGCCTGTCATTACTGAATCCAAATGCTGCTTGCTGGGTTATTGACTGGCCCGGCGTCGGTTAAAATTGCAGGAAAGAATTACCATGTCGCGTGACAATTATGGCTAATCCCTCAAGAGCTCTTTCTGTCCTGATCATGGTATTAATGAGTAGTACAAGGCCAAGGTTCGACGTGACGGTACGGTCTATTAATCGACGGATACCATATTCTGGCTATAATATACAGTCGAGTTGCGTGTTTACTATCAAATTAATTCATGGGTATCTACTTCTCCAGGTTTCCGACCTCCTTTTTCTCGTTGGTAACCGGATGCTCAAAATCCTCATCATGCGTCATGAACTCGTCGTCGTTGATCGAACGATGTCTTACCCAGAAGATTACGGTCTGGACGAATAGGGCAATTCCGGGTGCGGCCCAAGCCCATACAAGTGTCGGATCGGCGATCGCAGGGATTAGAATCTCGCCAAGGGCGCTGCTCAAGGCAGTCATGAACAAGAATATGGCAACAACAGTTGACCTCATGTTTGGTGGAGAGCGTGCATAAGCCAGCTCGTACGCGGTCACGTTGACGAAAATTTCGGACATGGCACCCAGTGCAACATTTGGAACCTGCCACCAGATGGAGATTGGTGATACACCATCACAGTCACTGGCAGAGTAGCCACTGATGTGATTGTTAGTTATGTGGCGGAGGAGAGGCCTGAATGAAGACTTACCATGGACTAGTTTCATACACACGGTATTGCACGATCGCACCAATGACGGAGGAGAGAGTCGCAAGTATGAATCCAAAGGTCATTCGGTTGATTCGTCCAAACTTGATGCCTCTGCGCTTGAGGAAGGGGTAGACTATCTCGGCCATGAATGGAGCGAACACGATGATCACCAAAGGGTTGAAGTGACCGAGGAGGTCATTTGGAGCGCCGTCCGATGTCATGGCGGCACCCTGGTTGCTCGATACACTTCCGACACCACCATCGTTCAGAACGTAGACAGGGACGTAGAGAAAGATCTGGACGGCTTGCCATGTTCGCATTATATCCTCAACATTTCTGTCTGTGTAGCTGACCGGTGTACCTTTCGCAGCCAGTGTGGAAGGCGAAACGTTGTGCCAAAGATTCTTGGAGAAAATGTTGCCTTTACTGGCCTTGATTGCGGCCCAGGTGACTTTGACAAACCGTGTCAAATCAGAACCTTGAGGAGGGGTCCTGACCGTCCTTTTGTACGTGAAGCCAAGCAGGACTGGCAGCAGGAAATAAACAATGCCTGGGACCAGGTAGGCAAGCCAAAAGCTATGATACTTCTCGATATACACCACAGCAATCGAAAAGAAGGCGCCAACGTTGACGAATCCATAGAAGATGAGCATGATATGGTTGACTGTTGTCTCAGGATCGACGAGGACCTTTTCGCCAGACTTGAGAACCCTTGTGTACTCTCTCTGGTGTTTGTACTGGTCGATGACGGTCGGGGCAACATTAGGCTTGAACAGACCGGCTCCAAACGCTAGAATGAAGAAGCTGACGAGGAAAGGAGCAACTCCCTTTCCTGCTTGCAGCAGGGCAGGTGCGGCACCACCGACCATGATGACGTGGGCAACACCCCCAATAATGACACCCCAAACAATCGCCTGGTACCGTCCAATCTTGACGTCTGCAATCCACGCACCAAGAATTGGGACGACGTAGGCGAAAAACGTAAACAGGAGACCCAAAGCAGAAGCCGTCTGCAGACCGAGGTTGAGCGCTCCGGCATGACCATTAGGATTGTTTGGATTAATGGCACCGGTACCGGGGCCACCCTCAGGAAGTGGAAACTGCATGTAGTTGTTGAACGCGGCTTTCGCACCGTAATAAGAAGCACGCTCAGCCATTTCGACAAAGCAGAGAGTCCAAGATATCCAAGGGATGGAGTCGTGCACTTTGCGAAGTGTCGTACGCTCTTCCGCCGTAGGGGAAGGATAGGCCTCATCGTTCAAGACGCGGGCGTTCTCATCAGATGAGCCGGTCTGGGACTCTAAATGGGAGTCGTCGGCAGCAGTGTGCGCGACGTCGGACTCGTTGATCGTGGCATGGTGTCCCTTTTCCCGAGA
The DNA here is from genome assembly GCA_039778275.1 of Seiridium unicorne. Classification (NCBI taxonomy): domain Eukaryota; kingdom Fungi; phylum Ascomycota; class Sordariomycetes; order Amphisphaeriales; family Sporocadaceae; genus Seiridium; species Seiridium unicorne. The sequence goes on from JARVKF010000101.1 coordinate 212,066, forward strand.
AATACCTGCGTCGGCGTCAGGCTCGACGACCTTTTGAAGGGTCAGGCCGACGACGCTCTCAGCTAGATAAATGCCCTATGTTAGACGTTATTCTTTCCAAAGCATGTGGTTGGCAGCTCACCTAAGGCTGGTTGACTGGCCATTGTGGGCTACAATTAAGGACAGTGAATCGCAACGTGAGGGATGGGTCCACGAGGCGGCTTGGGAAAGTTCTCATTTTTCTGGGCAGCGTCTTGGGTTAATATACAGGACGAGCGAGATCAAAGGTCAATATCTGCTAACGATCAGCGGGAAGGAAGTCTGGGCATGCTGTAACCCCCGCTGTGCATCCATGGGTGTGCGTCGGTGGGGCTAATCCCAGAACTATTTGCCAAGGCCGATAACGAATATGCGAACCCTCCTTGCGCCATTACTAGCTTTTGCACGTGGTTGGTGTGCACATTTCATGGCGCAACTCTGTAACGTTGAACCGGGAGGTTCATTGCATGAATTGAGCCATACTCTCAGATCATTTGCCATGAATCTTCTAGTCATCTCATCGAAGCGTCACGGAACCAGAGGCGATCCATTCTAGATTTCGGACTCGGAGCTCTCCGAGGCGGTGCACACGGATCGTGCATCATGGGTGTTCTAGAGTTTTTCGGAACCCTGGTTCGGACGCACCCATTCAAACATATGCAGGTTGAGAGCTTTTCGGCGTCCGGGGTGCACATTGAGAGCTTTTCGGCACCAGGGTCCACACCAAACCCTCCGAATTGTACTAAATACATTAACGTACGAATACCTCCCTCGACACCTGGCTTTCGGGGCCCGATGCACGCAGAATTGGCATCGAGCATTCTCGATATCAATCTTTACAGCATGATACGTGGAAACGGGTTCTCGGTTGGGTCGTCACATCGGTTATGGACTGAAATACCTTATCTAGGTCTCAAGATTGAACGATACCGAGACAGCCTCGCCAGAAGCCTTTTTTTCTCTTTTACATTTACTTAGGACCGCTATGGAGGATGATATGAGAGAGTTAGCCTGACATCAAACAATCTGGAAGAAGCTGAAAGAGCATGGATCTGTAGGCTATTGACAGAGCGTGTCACTAGACCATGGGTTACTCTGGGGTACAATGTGGAGGGGGATATAGATAAGCTGTAGCGGGTGCGGCACTTCCGATGCCGACTGCATGGTTCGCCTGAGACTCAGTGCTTGCGACCAACAGATTGTCAATTGATAGGCCAGACCCCTGTTCATAGCGTGTTCATAGTGGAGCAGGTACAAACGAATTGTGCATTCCCCTGTTGGATTTCCCAACCCAGCAGTTCATATGTCGAAGATCAGCGACCAATCTGCACGTCGCGTTAGTTGATCATGTGTTTGATGACTAAACCCGAGAATAGTTGTTCATTGGTCGAACAAGTTGACGTCTCAATGGTGGCAACTATATTTCCCCAATCGGCGTCTTATAGGGTTGGACCTTCAACCGCAGTAATAACGTATGAGTCGGCGAAATAGGACGCAACCAGCGAGTTATCATATCAGATAGTCACATCCTAAGCTTGACATTCATGTAGATACTCCCTTAATATTCGATGTTCTGAATACGTTATCATATAAGTAGTTTGTAGTAGTAATTTTGGATATTTGTCGCCTATTGTGACGAGTGATAGAACTGGAGGCGGCCAAGCTTAACTATGTAAGACATATTCTATACTGGCAACTTTGATAGATAATTCGGTAGGTATTTGCAAGTTACTGGAGGAACCCTTCTGAGAGGGCATCGTGTGACCTGAGCGATAAGAGATCATAGATAACCCTGTAGGGTTCGGCTACGGGTTGTCCCACATGACCGCCTGTCAAGAAGCCACGTCCCATTACGATGCGCCAGGTAATCGAACGGGACTAGTATTTATAAACGCACAAGAGAAGGCGATACGAATGTAGAATATATGCTTTAAAACTATTCCTGATATGTCTACAATCACCGACGGAGCGAGATGAGGACCTGGTTGTCAGACAAGCATTTGAACTGATAAGGAATGAGACAGTCTTGCTGATCACTCCTCGAAATTAGTTCAGTAATGAAGAAGAATCGAGCTGACTATTCCATAAGTGAATGACGTATTATTAAGTGAACATGTTTGCTCTCCTTATGAACATCGGCTACCACCGAAAGGCGAATTCTATCGCACATCAAATATTGCCATCACTATTTCTTTTCCAAACCCATACTTGGATAAGTCGGGTTGCCACTTCAGTGTATCATCACAATCTAGATCGCAACCAACACGATCATCGCTACATAGTTCGGGGGATGCTTCTGCTTCGATGCGATCATAACAAAGTAAGACATTTCTTCAGCCGGCCCTACGTCGCCAGGTTTGTTAATATAATACGATCTTCGATCGGATTGGAACGGTGATAGGTAAATGAGTATCGAGCGTTTGATTTAGCCTACCTCCTTTACAGATTACGCGGCACAGTCCCATAGTCCCAGGAGGGGTCATCCTCTCTTGACTTAGTTAGTGGCTGGCGGTCTATGATCACTGGCATAGACGCGACGAGAGAGATGGCAAGTGACAAAACAATGAAAGTAGTGCGATGCATTTGATGAGAAACAAATGGTGTCGTAGAACTGGTGAGAATTGATCTTAAGCTAACTGAATATTCGAATGAGAAGAACTGAAGTTCCTCTGTCTAGATGATGAGGGCAAAGCTATGCAATCCAGGCCCCTAGCCGACGTATATATATATACAAATCTGATCTCTCAATCTAGATCTCAATCACGAGCCAACAATGCACATCACAGTGATCTTTGGGCAGAGCTAAGAAGCTACAGGAAGAATTGCCACTTGACGCCTGATTTAATCGTTTCGTACTTTTGTCACCCTGCGGTTCCAGACTTTGTAGTCCAGTAAAACTTTTGCTTTTGGTCGGAGTCCAGGAGTACCAGAGAATTTGGCCAATGAGAAATGATATTGACGACAGGTTACCAATATCTCATAAATGAGGTGTTATAAGAGGCCGGCATCATATGTCATCTGATTTGCGTTTTGGGCGTTGGAGCATCGCCAGTTTTGGGTCACACCGTCGAATCCAAGGGATGAAAGCTGTCAATGTGGCCCCCAACCGTTGTTGACGTGGCAAGCGACGTCAGATCATATCATCCGCTTTATTCGGATAACAGGTATCGAAAGTGGCGTAACGGCGTTCGACAGATTTCATAGTCATGAATATGATAAGTATTCGACTCCCATTGGCTGGCATGGGATGAGGTGCGACGAGCCTTGCGCCCCTGCACGCTACCTGCAGCCAACACGGATGCAACCTCAAGGCCACTGCCGCAAAACTCGGCCCGCGACGCCTGGTGTAGACCGCCTTTCTTTTAAGCGTGCTTGGGTGACTGGCTTTCGACGAAGCCCCAGGAGCGGAAGAGGAGATTGCACAACTTTGACGGCCCAATAGGCCGAGCATCATCGGGTCGGTACAGTTGCCAGAAACCGCGCATAAGGCTCTATTCTCTGTAAGAGGCCTGACGCTTTCTCATGATCTGCTCAGGCTGCAAGATGTGAGAGTGTTTTGGACGGCCGTAGATTTCCACTAAGAGGCAACAAAGATTCAGAATCCGGCAAGTGCCGGGAACTTGAGGGAAAAGTCTCGGTACCCGCATACCGGACTTGATCTGTCCCATGAATCTCTCTCCGCCGTCTTCATTGATTAGGTCACTTGACGTTTATGCAAGCGTCTACCCATATTTTTAGCGCTTGGGTCCGGTAGTATCAAGATGCGTTCCTTTATGCATTTTGCAGATCACGTGTTATAGTTCTTCGATACTTCTACTGCAGTCTGGATGATCTACAGTTTTGAGTTTATCGCAACCATGGAGTCAAGGACGACGGGCTTCAAAAGACGCTCTTCACCGCCAGAAACTGATCGCCTATGAACAAAGTACGATGTTTTCAAGGCACCTAACGCGGGACTGAACAGATTCTCGCTATGCAATCTTCTCTCTTGCTCACGTAGCGAGATTAAAATCTAATGATCGGACTGGAACAACGGCCTACTTCATCGAAAAACGCCTCGAGCAACACGTCGATGGTGTTGGTGGGAGGATATTAGTAAAGAAGCGTCTGAACGATAACATCATTATCATCTAATAAAGTCGCATTGGCGTAACGGTCAACTACACCTTAACTAGTGTAGGCAATGCACCCGGCAGGATGGCTGACTGTACCCTTATATGAGCTCTATTTTTTCGTTTAGGTCTATGTGACCCCTCACAACCTCGCTTGATCCTAGAACTAGTCGACTAGTAGCTAAGGCTTGGTTCGCTTACACCAGAGGGTCTTGTTTCGTGACCTGGGTGATTTGGAAAAGGATCGGCTGCTGGCCGATGTTCATATCTACATGTAATGTATGCAGCGATGGGTGAGGTTGGGAGTTGAGGTTTGTCTAGGACAGCAAGTGTTCTACCCTCCTCCCCAAGACTGCCGATGGCCAATTTTGTTGTTTCCAAATGCTACTGTTGTGATAAGACATTTTCTATCACCATCTAACAGTCTGACTTGCCACCATTTTCATAGTGTCGCACAATATGCCCTGAAAAGTCTACGCTAGGAGTGCTCGGCACGTCTGAGGATGAAAAGCAATTCTGAATGTCAAAAGGGTACAACGGCAATACTTCTATCCCTGGGAAGTTCCTAGCGTTGACGGCAGTGCCTTGTAAGTATAAAATGAAGGTAACCCCGTACTGGTTTTGATAGATCACGCCTAAAAGCAGTATTCCCGCCCCTATTGAACGATCAATGAAGTTCTCCTACAGTAAGCGCTCGTGGTTGCACCGGTGTGACTAAAAGCACAAAACCAACAATTCATATCACTCCGTAGTGCATAAGCCAGTATAGCATTTTAGATGGCGAGCTAGACTATATCAAGTGGTTTAGTTCATGGACAGATTCACATGGGGTTACGTTTACCAATGGAGGTTCTTACTACCAAAACTCCGACCACCATTTTCCCACAACTGTCGGGATCTTCCCCGTCGGCACAAGTTGTACCTCGGCAGCTTGGCATACAACAATACAAAATCGAATCTGCTGTATTTACTATTAGGTCAGGGACGAAGGTACAACGATAATAATATTATCTACGTCCTTTGATGCCTTGATATTTTAAGATACGCAATACTGCTCGAAACATTTTAATATAAGTTATTGAGTGTCCGAATCTCGGTTTGTTATACGTGTTTCTCCCGGTTGACATGATGTCTCACCAAGGTAAGCGAAAGGAGGCTTCCTCCAAACTCATTAATACATGTGACCACGCAATAGCAAAAGCCGGTCAACCCTCGAGTCGCTGCATCCCCCTTCTATGTCTGGTTATTTCCGTCGTGATGGGCTTTGAGCTCTCTCAAGCCTTGGGTGTAGCTCATCGCAGCGTCCTAGAAGCAGTAATAGTCAGTTCTAATCGGTGAACTTGAAAAATCCATGTCGGAAAGGGTACGGAGGCTAGACTTACGGCGAGAGATTGGGGGGCAAACTGTGCGAGGAACTTGATCGACCCGGAATTAGGCCCCTTCCAAACCATACCGGCCTTTCCAGCTCCAACGATATCGTCAACTATCATGGGAGCGAACTTTTCAGCTGGGATACCCTTTGGCCTGGACTTGCCACTTGCCCAGCCGGCAATATGCTCTTCGATAGGGATATATAGAGACGCTGGCGGTAATTGGAACGGATCGTTGTCGTGGAAGTGGCTGTCTATAGTGCCAACCATGATCGCAACAACAGTGACACCCAGAGGAGCCAGCTCAAGGCGTAGAGTCTCGGACAAATTGGTCAAAGCGGCTTTCGATGAGGAATATGCACCTGGTATTACATAAGATTAGCCGTACGGTAGTACGTGTATATAGCGCAATAACATTTGAGAAATTATATAATATATTGCATACCTATCCACGGGGTGTTGACGACTGCTCCACAGGTACTTATATTCACGATCCGGCCGTGACTGGCAATCAAGAGCTTAGAAAAGCCTTGAACAACTCGAATAGGACCCCAGACATTGATATCGTAGAGTCTCTGTGCCCGCTCAATATCGAGGTCGAGTAGTGGCGTGGCGTAGCCGGCACCAGCGTTGTTAACAATTACATCGAGTCCGCGGCCACTTTCAGTAATAAGCTTGGACGCTTCACCGATAGAGGAAGGCGAACAGACATCGATTTTGAGGATGGTCACGTTGGGAAGACCAGACAACGTTTCTGGGATCTTGGATGTATCGCGGGCTGTTGCAAAGACGTGATGACTGCGCGCTGCCAGCGCACCAGCGATAGCGGCGCCGATGCCGCCCACGGAGCAGCCCGTTATCAGAATTGACTTATTGGACATGGTAGTTGTACTGATTACTTGGCGCTATAATAGACTGAGCGTTGTTTTATAACGGACTGTTATGGTTTAGGAGGGTCAAAAGGCTGAGCTGAGCTTCAAGGTCCCCCATAAGTTGTGTAAATTACAAAAGCTAAAGAGCTGGAAGCTCCAAGCTCCCACCTAAATACTCCAAGCTACCAGTAGCTGCCAGCCCTCGCGCTAGCGTCAGTCTTTGAGACCCACATCAGCCATATGAAGGCGGCCGCTGGGGGTTGTGGCTGGGGGCCGAGACGCCTGTGCACTTGGAAAGGAGCAGAGACGGGAAACACTTACTGGAGGCCTGGGCTCTACAGATTACCTGCATACGCAACTTGAAAATCACATCTGATACAATATATATGTTAACCCTCCATCCTACATCATTGGACCCTTCTTTTGACTGTTGGAGATGCCAGAGAAAGAGGACCACGGCGATCATCACAAGCCGGGCCCGGTCGTGAGCGCCGTTATAAGTCAGCAGACCTTGGCATGCCGCAGGAGGCATATTGCATAAGTCTAATCTAGGCACTATCCTGTTAGTACTAGCCTCTTTCTGTATCTTTGTTGCTATAACCCGGGGGCTCAGGCCACCGAGGTCTTTCTACCAATTGTAATTCCGAACTGTTCTCCATAGCCTCGCCACCACGTGAGCGTAACACCGAGATCACAGTGGTCTTGGTAATGGTCTGATGGGGATCGGGCGTCCCATCCACACCATGTGATGACAAGTAGCCAGATTTCGATCTCATGTACTCGACACTGTGTTGTTTTAGGCGGCGCAATAAGGCAGCCATTCCTGGCATACAAGCGCAGATGACGCTGACGTCAAGCTCGATGAAAGACCAGACGGCCAGGTTAGAGTAGTTCATTGTCGGGTTCGGGTCAAACGCCCAGTTGACCAAATACTTGAGGCGCACAATGCTGCATATTGTAACAAATAATCCAACGATGAAAATAAGTATAATTCCGACCTTCTTCTTCGTCGACAATCCGAGCTTTAGTCTTGGGGATTATTAGCCGTAATTCGCCGTGTTCAGATTTCTGATCTCACTTACATATGAGGAATTGGAATAAAAAGAATGACAAGGTCCAGGACAATATTCAAGCCTGCGTGTATAAAGGTTTGGGCGTTGATGTCGTCGCACTTGCCGTTCTGCTGGTTGTCCCATCGCCACCAAGTATAGGGGAACGGTTTGCAATAATTGAACAAACTTATTATAAAGGCAACCGTGATCATTGTTATGACTGCCATCAAGCAGTATATTTGCTTCCGAAGTCCCTGATGAGGGAAGATGCGTAGGTAGAGCAGGAGTATCGAAAATTTTGTAACTGTCGTCTCAATAACGTAGGCAAATTCGGCGACGTAGAACAGCTGCAATAAGATGGGTTAGCACGGATTGAAACACCGCAATAGGTTCAGGTCTACTCACAACGACAACAATCATGATCTGGGTATCCCCGAGGGTCCATGTATCCAGACCCAGACCAAAGTAAAGCACTAAAGACACACGTCAGGACAGTAAGGCACCATCACAAATGCGCCAACCTACTTAGTTCAACTCCGACCGTTACGGCAATGATGATCAGGTATGAGGCCACAATTGCCCAGTCATCAAGGCCAAGGTGAGCACCGCCGAAGTACGAAGAACGAGTGAACAAGCGTCCTGCGACAAATATGGTGGTGACGCCAAACAATGCCCATGCAAGGCCTCTGATCAGGCGCTGGACATCACGAGGTGCTGCCTCACATGCTTGTATCAACATTCGATCCGACTCTGGTCTCGTGTTAGTGCTTGCATCGGGTGCAAGTGGGAAAGTTGCATACCGAGTGCTTCATGCGTGGTACAGGTTGTTTGTAGGCAAGCCAGCGCATCCGAGGTAATCAATTGATAAACATCGTCACAATTCCGAGTCCCGGCTGCAGAACTAAAGCATTGTTGCTTCCTCGCAGTCAGCATGTGGCATGGGCAATGCGATCAATGGTGTAGGCTACAAACCGAGCAGTTCGCTAGTTCTCCCTCCAAGCTGTGGATGGTCTGACCCAAGTCGGGCGGCCGCCGGACGAGTTGCGGAGAGGCGATAGTGGCGACCGGAAGAAGGAACCATAATATAATACTAAAAGGAACCATCTTGCCACGAAAGATTCATATGCACGCCTTCGTAGACGCGCATGCCTCAAACAAGAGGTTTATGAGTCAACTGTTCGATTCTAGAAAACCGCTGACGGGACGCGGGATCGCGCGACTACCACGGGACTTGATCACTTTTGATTATCGGACCATTGACTATGTCTGAGGAGGATACCCTGCAAACATGGTCTAGACGGTCCCTCGTCAGCCTGCAGTTTCGCAGCGGGGACAGGGTGGTAGAAGGAGGCGGGGATTGTACGGCATGCATGCACTCGAAATGGACAACCATTGTTCTACTGTCAGCTGTCTGCTGTCCACAGTAGTGGACTTCTCGAGAGGGAGGATCATCACAGCAAACACCAGTTCTAACTAGTCGGGCCGCTAGAGTCCTCGGCAGAGTTTGTTTGGGGTGTTACATGATAGCCTGACCGTTGGCGAGATTGAGAGGGCTGGAGGCTACGGGGGACTGCCGCTCTCAGCTAACGGGTTTGGCGTGATCGGTGGAGCCTCGCCAGCCATGGGGGCTGATACACCCTTGTCTTAATCCACGTCAGCAAGAATATTCCTGCCACTGTCGGCTGTCATTGAGGGGTTTTCCAAGACGTGCTACATCAGGTGTGATCTTTCTACGAGGCGCTTAAACCCTCTTCTCCTGCTGTATACACAGTAGGAGGTAGACCGAGACATCTCACGCTTTAGAGACGGAGAGAGGTGGCTGTCTCCAGTATAGTGTATACCAGTTCGATTGGAGCAACAGCGCTCGAGAACCGTGATATTATGCAGTCGGTCCACGTTCTACCACGCGATTGATGAGATCTTTCGGTCAACGTCGCATCAAGGCCCATCTCATGCGATGCCGCTTTCACTTCACGGTACGCGGCCCAGGCGAGTAAGAAAAAGATCAAATAATATGCCGAAATGATTCGCGTGCCTAGGTGCTAATATGCACCCCCACCGGAAGGAGTGTAAGCTATGTAACATCAATCGAAGCACGTACGATCACATAATCCTTGGACGGCGGCAAGAAATTGGACGTAGGAGAATCCTGGAGGATGAGCTTACATATGCAGCGTCTGGGGTGAACGCGCAATAATTGTTATGACCACTTTGTTTGCACATATGATGTATGCGCGAGGGGGGCACGGCGCAGTCTTGTGCAGTCTTGGCTCCACTCACAAATCCAATGGAGTGACCTTCCCGTCACATCTATCCCAAAATAGTAACACTTTTTGGAGTTTGGCTACTGATGCAAATGGAATGCAATGTCATCTTGCAAAAACAGGGCCCCTAAGGCACCCTCACCGACCGGCTTTACGACTTTGCGACAGCGCTGCAGTCATTAGGGCCTCTCATCTGCGACTAAGACAGCAATAAAGTGACCGAAAGAGTGGGGCCTTTGCCGTCTCAATCATCCAGTCGGGGGCGATTCCAAGGCGTCTGGCTCGATGTGATTGATAATGCACAAGAAATTACAATTCGCACAGCCCCATTATTTGGCGCGACACTGCAGTGATTGGTGCTGTAAAAGCATGTCCAGCTTATCTAGCCGAAGCCGTCAGGCTGCAGCCGGCCCCTATATCCTGGTCCTACCGGCCGGAAAGATCCTTGCAGTACTGCAAAATGGTGACCCCTTGCATTTGGAACCAAGAGCAGCGAGATGGCTGCATAGGCAACCTGTAAAACGTGCAAGAACATAGATGTCAATCTTTTCCCTCAATCTCACAATTCCGTAGCGAACGCCAGTTTTAAGCGGACTTCCCTTGCAGCATCCGATTGTTTGCTCCGACTAATCGGACAGGAAGAGATCCTCCCACGTCTGAACTCGGCTGTCCAACATGGGCGATACTGCTGATGGCTTCCGCGTTGTCATTGTCGGCGGCGGCCCTGTCGCATTGGTAGCGGCACTTGCTCTTGCCCAGGCGGGTATTGACTATGTGGTATTGGAGCGCCGAGGTGCACTTGATCTCGATGCCGGGGCGTCCGTCGCTGTGTGGCCGCACAATGTTCGCTTGTTCGATCAGCTAGGCCTTCTTGAAGAGGCTCACCGTACGTATATGCCAGTATTGCATAAGCGCAACTTACGGAGGGATGGCTCCGAACTGGGCAGAAACGATATGTTCGAGAGAGCTGGCGCCAAGTACGTAGTCCCCGACTGAACTGAGACTTTCGTTTTGCCCAATACTCTGGTGTATTGCCTATTACTAACGATGCCTTAGCCATGGTCATCCTTGGATGTGCTTCCGCCGCGCCAAGCTTGTCAATATGATATACGAGGGACTTCCGGATCAGAATAAGGTCTTGTTCAACAAGGAAGTTACTCTCTTGGAACAAACTGCGACGGGGGTAACGGCGAAATGCGCTGATGGCAGCGTGTATAAAGGCTCTTTTATCCTCGGCGCCGATGGAGTGCGTAGCATTGTTCGGCGAGAGATAAGCAAGGCTCTCGGAAAAGCAGACGAACCATTCTTGTCGTCTTATCGTGGCATGTATGGTTACACCGACAGATGTCCAGGCCTAGACTCTGAGACCCTCTATGAGACGCATAGCAAGGACCTCACAGTCCAGGTAATCGTTGGAGAAGAACAACAACAGTTTCTGGTCTATGAACGATTGGAGCAGCCGACAAGGGAATTCGTTCGGTATGATAAAACCAACGAAGAAGAGCTTGCGCGGAGATACGCAGACGTTCGTTTCCCTGGACAGAAGCCTGACGACTGGGTCACTTTCGGTGATATATGGGATATCAAGCAATGGTCAACACTGGCAAACTTGGAAGAAGGAATCGTGAAAAAGTGGCATGAGGGACGCTTCGTGCTGATTGGTGATGCTGTGCACAGGATGACTCCTAATATTGGCTTTGGCATGAATAGTGGGTTACAAGGGGTAGTACAGCTGGTCAACCGACTCTACGCCCTCCTGAAGAAGACGACGGAGCCTGACACAGAGACGCTGGACCGGCTGTTTCGGGAATATCAAACTGCGGGGATGGGGAACTCCAAGCAGACAGTCGACACTTCCGGATTATACACCCGGCTTGTTGCTTGGAGCAATCCTGTCTGGAGATTCACCGACCAGTATATTTTACCCTACATCAACGGCGACAGCGTGGCATTGGACCTACTGATGGCTCCGATTGTGCAGAAAGGCGAGCCTTTGAATTTCTTGAAAGAGAATGGCTTCAAAGAGGGGAAGTACAAATACCGCACTGGTCCAGCAGGAGTTAGTGTTTAGATATAGAACCGGAAACTAGAACGGGAGAGCTAGAGTCCGGTTTACAGCTTCAGACAACATATAGCTTTAAAATAATCCATTTGTCTTTTGCGGATAAAAAGTGCTAGCGCATCGTGCATCTACCAAGAGACCAAGTAACACATTGGAAGTCAAGGTTGGCTAATCCATGATTTGCCTAGGAGTTCCCTTGAATGATCGATTGTGAATGGTTGATGTCATGGCCGGAGACAGCGGTCAGGGGCGTCTCGGTGCAGGAGCTTAGCCACATCGTTTAGTATATGTTAGTTCCTGCTCGAACATCTAGTTGACTGACTGCCCTGACACACGGATTAAGTCTTTGGTCATTTTAGACTAGAGTTGTGATAATGATATACTCAGATAAGAATACTCTGTTCAACATTCATATGGGGATAAGAAGTTGTCTTAATCAAGCTAGTTCTGAACTCATTCTCCAGTTATGCCATCCTACCACGCGCTAGTTTCACGGAATTAACCGCTCGTACTCTTCGCAAATCACAACACTTACTTCGAATGCGGCGAAACCCCCTGTCGATTCTTGATCGCCTTGTGCTTCTGTAGTATCCGTTATTAGGGGCTATTGAGGTGATTACCCCACAACCCGTCAACCACCGAGACGTGTTGTTCATGAAGTTCAAGTTCATTCCCAAGGAACAACGGGCCGGGTATCGACTTAAGAATATTGTCTTTCGACAACTTCTAGGCTGCAATAGGGCACATTGGATTTTCGATCCCTCATGGACATACTTCTGGGTTTCGATTTTTAGACCCTTCCCCTTAACCCTTCTGAGCTGACGTGACACTGGCAAAACTCAACTGAAAATGGAAGACACTCCAGACGACTCGAGGAAGGCTCTGCTCTTGTCCATTTACAAACACCTAGATCGAGGACAGTTCCGACTACTCCAAGTCCTTAGAAAAGACACTGGTCTGCACTGCAGTCTACTCAAGTCTAATTTGGAAGACAATCCGGATTTTGTGGCCATTTCATATACTTGGGGGCGGGCTGAAGAGCCTGAGTTCATGAGAGATCCCGACGAGCAACCAACCCAATCGTACTTCGTCTTTCTCGAGGAACAGAAGTGGGAAGTTACGCCGAACCTGTACCATCTTCTAGAGGAAATAGTTACCGATGAACAGATGGATAACAGGTTCCTTTGGATTGATGCATTGTGTATCAATCAGAGCGACGACCTTGAAAAGGGTCACCAAGTGAACGCAATGGGGCGTATATACTCGCAGGCTACGTGCGTCTATGTGTGGCTAGGTAAAGGCAATGCCGACACTCGCAAGGTCCAGGAAATGGTTCACCAATTGGCAGTCATTGGCAACACGCACGCGGAAGCCGATGGGGACATTGATTTCGATAAGAACCGAGACATATGGGATACCGAGCCTGGCAATCCGGTACATCTTGCACGGCTGGGCTTTCCGACTCCGACAACAGATGATGATTGGCACGCCTTGATGGCATTCTTTCAGCGCCGCTGGTTTTTCAGAGTCTGGACCATTCAAGAGATTGCGCTGAGCAAGAGAGCTCTGATACGATGCGGCAAGTACACTTTCGATTGGGATGAAATGTACCGTTGCAGTAGAGTGTTGGCAAGAGCTCCCTTGGGCGAGCGTGTGCTGCTATCCGCTGCGGCGCGGTTTGGTACATACGCTCTCAGCTTCGGCACCGTCATGTCCGGTCTCGCCATTGGATTAATAACGGGGAAAGCCGCCGAAGTGGCGAATAATACGCCGAATAGGACTTGGCTTCGAGCAGGTAACTCTCCAGCTACCGTTATGAATGTCCTTATGCTTGGAACACGCGTTTTTGGAGCCGTAGACCCCCGGGACCACCTGTTCGCGGTCTTAGGTCTTTGGGGCGAATTTGCACAGAAGCACTTCGGCAGCGAGCTGCACCTGCGTGCGGATTACAGGAAACCAGTCCGAGATGTAATGACAGAGGTAATGGTGAATCTCCTGGCTGAGACTGGGTCATTGAACTTCCTCTCGTCTGTTCAGCCTGGCGACAAGACTACTGACGGCTTACCATCGTGGGTCCCCGACTTATCAGTAGCATGCTCCCAGCCTATAATCGTCAATATGGCCCAGAAGATGTCTCTAGAAAAGATTGATGCTTGCCGGAATGCACCGCAACCTCTAAGGACATTCAAGATAGAGGGTAAACAATTGACTATGGACACTATGCTATTCGCGACAATCACGGACGTGGGCAACGGGCTTCAGGAGCTAGCAGCTGGTAGATTCGACGAGACGAAATCTCTACTGTTAGCTGCAGCCGGCCAATTTCCAAGCAGTGCGTTGATGATGGGAACATTTTGCTCCACGTTGGTGTTCCAAGACATTGAGGCTTTACCTGAACTTCCAAATTCGCGATTCTGGAGCCATTTCATGGCCCTCTTTATTGCGCGTGTGGTCGGAGAAATACGAGCCGGGTCTACTCGTGCTGATAGCATTGCCCGATTGGACTATCTTGAGACTCTAGCGGGTAGTCCCAGCGATAGTCCGTACATTCCCACATCTCAGCGAGTGGACGCTGCCGGAACTCGCCTGGGGCTTTGGGGTGAGCATGGATTAGAGATTGATAGCGAGGGAGTGAAAGCAATCTTTGCCGAGGCAGGGAGACTTGACTCGCTTTTGCAGAAGACTCTGCGGCGACGACGACCATTTCTTACTGACTCGGGCCAATTGGGTATCACAAGCGAAGGTGTCAGGCCAGGAGATACCGTAAGAATTGTTCCGGATGCACGTGCTTTCTTCGTGTTTCGGAACGAGCCACCTTTTGCTGTGGTAGGGAACATTCAAAGGTTGATAGGCGAAGCATATGTTCATGGAGCGATGTGTGGGGAGGCTTTTCAAGCTCTAAAGAGCAAAGGCCATGTCTGGGAAACTATTTGTGTGATTTAGCACTGCCCTCGAATATGGATACGAACAGTTCGCATGTGAACCGGTGGACACAGGAGTTTATTGAGTTATATGCACGTTACATTTCAATTTTCTTGACGGTAGCTGTTGAACTTTTACTCATATTAAAAGTTGTACGTCGTCCTTGTTCCGATCGTTTCACTCTGCTCCAAAGAAAGGCCCTTTAAAGACCATAATGCTGGATGCAAGGTTCGATAGGAATGAGAAGTCGTCAATACATGGAGCTACACATTGTTTCCGTCTCATCGACTGTTCTCCTCCCATGGCTCTCCAGTACAGGCAAAGCCATTTGGAGTAACTACACTGTCGCACAAATAGTTTGCTGGAGCTGTGTTTTTCACCGTATCGATAATGTCAATGTCACTGATCTCAGCCTCGGTACAGGGGCCGCCGGGCTACACTGCAGATCCGCAACGACATCACTAGTACATTCGCCCCTCCTGTCCGTGAGCTTCAAGTTCCGAATCTGGAACTCCGAAGTCACAGTCTTCGATAGCATCATTGTAGTGCGTGCACTGCGTTAAGGCGAATATGCCCGTGGCCCCGTGGAGGTCGATGTCAGTATTACTGAGACCAGTCGTATTCAACAAACTTTTGACGGTATATTTCGTGTTTTGAAAGACGAGTTTCCCTCGGGTAGACTCATCATTGTGTCCACAGCGCTGAAAGGCATCAATGATTGCTGGTGCCGAGTCTGTGCCATTGGGACCTGGCTCGACGATGCAGATTTCAGGTATGGTGCACATTGCTGCAACCGCTGGAGCTAGTAATGATATTGCCAATGATCGTAACATATTGAACAGGCGTGGGAGTTTGACAAAAGCAGCATCCAGCTCTCATTGTCAGTCGAGCAGGTGCCTTTAAACGTCGATGATAGTGATCTGCATTTGCTATATAACTGTTAAACATTAAGCATGGCTCGAATAATGCCTGATGATATCACTCTAAGTCAACAATGATCCAACGGTAGTGGAGTACCAGATGCTGAGGTTAAACTACCGTCGGAATGTCACTTGGAGCCCCATTCTTTGCCTGCACGTAGACCGTAAGGTCTTCACACGAGCTTGCGCCGGGTTTCAGCGATACATTACTCAATTCGATAGGGAGCCATTATATTCAAGTCGCTCGATCTCAATCGGTATCTACTTAGTCTTTTGATTGTCAATTTGGTTGATATGTATATTGAAAATAACATTATGTCTTCTTATTATCGTGGTTTCTCGGTACAGATCCTAGCGCAGGACGACGCCGAAGTGCACTGAATGAACCCCACTGCGATCTTCAGTTCTCCAGGTCTCCAGGTCCACTGCCCGATTCTACTGCCTCGCGACCCGGGAATTTACCTCGCTGTGGAAACCTTTTGCTTGATAGTCCTGGGGACATGGTCCCCTCAGGATCCCCATGTCGTGTCTCGTGGTCTCTGACTGCGGGGAACGCGATGAAAAAGACTAAACCAGCATGTCCCATTGTGGTTCCATTGCCTCAACTACTTAGTCGGCCAAAACTGCAATCCGTTTTGAGGTCTGTCCCACGACAGACAGTATCTTATCCCCGCTCTGCTTC
Organism: Seiridium unicorne; assembly: GCA_039778275.1. Taxonomy (NCBI): domain Eukaryota; kingdom Fungi; phylum Ascomycota; class Sordariomycetes; order Amphisphaeriales; family Sporocadaceae; genus Seiridium; species Seiridium unicorne. Next base: position 228,340 of record JARVKF010000101.1, read on the forward strand.
CAGACCGCGGCGCGTGAATGTATCTTCGCAGAGGCATCTTGCTCATTTAGTAAGGCGAATCGAGCGTCGGGAGGCCCCCAAGTTCAATCGGTATTGCAAAAACCATATTCATTGATCGCTATTCTTGAATCCACACACTTCCATCTCCCAGTTCAACCACTCCTAAAACTTTAGAGATCCGCTTGCATTGCCTGCTTTGCTGCATCTCCAGTGAGTTGAGCATTTGTCTCCTGCGATTCCGTTTTGAAATCCTTGAAATGCCGTGCCGGGATCTTCTTGCTAAACATCTCATCCAGTTCCTGGTAAGAACGACCAGCTGTCTCAGGCTGATAGATGAAGAGATACACCAGGCAGAAGACGGCCAAGCCTCCAAAGATAAAGGCAACCTTTGCGCCTAGATTCGCATAGTCTGGATTAAACAGATAGGGCAGTACAAATGACCAAATCATGTTGAGCACATTTTGAAGAGCAAATCCAATGGCTACCGTCTTTCCGCGCAATCGTGAGGTAGAGACTTCCTACGTTCAGATAGAGTTAGCGATGCCTTGGCATGCATCAGTCTCAATGTTGACTTACTGCCAAGATCGTATAAGCCGTTGCTCCAATGGTCACGTTATACCACCAGCAGTAAAGCATGATCATTGCGACTGTGCCCTTGATCGGGCCATCTCCCCCGACGACTGCGCATGCAGCCATGGAGAACAAGATGCCGGTGAGCACGAGCAATCCGTAGAATGTCAGGTTTCTCCTTCCTATTCGATCGACGAGATACCAAGAACAAATATTGCCAAACAAGGAAAGTCCCTGTTGGACAATCTGAAGCTTGAAGCTCTCCGCGGTGTCGAATCCAGCCAGTTGTATATAATATGTCGAGTAAGATGCGACGAATGTGATTCCAGATAGCGATTGAATGGCTAGCGGCATGATAGAGATGATTGTTCTTCGCAAGTTCGACACGCGGAAGCACTCGAGATAAGTGGCACCGGCTGTCTCTTCCTTGGCCTTCTCCAGTGTTTGTTGGATCAGTGCAAGTCTTGACGCTCCATGTTCTCCTTTATGGCCTAACTTATTCAAACTCCTCAGCGCGGCGTCGTTTCGGCCTTTGGAGGCAAGCCACCATGGCGATCTGATGCATTGTTATCAGCGGCAGTAGCTGAGGGTCGGAATCGAGGGAACTCACTCGGGCATGAAGAAGACTAAGATGGTGGAAATGACAGCGAAGCCGTACTGGGCGCAGAAAACTGGAGTGACGACTGGTCAGCTGTGTTCGCTGGTGGCGGGGTGTCGTATTGTGGTGAATTGAACCATTATGACTCACCTGCTCTGTAAGCCCATCGACTGTCGTATTCGCCTGTAAAATTGACGATGATTGCCACAGTCAACGGACCTAGGGTATACGATAAAGCATTGAGACAGGTAAAGACTCCACGAAGGGCAAGCGGGGTGATCTAATTCGTTGTTAGTAAGGAAACACCGTGAATGTTGAATTGTCCAATCGGAATGTACTTCTCCAGTGTAAGCCACTGTAATTGTAGCAATGGCTCCCACAGCAAATCCGTTAATGAACTTGCCCGCGAAAAACACGGCGTTGGTGGTGGCAATGAATTCCACAGTAACCGCTGCGAACGTGATCACGAAACAGATCATCAGGACACCTCGTCGGCCAATGAGGTCGGCTACTTGACCGCAGGCCAGCGATCCAAAGATAGCTCTGCAAACGACCACATGTTAGTTTCTCACGAGGTTGATAAAATTGTAGATATGCTATGCTTACGAGGCGACAGGTGCTCCAGAGAATGCTGATTGCCATTGTGCCTGACATGACGTTCAGTGGCGGCCCCATACACTTGCAAATTTCGACTTGACTTACAGGCAGAGTCCACTCTCCATCGTACAGGTATCCAAAATCTTTGCGGAACTCTGGTATACTGATCACGCTGCCCGCAGCTTGGTTCTCGAAGCTCACCAACAGAACACACCATACGGCATAGATGCACCAAAAACAAGCAAGGGGATATTGTCGTAGAGATGCCAGCTTGCCGACCTCGTGCTCCTCCAAGTTGGCGATCGTAGCAAGTTCACCCTGTGCCTCGACAGCAGGATCCTCTACGTGATCGAGATTCTTGCCGTTGTCGACCATGATTACGACTCGACGGCGGAAGCAAATGCCAGAAAGCAAATGAGTATAAGATGAAGTGACTGGCAACGGCGCTAGAGATGCTCGCAATGCGCTACTTATATACTAGTATACTCTTGAAGCCGGCCATCATCGTACGGTACTGTCGTGAGAGAAAATGGATGCACTACGTACTGTACCGCAGAGTTCCACAAATACCCCAAGCTTCTCTGGATGTAGCTACTGATCCCGACCTGGGGGCCCGGCCCCCCCGCATGACATGGCCTCCTCGTGGTTTGGAGCCCCCGGATTTTCCAGGATCAGGCTGTATCTCGAGCCAGATTCTGGACCAAGCAGTCGGAGGTGGCTACGAACACCAATCAGCGTGGGGCGTCTAGGTCTCTTTCTCGGCGAAACTTTTGCTGTCTCCACTGCGCGTGTTGAACTTCTAGCGCTGTCAATCAAGAAATCGTGTGGGTTACGGAGGATCCAGGGCGCTAAACACTTCCCATCTCAGCCCGCGTGTCGGCCGAGGTGAGGCGCTTGGTCCCAAATAGGCAGTTTTAGGAGCGGAACTCGCTCGAAGGACCAGGGGGCAATTGCTCTCATTTGAAATTTCAATCGCAATGAAGCATCCAATTGTCTGATGACCTCAGCAATTGAAATTTGTCGTAAATCGGTATCTCAAACGGCTCTTGATATCGTCGAGACATTCAAAATCGCCGCTTAGTTGATCTAGTCGCGCCTCGCTCTCTTAGGCAGGCCAAGCCACTTAAGAAAATCTAGACCCACCTTTGGATAAATAATAATTTATCCCAATCGACTCTTCCCGTCCATCTCCTCGAGCATTCTATTTGTCCCTTTTTATGGATATTTAACAATTTCTTTTTTATTATTTTATCTTTTTTCTTTAAAAACTTTTTCCAAGTTCTCCAGCTCCAAACATCAAATATGTAATATTGGTCAGTCCAAGTCACCTGTAGGACACGGCGCTATTTGAGCACGGGTCAGACTGGTGGCGATGATGCCGACACCGCATTCCAACACTACTGGGTCGGTGCTAGCGCTCTCAACTCTCTCCTTGGCAGCAGATCAGATGTTATGAGCAGCTGCGGTGGGCGAGAATCACACACCCAATGAACTGACGAAACTGGAAATGTTGTCACTGTGGGGGTATAAATTTCGGGTGGTCAATTGAAACAGAACGACTACTTTCAAAACAGCCAAGTTGTGGCTATAGCAAGTACTGGAAGTAAAGATTCTCCTTGTCCGTCATGTCTTGAAGGCCATTTTCACCGTGAATCTCGGAGCCAGCCTCGTGGAAATTGCTATCCATAGAGTAGTCAATGAAATCTCTCGGAAGGCCGGCTTTCTCGCGCTGGTCCTTCTTCCTCTTCTGCATCCACATGATGAGGACGACTTGGAGTACAACAACGCCCCAGAGAATGCACCAAATGGCTAGAATGCCTTTAAGGGCATTAACCTGAACGATATCAGTCATAAGCTCGTAATCATACATTCGAGGATGTGCTTACGTATTGTGGGGCAAATTTCGCATCAAAGATGTAAGGGGTAATGATGTTGCCAATCGAGTTACCAGCATTGAACGAAGTGTAGTAGATGGCCTTCTTGGTTTGACCGGCACAGTTGGCGCCCATCCAGGAGATGAGTAGAGGGTTGATGGCGTAGACGAATGCGATCAAATAGTAGCCGGCGAGGAGACCACCCTTGTTATCCGCGGTCTTGGGCAGACCGACCATCAGAGCCACTCCGACAATGACAATCGTGACAAGTGCGAGCAGGAATGGCGACTTGCGCTTGAAGCGGTATGCTAGCCAGGATGCACCGAGAATAGAGACGAACTGGAGGGCGCCGAAGGGCATGTTGAGAAGCACGGCTTGGTCGGCGGAGAAACCGGCCAGGTTTTGGAGAATGATGGAGCCAAAGACCGAAGAGACGGAAGCACCAGCATTGACGGCAATAACCATGATCATGTAAAGCCAGTACTTGGGCTCAGCGAAAGCCTCGCCGACTTGCTTCCAGTTGAACTTGTGCGATACAATACCTTGTTGGTTGGCCTTGAGGCGATCAACAGCCTTGAGGCGATCCTCCTTGGACAAGTACCGGGCCTCACCAGGGCTGTCATGCGCCCACCAGTATGTGGCAAGGCCAACGACAATAGTCAGAAGGCCGAAGAAGAGATAAACTACCTGATACCGGTAGAGCGTGGGTGAATTGATTCGACCAAAGCCATAGACGATTGGTGCACTGATCAAGGTGCTGAGGCCATAACAGCTGTACCAGCATGCGACACGGAAAGGCTGCTCCGACCGTCTGTAGAAAGCAATGGTGATGATGGAGAAGAGAGGAATGACGGCAGCCTCAAAGGCTCCAAGCAAGAATCGAGATGCCATGAGACCGGCGTAGGTGCGTGAGCCACCAAGACCAGCGGCGACTGAGATTCCCCAGCAGGTGATAATGACAGGCAGTACATAACGGTATCGTAGCTTGACGAGCGCCCAGGCTGCCAAGGGCTGCACACCCAGCTGGGCATAGTATCCGATGTTGCCAATATTGGAATAGTCATTTCCCACAAGATTGGCGTCCGTCTTCAATCCGTAGACTGCTGTCAACCCAATAATTCCCTTATCTGCGGATTGGAGGAAGTACACCATGCAGAGGAGCGACAGCATGTAGAGATCGGTTTTTCGCAGGATGCGCTTGCTGTCTTCATCGGTGCAGATGTGAGCGGCGCTCAGGCCGGAGTCTTTGCCCTGCTCAAAGGCGACAGCGAGGTCGGATGAGTCTTCGACGCGGTCGACGCCGGCTTTCTCGACGTTCGAGTCCATTCTGCTGCACAACTACGGGGTAGAAATGGGGCAGATCTGGGGAAAGAATGGGGCCGCTGGGGTAGAATGGAGTAGCAAGTGGGGGAGGTCAAGACTTCCAACGCGCTTAGCATGGCATCAACTATATATATTTACATGTGCGATCTCAGAAGGATTCCCATCTGCTCGGAAAAGGTCATATGATTATCCTCATCTCGTCGCTTAGTCCTGTTTGGGGACATTACCCGGTATATTAGGCGGACAACGTGGTTGGAAATTGGCTCTTCCCATTGTGCGAAGGCTCGCGAAGGGTACGCGTGGTCCAGGTCGAGCAATAATTCTCTCGTACGCGACTCGTAAGCTCTAGACCATGGCGGCACTGATCGGAAAAGCTTTTCCCACCAATAGGCATGGATACCGTCAGGGAGGGCGTAAGACAATCGGTCATTAGGATTGGTAGCGAAGGCTGTATTCATCATGAGGTATCAAATATAGATTCATTTCTTGTATCTGGCATTATCGTTCGTCTCAGCCCTTTAACTCAATCTTGTAAACATGGTATTGATAGTTCTCTGTACGAGCAGGATTCCTTGAGAGGGTTTAGTACAGTAGTCAAAAGTTTAGGCCTGGTCCTAGCACCTATGGCTACCCCAACAGTGGCTACAATGTACAATATAGTTACTAGTGCATCAAAATATCCCAGCAATTTCCTTCCCACAGCCAGCAAATGAACACTAAGCAGCTACTACGGCAGTCATTTCCTGGGGGGCTCCGGGGACTTTTGTGTCCCGCGACCCCGTGGTAGAAGGACGAGGTGAACAATCGCAGCCAGTGCTATCAGCCACATCAAGATCTATCCCATTTAATTTAATTTGGTCCCGACATCACAATAGACAGGATCATAAGAGGACTATGGCATGGGGAATGTCAAAGAGATCACGGATCGCACATTATGGACCTAAAAGCCAGTGGGCAAGAAAGACTAAGAAGAAAACATTCGATCAATCAGTAGATCCGAATACCGTACATAATTGATTAAGCGTTGACCCTTATAGTGGGGCTTACCAACAGCTTGGTTTCACGATCATTAGCGTACCCGGCAAGGCCGCCATTGATGCATTTTGTTCGCCCAAGTTACCCCAACCTACCTCTCGTGGCCTGCTACTGAGACAGGCTATATCACGAGAAATATCGAATTGTATGTAGGGACTTTGCTAGGACTCGTACTGATCTAAGTACTGAGGAAGAGATGTAAGTTTCGCATGCGAACGAATTGATAACTTTCCACCTTATCCCGACTTCTCGGCGACCAAGACAACTCCTTCAACTCATCCGGTCCATCCGCGCTGCGCCGCTTGACAGTCATACTGAACTCTTGGCCCCACCTTTCAGCGACGAAGGAGAAGCTGTATTTGGGTCTAGTGACGTCCCCTACCTGCACCCCTGCTTCGGCGGCCGTCGAGGTGGGAATCAAATCCATGACAACGCCTCCCCTTGGAGACAAACTAGCTTCATCGAACCCGAGGCAAAATTCTTCTTGATCTTGCCGCTGCAAAGTCCACTATAGACCCTCAACGACGCGCAGGTAATCTGAAGCTAGCACGATCGAAACCGCTTCGGACATCTCCTGGTAGCTTGTCTCGGCGGCAGGGCCCAGCTCCTTCTTGAGCATCAAATTCCACACGGCGATATTGTGGGGTTGTTCCTGTCTGCGGAGATGCACCATGTCTAGAATCAACTGGTCCAGCGAGCGCGTTCCAGCCCTCTTTAACTGGTATGCCAGCAGAAAGTATATGAAGCCGCGCTGGTACGGAATGCGAGTTAGGTGACCGCGACCCAGAATCGACTTTGGATGTCCTTGTTCTTTATGGTCCGGTCAGATTGGTGTAGTACCCGGATATGCGGATATTTATCCGGCGAACAAAGTCCTCCTCGGAAAAATGCCAAACCCGATGGGCAGAACAAGCGAGTAGTACTCGGCAATGCCATCGTTGAACCACCCATTCGCCATCTCCTCCGTCGTTGGCCCACCGACCGAATGCTCAAGTCGCGGCCAGTTATGAACCATTTCGTGCATCAAGAACTCATCGATGTCGTCGCTGTCGCGCGGGACAACCGTCGTCCAGGCGAAGACGAAGCCACGATGTAGGCCCCGGTCCAAAACGCATTTCTGGATATTCCGACGTATAAAATCCGGTAGGTTGGATCTGAATCGTCGAAGAAAGTGGCCATTCTAGGGAACAATGCCCTCGTTTTGGCACCCAGGGCTTGCGCATCAAAGGGCGGGTCCGAGAGCCAGTAGAGACCGAACGGCTCACCCGTCTCATCAGGTGGATAGCTATGCAGAGGTCCGACTGCAAAGAAACACCGTCGAGATCTGCGGCTTTGATGTGCGCTGAGAATCTAATGCCTTCACCGAGCGAGCAAGCGGCTCGTGTGCCGGATGGTGTAGACTCCAGATCCCATTCAATAGTGGTGTCCAGAACTCCATCGATTACCGGTTGAAGGATGAAGGACATACCCGCAGCAGTCAAACCTCCCCCATCTCTTTCAAGAGCAATCTGTGGGCCGCATGGGCTTGTCTCTGCAACGTTCCAAAGCGTCGCTATGTATTCCACCACGAGTTCTCCTACGGCTATGTCCCTGCCAGTGCGAAACAGTCGCTGGCGTCCGCGCTGTATTGCTGCGTTTTGATGGGGCTGCGGGCTAGGACGTGGTGGAATATGACGTCGTCTTTGGCCTTGCCGGAAACGCAAAACATCATGCGTACGTGGATTGACTGGTCTGCTGCCTCGCAATCCAGGCGCCGGGCGAGAACGACTTGTAGTGAAGGCATTTTCAAAACGCAATTAAACTGATCACTGTTGCTCCAACGCCTCTTTGTCCGGAGTGCTGCCTCGGAGTCGTATCGCACGGGAGCTTACAGCGCTTTGATGCTGCTCTTGAGGGGGGTCCCCACTTTGTAGGACTTAGGTCCTATTTTTCATGATTGCATGTCTGACATCAAATGTTACTATTTGCATACTATGGTGACCCGGATAGATAACCTGTCCTGTAACGAGTAGCTGGTTGGTAGCATTGATAGCAAGTCCGCGATTGTATATCTTCCGCAAGCTACCGTCCAATAGGAATATCTGTCGTTGGTTGGCGACATCTTTCTAATTTTCAGCTTCAAGACGATGAGATTTGGGTATTAATCATTGGTAGCATTATGACTGTCAGCGTTTATAGCACGTAGAGTCATTGGCCATGTCCAAGTGCAAGGAGCCCTTAGCCCATGGTCTTGTATTGATGAGGCGCATTCGAACATGAGTAATGGTTGCAGATCCGGTACAGTATGGTCTGGAGGGTTCGTGCGCATATCTTGGTCATCGACAAAGCGGCAAACAATGCGTCGGTGCTGAACGCTATCTTGATGGGGAAAACTGCTAGATAACTTATTTTCCCAGCCGCACTACGAAAGGTCCGAATCATTGCCCCTGCTCGACAACTTGTAAAGTTGATACAAAATTCAACAGAAGACTTTATTTGATAGTGCTATAGGCAGTTTAATTGCACTAAACTTCCTAGACAGGAAAGCATGGCTTCGGGAGACGATGGCACGATGTTTGGTGTATAGTCGCGCTCCGTTAAGTATACCTGGCACGCGTTGGTCCTTGAAACTATAGTCTGGCGGCCTAATGAGCTCGGTCATGACCTTCAACTTCCCTGGTGGGTAATCTAGTGGAAAGGACCCCACGGGCGGAAAAGACATCCAAAAAACGGTGGAGCTGCAGATTTACTTAATCATTAGTTTCGTAGCCAATGGTACCTTCCCTGAACTATACTTGTCTATATAACGAAGATGGAGAAACGGAATGATACCGAACTTTAGGTATAAATATATTCATCTGCCATCTCCACGGACATTTTGAGAGCCTACGGCAAGTATGCATGTTATCCTTCATGAAGAACGTGCTTTTTGCAGCTACTATCTGCACTGGCGGCTCATCCGGAGCTACGATTAGTCCTCGCGTAGACAAGCTAGTATTCCTTGCGGCAGGGGATTCTACGACATCAACCAGCTGATTAGTAACTACATGTACGCAGTGGTATTGCACAAGAGCGAGTTTGTTTGACTACTTGGGGTGATGAGTTTCTGAACTACACACTTATTACTGACGACACGTTTGGTTTCGACTATGGGGTTTGCGGAGCGTCTCAGACTTCAAATTGCATGGCTCCACCTGCAAAACAATACTTTTACCAATTGCAATGGACTAGAGTTCTTACAGAGTATACCTCACCTGTCAATTCGGTCACAATACCAGAAAAGACCTGAACATCAGGCACTGTTATCACTCCGCTCACTCGTCGTAGGTTCTCTGGCGGTGAAGTCATAGAGAACCTGTCCCATGAAACTGCGACAGCTCTGGCCGTGATAAGAAACATGAAAAACGATATATTGACCTCAACCATGCGTCTCCATCTTACGTCAACGCCATTGAAGCTACGGTAGGCACCTTGCCGGATAATCTCACCTTTTTCTTATTTGTCGTGTCCCAACTTTTGCATTGAAGCTGATTCAGTTCTTACCTAGGCTGCTGAAGCCTACAATCATGAATGCACCGACTATACTCGTCTCGATCCTCGGGGTACGATCGTTTTCGGTCGTATGGTGGGTGACCTTCTGATAGAGCAATGCGGCATTGTGTTGTGAGTTGGAAAACTATATTCCAGCCCAGAAGACACAGGTTGCATCATGCAAACCATAAATCCAAGGGTTGATTACTCGCTCCTATGCCCTCGATAGTATTGAAGTGTGTCACGGTCACATAACCAAGGTTTACGCACAGGCCAATTATCTGCGCACAGACTGGGAGGCTTGAGTGCCCCAGTACATCATGAGTAAGGAATAGTTAGATAACCCTGAGGAAGGAATCTTCCTCACCGCAACAACAAGATTGCTACCCTTACAAAGTGGACTAACCTTAAGTGTTTTGGAGGTCACGAGGCCCTGGGTGATTCATGTACGCTCAACGGCGATTAGCGAGCGTTGATTAGACATGGTTCACAGCTAGGATCGATCATTCTGTGTTTAGACATTTATCACTGATGTTGTCGTCAATTTTTGTTGCTAGATCCACCGCATACATCGCAATTCTCTTACGAGCGAATTTTGTTCGCGACAGCCACGTTATTTTGAGCACCATAGAATTACGTTTGACAATAAACCGTGCAATATGTGGATCCGGTAGGCCCGGTTCTGTCGCGCTAATGTGGGTTGTATTGCTTTCCCTTATGTGACTGGTGCAATGCTCGACAGTGAGGGGTATTGTGGGTGTTGCCCCCGCAGTGCCGTAACAATGACAAATAAGGCGACGCCGGGGATGCGATGTTTACAAATCCAAACTCAAATTTCTAGCATATAATTGACTGTCAATTCATCCAACTCCACCACCACCATATATCTTGGTGATACGTAATCATCAAAAGAGAGCATAGCTACGATCATCATGGGCGTCGACTTCACAAACCCACCGGCTACGGTTCTTTCACCCAGCAAGCTTGCGCATGTCGTTCTACGAACCAATAAGCTCGCCGAAATGGTGAAATTCTATAAAGACTTCTTAGGATCATACAGCGTATTCGAAAATGAGATGCTGGCCTTCCTCACGTACGATGATGAACATCATCGCATAGCCATCATCGGCATGCCCGGCACCACGGCCAAGGAACCAAATAGTTGCGGGCTGGAGCATATAGCATTCTCATTCGATTCGCTCTCCGACCTGCTCCTTTCTTATCGACAACGCAGGGCGAAGGGGATCCTCCCAGAATGGCCCGTGAATCATGGCCCTACCACTTCTATCTACTATAAGGACCCCGACGGCAACAGGCTTGAAACCCAGGTTGACAATTTCGAGAATCCGGATGATGCTACGGAGTTTATGAAGTCGAAGGAGTTTGCCATAAATCCCATTGGGACTGACTTTGACCCAGAGGAATTGATCGCACGACTGGAAGGAGGAGAAACCGAGAAGGCTCTCATGAAACGAGTTCCGAGTGGTCCAAGAGAACTACCACTGGGGTTTTGATCCATCATTGAAATGGATGCCGGACACTGCCAGTTTTTATTTTATAGCGCTACCATGAAATCAAATCCAATTAAAACTTCCAGATAAATGGCTTAACCGTCCCGAGACGAACCAGGCAATCTAAAATGTAATGATTGCATGGATTTCGGGCAATAGGATAAATGGCTTGAGGGGCTGGCGGGCTGACTTTTGTTCGTGAAAAGTAAAAAGTCTTCATAGACTTCATAGACTTGATAGCACACGTCAATAGCGCAAGTCTAATCAATGCAAGTCGTATCTCCTGCTTACTATTCCCTGCACGTCTGGCTCTCAATATGGATATAATCTTAGCCGAGCCCCCAGAATCAGAAAGCTTCTAGGAATAGGGAAGTTTGATGGTTCCAACCTTGGTGGCCTCTTAAAAATGATCTCGTTGCAATGTATGTAGAGGTGCCGTTTTGCTCACCCTTGACACATTGTGACTTACGACGACAATTTAGTGCGATAAAGTCATTGGCAGCAAATGAGAACAAGAACGGCCATCCTTCCAATCAGGACATGCTTGATGGATGAAAGAGCTGAAAATGTGTTCGATCAGTATGAGTATTCAACGTGCTCATCTGCTCCCCTCAGACTGCTCATGCTAATTTGGTCTCGGAGGGCTTACCAGAGGCGAAGTTTCCGTGCTGAAAAATTCTTGTCGTAATCCTGGCTTTCCTCAAGACAAAATTGACCGCGCAACCGACGTGGTAGCGTGTTTTCGAGCCCCTGATCTTCTAAATTGTGGCAAATGGCACCTTGCATGGAAAGTCAAAGATTTCAAGTCACAGTTAGCTTTCATTGTTCACGCGAATATGAAACCCTTGCCCCTACTTCTAAGCCTTTCCGAAGCAGGTGCCCACTACATATTTCCCGTTCGAGAATGTCGCTGTATCAGGCGTTACCAACCCTTCGAATTTCGCTTGCCATCCTGGTCCCACCTTGAACCCCACGCCTGGCTGGCGCATCAGGACCCAGTAAGCCCGCATCACCATGGCCGTGCTGCTGGTTCAACCGCCGCTAAGAACACCGGACACTTCAACAGCTCGCCCGCCCTCTCTCTATCTACCTCACACTCTGCTGAGACCATCGCGACCAAAGCTTCTCCCGTCCCTTGAGGACCTACCGCCACGCGCTCCTCCACTATACTGGAGCCTTTGCCAATGCCACCTCGTCCCGGATCTTGTCCGCTGAGGCCATTGCCGGCGAGAACGCCACCATCTAATGTTGATTCTGACAGAGTTGGTTCAATAAGCGGTTCAGTACTCGCAACGGTCCTAACCATCACCACGGCATGATCAACGCTGTATGCACCCTAGACGACACCTAAAAAGAGCCCTTGCATTAGGTATACAGCATGCGGTAGACCCACCAGCCACGCCAAATAATCATCAAATCGGCTTGGAGCCATAAGGATTAAATGGATTATACCTAAACCTGACCCCCATATCACGGATAGCATAATCAGAATACATATGTAACTCTAAGCGCCAAAATACAGAGTAACTCATACGAAAATGTCTATAATTGAAGTCCAGTATATGAAATTTTACGCACAACTCACAAGAATCACGGGTGCATGATCTTTAGCGACGAGCATGGACGCATGCGCTCCTCTCTGAGTGCTGGCAGCCCGTGGGGGATCTGGCCACCTCCTGGTGCACAGTAGGGGTCAGGAGCCACAATGAAGTAGGCTCTAGTCTAGCGTGTTGTGCCTACAATATAACCTGCAAGGTTACGTACAGCTCATTCCGCAGCACGGACATGGTATTCAACGTTCTCCCCATTTCAAAATAGCAGCCATGTTTTCATAGGCGGGCGTGTGGGATAGCGACGCGGCAGATAGGACTGTGCGGGAGATAAACTTCGATGGCGATGGAGCGGTGACGGCTGGGCGCTTCGCTGGCTTCGACTACTTCGGTGATGGGTCGTTCTACTTGCTGGACGCTCCAGGTCACGCCGCTGGACATATATGCGGCTTGGCAAGGGTCCAGGCCTCACCTGAACCTCCCTTCGTGTCCATGGGTACTAATGCATGTCATCATCCGGGAGTTCTGCGGTCGTCGCTGCATCTCCCACTGCCCCCCTCGATCAGCCTTCCACCGGGGCTTGGCTGTTGCCCGGGGGATTTGTTACAGCACATCACAGTGAGTGGAGGTAGAGAAAAGTCCTTCTTCACGCTCCCACGCAACATGTTATTTCCCGATCACGAGGCTGTCCTAGATACCGTTCGCAAAATTCAAGAGTTGGATGCGAATGATGAAGTGTTCGTCATCATATCGCACGATGCATCTATCAGAGATAGTCTTCCCTTGTTCTCCGAGTCCGTCAATGCTTGGAGAACGAAGGGTCTAAAGGCAACAACACGATGGTGGTTCTGCGGCGGTATCGAGATAGCAAGTGTGTCCTCAAGTGCTGCCTAGAAGGGAGACGGATGTGGTCTACTCAGACAATGGTTTAATCATTACATGTTGGAGATTAGACATATATACATAAACCGCTGTTTAATCATGCCGCGAAGGCGTAACTCCCCAACATGGCATAAACTTGCCAATATGAGACATCGGAATGACTCTGTAAGATACCCGCGATCGAATTGGCCGCCTTCATCCCCCCGAAGCCTGCCATATACTGCAAGGTGTCAATGATCCAAGTGCGCATTTTGACCCGGGTAGACAACTTTGCAGCCAGATACAATGGGCTCAATAATGTGTAGCATTGCAGTGACTGCGAAGGCGTGAACGGGATGCAGTTTTCGGACCTCGCTTGGGGCCAAACAAATTGTGGGACAGCAGCGCAAATGTCACCGCACAGGCTGTTTATTAAACGCGCCGTCTTCGTATGGTAATCGCCCACATTTTCACGGACGCGATACAACTTTTGTATCATTTCGAGCAGGAGCAGACGCATGCTGCGAATAACGTTACGTACTTGAGTCACGAAATGATCCACGTACATGTCGTAATGATCACCATAAACCACCGGGAACCCCTCCGTATAGATACGTTCGCACTGCCACGAAGATGGAAGTTCACGTTCCATTGCCGCGAGAAGATCGTCGAGCTCCTTGGCTCGTTGGAATAGGTCGGACGGGAGCCGTTTTCCTTGCGAAAAGTCGGCCGCAAGATTCACCACACAGATGACCAGACCGGTAACGGCGAATTTCGGATCTACTCGAGTATCTTCCGTATTCCAAGTTTTGATAGCTCCACGATCCTCAATCTGTGGCAAGATATCAAGGTGTGGCAGAAGGCCCATTCGAAGCTCTTCCAGCTCCTGTGGCACATGCACGCCAGCCACTCCGCAGCTAATCACGAATGTCATGGCCAATCGAGCGGCTAGCCGTCGCGCAGTGGGCGATGAGTATCTCCTCTTAAGGCCCCGGATGTGGACCAAATCTAGGGCACCTCGCAGGTGACTCATCCATGGGACTTGGGTGATGGCACTGTTGTTGTCGTTGTCTTCTTGGAGACCAGGAGGAGAAGTCTGGTCTGGGCGCCTACCTATACAGGCAAGCTTTTCGCATAAATCAAGAAGAAGTACTGCCTGGAGAGTAGCATCCCCACGCGCTTCCTCGTGTAGTCGGGTGCCGAGAGCCTCATCCTGGCCGCGGATAGCAGCGTCGAGTATAGTTGACAAACGTTTGATCGCTACGATGTAGCTTCTGCTAGTGAGGCTTACCAATTCGCTGGAGCTAGGAGTTGAATGGACTGTGACATGCCCAGGGGCTTCGTGTTGTTTAGCCAAAAATGCTAGAGCTGCAGCATCCACAGCGGCTGAGAGAACGCTCGTAGCGGAGGAGGCAGCATACAACTGTGACAAGGCGTCGTGACTACGCGAAAAGCCGAACACATAATGCGAAAAGAAGGCATTGCGGGCGCGCACTTCCCAAGAGAAAGACAGTGGAGTTGGTATCTTATCGTCTCCGAAGGGCACTCGTCCTATGTGGTTGCAGATCGTCGTAGCCGGGAGCTTTGAGCCCCCAATGGACACTAAAGCTTGCGTGATTTGGGGGCTTGGATTCGGCTTTGAAACGGAAGAAGGATAGGATGTACTCCTGGAATTTGATGACGGAGATAGCCCTGAAGATGAGTCCGACGAATGATACTCCCTCGACGGAGCAGAACCTCGCAGACTGGTCCGCGCCAAGACCTTTCGCTGGGCAGACGCCGTCTCGTCCCGGATGATCAATGCGTTAGGGTCGGGCCAGCCAAAGCAAGCGATATTGGCTCGGCGACATTGGCCGCATCTCTCACGCTGTAGGTCACACTGTGGGCAAGTCAGTCATGGCCCCACGTACCTCATGACAGGAAAGCGACAACATGCTTGCATTGCTAAGCTCGACGCAGCAGCGGGTTCCTAAAGTTTCTCTATGGACTTACACGGAGCTTTCTTTTCTTACAGGGCTGGCAGTCGCGCGAGGGCTGTCCGCGATTGACCATATTGAACGTTCTTGGCCTAGGAAGCAGCCCTGTCTTGCGAGCAGTTCAGACGGGTGTGATGGCATTCGTGCGAGTCGGTCAATGGCGCCCAGAGGATAGACCGGGAGTCCGGACAAAGTAAACGTTCCGTCGACGTCATAGAGGCGTGGATGGCATGCCGCGTTCGCTTGTGTATCACCCGATGGGCATGCCAGTGTTGTGTTGCGTTCTACGTGGTGGGTAGGCAGTCAGATGGAGGTGTCAGCCTTCGGCCCCGCGGGATGTGCGGCGCATCTCTTGGCACAGTACGGCTGACGAACCCGGAATCGATCGGCTCTCACGGCGCTGCACCTGCATATCTGCGGAAGGCTAGCCATTTCCAGATAGACACAGCGGGGTAATCAGTTCTACTCTACATCTACATTGTAGTTCTAGGTACCATAGGATTCAGGGGCTCCGGAACGCTAGCCTCTTCGAGAGAGCCAAGGGGGACATGTGGGTGTCTTGGGTTTCCGGAACGCTAGCCTCTTTAAGAAGCACAAAGACAGCCCAGCGGGATGTGCAACACATTGTGTATCTTTGCTGGATTTGCCTCAATTTTGACAGCATGGAGTGAATCATGATGGCTGCAACTACTTATCAAGTTGAAGACGTCGCAAGGTCGTATCAACTGCTCACCTTTGATCAAACCGCCCCCACACTTTACATCTTTACCTGGGAAGCATCAGCCGTGGTATAGCCTCCGCGATTCAAAATGCCTTTCACTTACAAGACCGCCCTCATTGTTGGCGCGACATCTGGCATCGGTGCTGGCTTGGCCGACAAGTTCATTTCCGAGGGATCCAAGGTCATTGCCGTTGGCCGCCGGCAGGACAGACTAGACGCCTTCGTTGCAAAGCATGGCTCGTCCAAAGCTGCCGCAATCAAGTTCGATGTAACTGACAGTAATGGTATTGACGCCTTCGTCAAGCAGTAAGTCATCTGCGTGGAGTCACCACGAGCTTTCTCTATGTGAGTAGCTTTGACGTTGACAATGCCGGACAGGGTGGTCACAGAGCACCCGGATTTGGATTGCGTCTTCCTTAACTCTGGTATTCAGGGCTCTACGCGCTTATCACGTGCGGCCGAGTTTGATCCTGCCAAGTTCCATGATGAGATCAACGTCAACTTCACCAGCATTGTCAACCTGATCATCAAGTTCCTGCCCCAACTACAGGCCAAGGAGACGCCCACGTCCTTGATCATCACAGGAACCCATCTGGCTATTGTGCCAGCCACCACCATGGCAGGATATTCGGCATCCAAGGCAGCGTTGACTTCCTTTGTCGACTGCGTTCGCGAGCAGAACCGACATAAGCCCACAAAGATCATCGAGCTTTATCCTCCTGTAGTTCAGAGTAAGTCCTTGCCTCCCTTATTCCACTGATACCCGCGATAAACTAACTAAGTAATACAGCCGAACTTCATGACTGGATGGGCCCAGAGAAGGGCAGGGCTCTGGGTATGCCTCTCAATGAATTTAGCGACATTGCCTACAATGAGTTGGTCAAGGGCGATGATCTGATTGTGGTCGGCTCAATCGCCACAGAACCCCGGGACAACTACATGGACTTGGTGGACAAGCGTCGAACAATATTCAACAAGCTTTCGGGAGCCCTACTATCCCGTTTCGAGTTGTAATTGGTATGCGGTGGAAAACTCTGGTTATGATCCTATAATTAATGAATCCTTAAACCTCATCGCATAAAGCTTAGTGTGCCATTAACTGTAAGATAATAAAGGTTGATTATTTTCTCGAAGTTCTCCGATCTTGCCATGTCAGGTCTACACTACTTACAAGATGATAAGTATGGCTTCCCCGGCCCCCACATAAACTAAATTTTCCTCCACGGTCCCCACGCTCTTGCGACCGACGATCGTCCCATCCGTGACACTGACTGATTGTCCGGCAAACGTGATGTTGTCAGCAATCTCAACGCCAGGACTCGTCAAACGCTGAATACTGGCATTGGAGCAGCCACCTGGCAGCTTCACTGCGGTGTAAGGTCTTTCGGACGATGATGAGGTCGAGTTGAACACCTCAAGGTTAATAATAGCGACCGATTCTAGCTTGCCGCTATTGGCAGCATCATAAATGCCGTAAGCTGTGAATGACGTTTCGTTCGCCAGGACCGAAACTTGCTTATTTCCACCAGCGAAGGCAGTTGAAGTAAATAGATTGCCATAGTAAAGCGGCTTAACGTAGGCCGCGCTGGTGTTGGTGGCAACCGGCTGCCAGGCACTGTATCGGTAAGGCGTACCCATATGGAAGTAAACCCGTTCGACTTTCAAGCTTGACATGTAGAGCACATAGTCAATAGACCACAGAGCAGCTGCGTACACATCCGAGACCCCAGCGAGCCCTTGGCATGAGACGGAGTTGGTCTCACCAAGCACATACGTCATGCCTGCTTCAGCTGACACGTTGCCGAGATAGTCGTGATAGTATGCGATTGACGTGGTATGCGTGTGATTCAAGAGATTGTACTCAATAGTTGCAACCTTCGTGGTGTCCTCACAGGCAGATCCCATATACTGCGTCAATCAGTCATTTGCGAATACCTGGGAATATGGGACCCTTGACTAACATCGTGATCTGCTACCGTCTTGGTCATGCCACTCGTGCTGTTCATACCATACTTGATCGCATTCTCGACGTTCCAGAACGGGGTTTCGTTGTACCCTAGATAGCGTGGTGCTTCGAACGCGCATCCTTGAAAGAGTGGTTCAAGACTTGCATCCGAAACACCCACAGCATCTTCACGGATGGCATCGGCGAATTCGAGCCATTGAGCCACATAACGTTCAATAGTCCAATTAGCTGGCCTCCTGGAACCACCTGGCCATCCTTGAAGGATGTCAATATAGGTGAAACTTTGTGTTGAAGTCTTACTCACCATCAACCTCATTCCCAATTTCAAACGCGTAGAGCGAATTGCCAAGGCCTTCAAAGGCACTGGTCGCCTCGAGAACAGTCTGATCGAGACCAGCCTCGCCGTCGTAGAAGTTGAGACCGTATATGTACTTTGTCCCTTCAGGGAACTGTTGGAACGATTCCACCCAAGTCGGGCCGATCGTCAAAGAGCTGGGCTGATCTGCATCTGAGGATGAGAACTTCTGGATGAGAGCTTGAGTTTGGTTGGCCACAAATGTCGCTCTATTCTGTGTTGTGCCTCCAGCTCGGATGATAGGATACGCCCCGGAAATATCGGCTAAATTCTGCAGCAATTGAATAGAGTACTTGTTCGGGGCACTTTGGAGGCATGAGCTGGACGTTGGAGAACTCGGGATATATGCGCAATCACTTACGAGTTGTTCCCAGCAAAATCCAGCATGTAGTTGAACTCAATCGAGTACGACTGGTAATTCGCATGTACAATTTGCTTCCCTGAAGGCGCCGATGATGGAATGTTCAGTGTCCTTGTTTTGTTGGTCCCCGTCACATCTCCAAGGCCAACAGCGACAGCTGCCGCACCCGCCGCAAGAGTTATGACAGACAACATATTCCAGTGAATGAAGACCGTGAATGCGCTGGAGGCCTCATAACCTTCCGCTGGGATGCATTTCCGTACTTATAAGGCAGGATCGGAGCAATCCAAGGCATGTTGGCCATTGGCCTCTCTCGGTCGGGGCAAAGTTTGGATGAATGGGTTAAATAGCTGCCCTTCATAAGTACACGGGTTCGGGATCCCGGGAAATTGTAGTTGTGCATGCACAGCAAAAATGATTTCCCCACACGGGAAGAGCAGATCTGCCATGAAGATTTTGCGGAGAACCCTGCAGAGCGCCGACTCTGGCGCCCTTTCCACCAATCTGTTGGTCTCGGGGTAGATCTTTCGGACATCTCTTCGAAACAGGTCCGAATAGACAGACGCACAGCCCATGTGGCTCTCCACTGGACATTCCAACATCAAATTTGGTGGCTGCAACCGTGTAAATGGAACCGTGTAAATGCAACCGAGATTGTCGTTATCAGACAACACACGTCATTCACCTCGGCACATGTCGACCCAAGCAAAATGATGCTAGCAATGTTGATCATCGCCAGACCCAATCAAGTCAACTGCTGGGAAAGAAATCCGATCTGCACAAAGGTTTTATCTATTCAAATTTACTTTGCAGTGTAAACTAGACAGGAAAGCCTCTTCCACCTACGAGTTCCTCTTAGATGCAGTGACATATCATGAGATTCAGCTTGACCTGACATTAAAATAATGGGCACATCCATCTAAGTCCAGCTATCAAACGGTCTTATCCCTCGTGATCTCAGATGTAGCTGATGCCTTATTCTCCGGGATGGCTTCACTCGACGAGCTTGTATGGACCGGGGCATGACCCATAATAGCCTGCTCGTAACGCTTCCGTTCAATGTCGTGAATAAGACCCCAATCACCAATCTCCTCCTCGAAGAACTGATCCAAGTCGAGGCCGCGCTCCTCAGCATCGTCCGAGATGCGAAGATGCAGTCCAGGGATGTATTTCATGATGAGAAGCAAGGCACAGGACACAGTGAAGGAGTAAGCAGAGATGGCGGTGATCTCAGCGAACTGTCGACCAACCTGAATGCCCTCTCCGTCAATGGCGCCCGGGGCCAAAGTGACGCCATCTAAGGCAGAGACTAGGAGTGACGTTAGACTTGTTAGATGTGAGCTCTGGAATCAGAGAACTTACTCGAAGATGTTGCGAAGATACCAGTCAAGAAGGCTCCGACCATTCCCCCGATGCCATGCAGCTTGAAGACATCCATGCCCTCGTCGATATGCAGCCAGAGATTAACATTGTCCATCAGGGCACAGACGACAGCGGTCAGGAAACCAATGACTGCAGCCAGCCAGACGCTGACATAGCCGGCAGCAGGAGTGATACCCACGAGACCAGCGATAGCACCTTCGCAGGCACCGACGACACTGAAGCGGCGCTTGTGCTTGATGTAGTCAACCATGACCTGGTGAAGTTAGTGGCCTAGTTCAAAATGTACTTTCACCAGACTTGAAAGGATCTTACCCAGCCAAGAATGCCCGTCGAGGCAGCAGTGTTGGTGTTAAACGCAGCCAGCATTGCGCGAATCGATGCATTAAGCGCAGATCCGCCATTGAATCCAAACCAACCGAACCAGATCAGAACAGTGCCCAAGAACACAAGAGTTGTGTTGTGTGGCTTGCCGTGGCTCTTGTCCTGGGGGTTCTTCTTTCTCTTGCCAAGCACAAGAGCGTAAGCGAGTGCTGACCAGCCCGAAGCGATGTGGACCGGACCACCACCGGCGAAATCGAGAGATGGGAGCTGAGGTTTGGTCAGTAGCTGATACTCATACACAACCTTGGCGATGCTCTTACGTTATATAGCCATCCATTGGCGTTCCAGGTCCAGCATGCAATTGGGCAGTAGACCACGGTTGCCCAGAAGAATCCGAAGACCAGGGACGGAATGATGCGGCCACGCTCGAATGCACCACCGACCACAATCTGCACAGTACAAGCACAAAAAAGCAATTGGTACAGGCAGAACACGATCTCGGGAATGGTAGAGTTTCCGGGAGACGGTGCAGACATGACATTCTTCAGGCCGAAGTTGGCCAAGTCACCGATGAACGGGCCCGCTGTTCGGCTGTAGGCCAGACTGTAGCCCCAGAACATCCATTGGAAGGTCACGACGGCAGACACCATGAAAGATTGGAACAGGAGTGCTAGTGCTGACTTTCGGCGTGCTAGACCGCCATAGAGAAGACCGATGCCGGGAATGATGAGCCAGACAATGTAGCCGCAGAAGATGAGGTAGGTGTAGTTCCATTCGTACCCTACATACTGAGCATTGACGTCGACTTCCAGCGGGTTGCCACCGTCAGGGACGGACTCGTCATAGCTCGGCTAGAGTCAACCAGGTATTAGCTTTAATTCGCTCTTGAGCTTCCACATCGTTGTTACTTACAGCTTCGCTCATAGTGCCTCGAGCCGGGCTCTTGATACTGGGGGAAGGATTGGGAAGAAGAGGGGCCAAGGGAGCATGGTCGGGCGCGACGGGCGTGGATAAAGATGCATTTGAGGCGCGTCGGTGGACTCCCGATATCGTGGTGAAGCCTGGTTGCTGTGGACCCGACAGATTGGAAATATCGTTTACTCATACCTTATCAGTGGTTGCTCATAATACTTATCAGTTGCCCAGTCCCTGAGAATCTGGGGCTTCGACACTCTTGTCCGGGTGCCTGGGGGCTATAGGTGACATTTCATTGGGCAATGGTTTTCAGCAGTAGACAGCGCTAACGCAGAGTAGAGAAAATATCCACCAGGCCTCGTCTGGAGTATTCCGTCTTATCTCTTGGCGGCGCGGCATGAAGACCCACCAGCTGTCAGAGATTACAGGAACCTTAGGACTTTAGGTCGTTTCAAGCCCGCTATTGAGCGACAGCAGGGCGGAAGGGGAATCTTGATGATGCCAATCCGTGCATGGAAGATTAGAACTGATCAAACTCAAGGTTGGAATTGCCGCAGTGTCAGATTCGTCAAGGTTGGTAGGTCTGTCGACGCCGATGAGAAGTAATGCTGGTGCGGTGTTTCGCACTTCACGATCTCAGCACAGCAACGGGCACCAAAGCAAATATGAATGGGTAAGTAAGCTGGTAAATTCAGTGGGTAGAAGAAATACCCAGCAGAGTCCAAAGAGTGAGGGAAAACGCCTAGCGTGCGGAGAATATCGACATGAAGCCCTCCAACGCCGTCGCGCCGAAATCAACCACAATCACGCTGGTGTCATGCTGACCCAGCACCCATGAAACAAGGACGAATTGATGGCCACCTTCAACAATGCAGGGCGATCATCCCTGAGCTCAATAGTCTTGAAAGCCTGGAGCAGACGAAACGTGACCATGGCCATTTGAGTCAGTGCGAAATTCTGGCCAATGCCTGGTGTGAATGGTGAGCGCTGGCACGGTTTACAGGAGAGCACAGAATCAAGAGGGTAGCTTACATATACGAGGACCTGCATTGAAAGGGACATACTCAAACCTGTTCACGCATTAATTCATTTCCTGGATGGATCCAGGCTCTGCGACACATACCCGACCTTCAGATTCTCCCAGCGTTCTGGTAGGAATTCGTCCGCATCCTCGCCATAGAGGTCTTTCCTGCGGTGCATGACCCAGGTCTGATACCGGACGGATGTATTTTTCGGAACGAAGATGGGCGATTTACCGTCAGGGCCACCACCCGAAGGCAGTATAGTATCACGTACAGCCTCTCGCGCATTATTCGGCACCGGAGGGTTGAGCCTCAACGACTCCTTAACTGTCCAGTTGAGGTACTTCATGTTCTTGAGTTCTTCCCACGACGGATCCTTCACACCCAGATCACGGATCTCCTTCTGGATCTTTGCGACTACGTCCGGTCGCCGCGACAGTTCGTAGAACAGATAGGCAAGAACACTGGTCGTCGTATCGCGGCCGGCCAAGAAGATGCTCAGCAATTGGTTTCGGATCGCCTCGTCGGGCTCTCCCGTCTTAAGCAACTCGTCCAGAAACACGTATTTCTGTTTCTCTTGGGTCTGCGTCTCTTTGGCGTTTGCCTGTTTCCTCTCTGCGACGAGGTCATCAACATAGCTGCGCAGGAATCGTGTATACTCGTCCAACTCGCGGTCGGGAAGCAGCATAGTGACCCAACCAAGCCTGGCGCGTTTGGCGATCTTGACCAGTGAAAGATCGAAGTATTTACCAAGCTTGATGTCGCGTTCCTGTGGGTTCCCAAGGACGTTGGTCGTCTGACCGAACATGAAGTCGGAGATGGAGTCAATAGTCAGGAGCGCAAACATTGCCTGCAGATCAAAGCGGCTGCCATCCTTTGGGATCTTCTCAATCAATTTGGATATATGCTTGTCAAAACATTCCAGATCAGCTATTTGATCGCGGACGAATGCCGGACGAAGCATAGCTCGGGAGTGCTGCCATTCCGGGCCATTGGTCATGAAGATGGAGTGGTAGCCAAGAACCGGAAGAAACCCCTTGATTCGATGCCTTGGCAAGATCCAGTCGTCGAATCTGGTGCTTAGAATCGTTTTGATGTTCTGCGGATCATCTGTAACGATGGAATCGAGCATCTCAGGGAACATGCGATGCTGAAAAGTACGGCCAAGTTTCCCGAGTTGCTCCCGGCGCAATTGTAGAAAGTTGTTTTCCTGGAGACCTTTTGCTGACTCAAGCAGGAAAGGGATACCGAGAACATTGTTCGGATAGGTGGGAATTGGCTTGCATCCATTTACAGCCATCTTGCGGTAGTAGACATGGCGCGCCCGTAGCGAGATCTGGGTATAGATGGCCAGCAGCACGAGCAGAATGCCGAGTGCCTTTTGGTTCAATGATGGAGGTCCCGGACGAACGTGGACTATATCCAGCATCAACCCCACTGCGGATGTTGTGATGAAAATAGTGGTTGCGACGTATCGCGCTGTCGCATTTCTTCCTACACTGTCCATGTTGATAGGATGCTGCGACAACCAGAGGAGGCGTCGGGCCTCGATGCGCGTCGTTTCGATGCTCAATTTCTGCTCTGGATAGAAATCGAGTCAGTAGAAATCAATCAACGAACATCCACTGCCTCTATACAGATATAGCTGCTGACTGTCGAAAAGGTGCACATGATGTGACGTTGCAGAGTCGACAGCGACCCCGAGCGCTAGTGCACGTGTCAGTGAAACGAATCGACAAACCAGCGGCCGGAGTCCCTTGGAGAAGTTGCCATTCCTCGGCTATTACAGGTAGTCATGGGAGCACGACTTTTCTGACTTGTCGATTAAAATATCTACACGATTTGACGCTGTGTCTGGGTAGGCAAATCGAGTAGGAAAAGCGACAGTCGTATATCAACTCAGCATATCACCTACGTGGCGGCGTTCATGATGCCCCTGAAATGAGTTCAATTTGACCTAACCTTACGAGTGACGATATTGAGAATCAATACGCAACTTGGAAGCGCCATCTTTATCGATTGGCGGTCAAAGTATAATTAGGGGCTCAGTCTACGTAGAGTTCCGATGCTGGCTGCTCAATGGTGTCTGAAAGGTCGGTCAACTTTCTTGCATTCACCATTGTTCAGCCATGGGAACCTGCCGAGGGGCTGATTAGCGGATGCGGCGGGGTACGCTGCGACCTGATCAGCGCAACCATGCCTTGATTGATACGATTAAGACGGGAGGCGACGATTATAGTCAGCTTGGTCCGCGGCTGAGGAGTTACGACTCAAAGAAAATGCAGCTGTGAGAGCGCAATCGCAATCTTACAGGGGTGAAGCTTAAGACCCGGGGAGGTCGGATGGATTGGCCGTTGAGCCTGCAAAAACTGGCATCGAGGCCTTGGTTGTTGTTGCATGTTACAATAATGACAAATTACGCTGCCAAGTTCCCCAAGGTACCACACCAATCAAGCTGCACCTTTGAGTGTGCGACACTTCACTGCTAGCAGAGCTAGAATAATCTCGCACGATATAACCATAGAATTTATCAATTACTCGTATAGTATAGCCTATAGGCTATCAGAGACCCATAAGACCGACCATGATACATGGAGAGGCTCCGCACTCGTCTATGTATGCGACGCCCTCACAATACAACTCCCACAGGCCGCTAATTATTAGTTACGACACATGGGGTTGTCATACAATGTTGCCATGTAATGCGAAATCGACATTTAGCTCGCAGAAATTCCGTCCATGCTCAAAGACCGATCAGTTCCCTCTATACTTCTTAGTTAGTTCACCAGAGATCCTAGTGATGCTATAAAATAGCCATAGCATCTACATTTTATAATTGGTTATTCGTATGACGCCAGGTGTATGAGGAACCCCGCAGCTCAAGCGGTCGCAGGGGACCGTTGTGGTGCACTGCAGCTGGTATTCACAGGGTATCGGCAGCACGTCGCGCCAAGGCCGGGCCCGTCTAAATTGGCGGCACAAGCTCCAAATGCCGACCAATCTCCCAGCTGTATTCATTCCCTTCATCGCAGGCATATTGACGATCATTAGATATAAAATACCCTAAGACCGTCAGTTTTCAGTTTACCCACACGCGTCTCTGCTACAGCTTAGGAATCATGAAGTACGGCCACCCGTAGCGAGTTCGAAAGATGAGAACCCCACCACCCTAGTCCCCTACACTTTAGCCTGAAGGCTGAGCCGAATCCCTCCCAATTCGTGTGTCTCCTGTCATCTCGACAGTCATCACATCAAAGTTCAGAAGACGATTCCACTGGGGTTACAACTTCTTTCCCACATCGCTGATATTGAACCCATGTTCAACGCTGCTGTAGGTGATGATCACAGGTTACAGATTCCCCAAACCATCTATATGCTCGCTAACCCCCCCTGGACGTGTCTTTTGTATCGCAGAGTCGTAGCATAATCCCACCAAATGCGGGCGTATTTGATACATTGTTTGGATTCATGATAGATATAGAAACGAACCTTCCTCATGGATCATTCACGATAGTGCACATATATAGACGCAAACAGTTATATGTAAAATAACGTATAATAGTGATCCGAGCTCAGCATGTTGTAGAAAGATCTGTCTCATTGTTATCCTGCAACAGAGCTCTTGGCTTACTGTCATCGCTCGACCAAATCCCACAAGTCATCAATGTTGCTATTCTCGTCTTCGGCATTATTGCCACCATGCACAACATGCCACGGTCCATGGCCGAGGGAGTTCACCAATGTTTGAGACCTTCCAATCCATGCACCTGCACCAGGAGGTACCTGAGCTTGAGGTCGAACTTCAGTCATAGGGTCATCAGCTCTGCCTGCAGCCTGTCGCATTTGCTCATCGTCAGATGTCTGTGGCCCGATATTGAATGCATTACCCATCCAACCACTCCCAAGTCCGGTATCTGGGACCTGCTGCATGGTAGATGCAACACCGTCTGGGGTTACCTGAAGTAGGTAATCTCCAAAGATATTCCATGGTGTTGGGGCGTCAGCATATGCTGCGGCATTATGCTCTTCTTCAGGGTCGGCAGCTGCGCTGGTGGTTACTTGTGTAGGAGGATCTACTCTATAAGATCTCAAACCTTCATCAAAGATAGTATGTACTAGCTGATGAAGGGCAGCACAGAATTCGTCTTGCGTCATATCCTCCAGTGAGAAGCGGAAAGCCGGCGTTGCGTATCGTGGCATCAGTCGTTCTGATTCTCGTGAAAAATGGGAACGGACGTCCTCAATGATCTCATGGACTTGTATGTTGCGATAATCTAAGAGGCGTAGGTACTCCGTTAGCCGCTACCCTAGTCTCCAATCTCATATGAAGGCTTACGTTCAGGTGGATAAGAATTTCGAGGGTCATCAGGGAAAAGGATTTTGAATACGTGGCACCAAGAGCGCACCGTTTTCGCGTGGAGTTCGTCATATTGCTGATCGTCGAAACCCTCGGCCCGATCAAATGTTACTCCTAAATCACTTGCACTGCATCCTTGATGCTGCTGCTGATGTGCTCTTAGACTGTCTCTCTCCTTGAACACAGTTCCACATCGATTACAGGGGAAGATGCGATGACTTCTATACAGATGTTCCCTTATAGACGTGAGATTTCATCTGATATAAGAGTGTTTTGACAACTTACTTGAGCTTAGCAATATCAATGAAGCCTGGACCTCTGCACGCTCTAGTGAATCGATGATCTTTGGTGTTTCTCTGGAAGTATGGACAAGCTAGCCTATCGCGGGGATCCGAAGCCGGGCGCTTCTTGGAAGGTGCTTCGTCTCCGTCTTTATCATCCTCGTCATCGTCGTCATTCCTGTCTCTCTTGCGTCTAGGACCTGACCTTTTCTTTGGGTTGTCACGTTTGGTCTCTTTGGATAACCAGTTGGTGGAGCTAGACTTCGTGTCACTGCTTGAGTTCGAAGTCGTTTCTGGTGCGTCTGTATCACCGTTCCCGTTGACGACCATGTCATAAGACCAAGGACAGCCAAGGTAGCGGAGGACTCGAGTCATAAGAAGTTCTTTCTCGTACCGAAGGATATCGTCGAAGAAGGAATGATATATTGTCTTGTTCTCTTCGACATTCCTAGGTTCTTGATGGGGCAACAGATTCAAACCTTCTTGCGTACGTGTATCCTCATCGTAGCCGCGTGGTTTCCCAGGTGGGGCGTGTATATTCTCTCTAGCATTTTTGTCATTTGTGGTCGTGGGTGATTCCATACTCTCTTCGCGAGTAGGGATATCTGAAACGGAGTGAATAGGCAGTGCTTTTGCGTTGTCAATCTGGGCTTCCCCCGTGACTCGGGTCCTGGCTTCCAGAAATACGAGGAGATCTCCGTGATGAAGACTCTTGAGCGTAGGGTTATATTCTCCGCTACCGGTTGCCTTGCCTATCCACTTTGCGCCTGTCGAATGAAGGGCCATGTTATCGACGTGCTTTTCTCGGCCATGCATAGGTCGCCATGAAAATGGAACATCTCCAACGGCAGTGTAGAGCTCCTGGAAGACTGTTTCAGTATGCTTAGTGTAGTCCGGCGGAGGCACATTGATACCCATTGTCTGGAACACCCATAGTAAAGTGTAGATCCTGTCCCGGGGATCGGTCACATTGAGAGTACGCGAAAATTCCAGAATTCGTTTGAACTCTGCATTCGCAGTCTTCGAAAGATCCAAGTCCTCGACGGCCCACGACGCTATTGGATCGTCATACATGAACTTGATCAGCTTGCTCGTAGACGCTAGAGCATAGAACCGCAGTGCTGGTTTAGTGATTGCAGGAGGGTCTCTAGCGGTGCCGAGAGTATGCCGGAGTTCAGAGGAGATTCGAGCCCAGAATTTGTCCCATTGCACTTCTTCGTCATCCAGTAATATCGTTATTCGCCTGGCCAACATAGCCTCTTGTAGCGCCCACGCTCGACTGAACCACGGACGGGTCAAATAAAGTAGGGGCTTGCCATAGATGATCTCGTCCTCCACGCCTCGCCCTATGTCGTAAGGTGTAATGTTCAATGTCTGATCTCCAGAGGCCTCTTCACCGAGCCAGACCACGACGTTCTTCGCTGCTTGGAAGATCTTCCCCATCAACGAAACTTGCGAACTCCTTTCCAGTGTATCGCTTTGATTGATGCAGATAGCATCAATCCACAAGGTTCTGTGGCCAGTGCTCCGTAGATGGAGTAGTGCTTGGCGGAGGTTCGATGTGATTCGGAGAGCATTGCCGTCACATTCAATGATGAAGTGGGGTTCTGATTGACCCCAAACGTAAGACAACGCCTCGAATTCGACTTCGGAAGCAGACGCCAATTTGATTTGCTCTACTGAACATGTCAACTTATCAGAATGGCTATTTTCTGGAGTAAGACGGATGAGCCTGATCCACCCAGGCCCATGAAGGGCGCTGTAGTTGAAGGCCATCGGGGGCCTTTGGTGAAACTAACCTGACGCTGGTAAATGGGAGTTCAAAGGAATTGAAGGGGAGGATAGCGAACGGACGCTTCTCCGTCACTGATCACATACAGCTGTAGAACTGTTCAAGCAAGGCTTGACAATTTGCCTCCAACGTAATTCGCTGTTGGGGTCTATCTATAGCGAATAGATATGCAGTTGTAAATGCTAGCGGAGTCTGAGGGTGGCAACTGCCCAATAAACGTCAAGTTATATGGAAAGTTCAGTATCAAATCGTTCAAGTGAAACCTCGCGTTTGCGAGATTCGACTCGCCAGCGTGGCAAGACGCCGGGGCAAGGCTGCCTCCACCTTTATCGGGCGACATCTCTAGATATGTACTGATATTTACTGAGAAGTGACTGCCGAGTGCAATTCTCGCAGAGAGAGGACTCGCGAACGTATAGACTCGCATGTGTAAAAACTCGCAGTTGCGAGACTTTCCTATCTACACACGAGGCTGCGACGCGGTCTGGCTGCGTTTTTGCAATTTTAGCTCCAGGATCACCAATCAGGGGCAAGCTGAAACAGTGCCTCCTACGTCAGTCATCACGCACCAGGCTAGGCGAAGCCAGGGAAACATTTTAGCTACGCAAAGTCTCATCCGACAGTAATTGATCGCCTAACTCAGAGGTCCCCGAACCTGCTCAGTAAAGCGGTAATACCTCAAGAAGCTGCATCCGAACAACAGCTTCCGTATGCCCAGTCACAAGAAATCGTTTGGCATGTTCAACATATTTCCTCTAGCTGTATCTGTACACTTAGGACGTGTACACTTAGGCCGTTGAAGGGTGTAGAATCACCGCGCCATTCTTTACAGCCAATCGCAGACATTGACGAAATCGCTGCCGTAAGAGAAGCTTCACCATTGTTCGCTTAATCTGTTCATCAGAATATCGTGATTATCCAACCACGTCCCGCTGTACACAGCCTTCAACTGGATTGCCAAGTTTCGGAGAGGTGTAGAGGAGGGCTGTAGCTGGCAGGGCTGAGCGCGTGCTCCCCTACAATGTACAATGTAACGATTGATTGCACGAGGCCCAATTCCGCCCTATCGCCACACATGGCATCCCGTCAGTTAGCCTGCGCAGAAACTCATCTTGCCAGTCTGTCAGTCACAAGAAGTCTACAACTCATAAAGTTGACCAATCATTGTGCTGGTTCTGCTGACTCCATATTTCAAACCCACTGCTGAAGATATGCAGTATCAGTCTTACTGTTCTCCTCCTCACAACTATTCAATACGGCTTGATAGGAATTCGGCTTGAGTTTCTGTGGCGCGACTTTGCGCACAGAATGTCCAGTCACGTCGGTGCGGGTTCGCGTATGGCCATCATGTCAGAAAACCCAACAAGGTCAACGGTCGGGGTCAAGAAAAGTCCGGCGGATGCTGAACTCACACTGCGCAGGCAATGTCCTCCAGCTCTCAGGACAAAGAATGCCGCGTTCTGTGATCAACACCACTGCCTATTTGCTGGAGCAACATTGGGGCGACGCGTACGTTACGTAAGTTGTAACTTCGTACTCCGTGTCGTTCGTGGTTGAGCTTATCAAGTACAGGGTCAACCAGCTGGACTACAGCCTGAAACGATGGGGTCCGTACAAAAGCTTTACAGAATCTCAAGCTTCGTATGTAGACGAGACAGTTCGAGATTGTGCTGAACAGGGGAGGAGAAGCGCTGAGACCATGGTAGGAAACCTGCACGAGGACAGAAAAGTCAACCACGTAAAGTACTGTCACATGCTATCTTCAGCGCCGTATATACTGAGTGAGTCCATCTCTATGATTCTTATGACTCGGGTAATGCTTATGCACTACTGGAGGATTCTGGTTTATTTGTCGAGAAGGAACCGCATCGTCACTACACCACCTCCGAATCCAACCTTGCGCAATCACATTATCATGATCCAAGTCCTGCTCTGGACGCGCCCTTCAGGTTGGCTTAACCCCACCCGGCTTCTAATCTATATGTAGTGACGAGAAGCCCGATAATCCAGGTGGCTGGAGCCCCTATTCTACATTCACAACCTGCCCATTCTGCGCGCAGGTCATAGACCTTGCTATACATTGTTTTTGATATCAAGCAATGAACTGAGAGCGAGTTGCATCTCGGCCGTCGTTATTTTCAAGGAATGAAGCGCAGATATATGGATGCAACGTCGCTGAAATTGGGTTTTTGGAGACTTTGCGGAGCAAATCAACCGTAATAGGCATTTTGCTTCACCCGGTCTGTGTCAATATTGCTGGTACAGAACTCCAATCGGTTATTTGGAGTGACGCGTATCATCATAATCTTTCTCCAAGATATTGAAAAGGCTCTGATACCACCGCCCATATTAGGAAAGATATCTAGAGATTGTGAAGCCAAGCACAGCGCCACCAATTCCTGTATATCGCCCCAGCTTGCGACACCATCGATATTGTGTCAGAGACAGGGAACCGTTTCTTAGCACGAAAACTAATGCAAACGGCAGCCAGCGTTCTCATTCCATATATAAAAACGATCCCGACGTACGAGGCCACCATCATCAACGGACGTCACGGTCGAAGAAGCACAGCCCGATCCGTAATTATATTGTTCCGAAAGGAAATTGCACGCCGAACTAGAATCAGGTTCAGGGTCTCGCACGAATCCTGCATACGACCATCTGATTCCCAGTGGGGTCATTGGCACAAATTCGGAGAGACCAAAATCTCAATCGCTCGTCTTTGAGGTTCGTTAAGACCCCTACCATTACTTTCCACAATTTAGATAGATGCGCTGACGTGATAAGATAGCCAAGGCATGTCAGAGATATTACAATAAATTAAAAACGGCAAACTCGAAATAGATTTCGGTGACAGGAGCGGTAACAAGTCTATTGATCTTATAAACACGGCAGCCCTTATTCAACCATATCTGCCACCGCGCTGTGGCGTAGGATGGGACGGATTTTATCCGCTGTACAGAGGCATACTTTACAGCTCAGAAGGTAAATGATGGTAGGCCCTCACACTAGGACAACCTTTGCCAATACCCACCTTCCATGTTGGGCTTGCACGTCCGCAAGCACGAGTACACCATTGGCTAGTCTGAATTAGCTTTTCGACCATCGCCAAAGTGTGTAGAAGGTCAATTCGGCAAGCATACCGAGGTGGGAAGCATTCGGAGCCCTCGGATCAGATAACCTAAAATCGAGCTGAGACCCTAGCCCGCATCCAGCTGCAAGCATATCACCATTTTCCAAAGCTTCGTATTTAGTAGATGCCAAGATTTATGGCATTCTAAGTAACCCGAAGCAAAATCTGATATATTGTAGCCGAGATGGCGCCTTGCTACCTTGCCGTGCCGGCGTCGTTAACTGTGAACTTAACACTTTGTCAAAAATGGAAGAAGGCAAGATTTCCAGTTGCCACCCCGTGGTTCTCCCAGCTCTGATCCCGGATATCAAGAAAGTCTATGATGTATACTTTACCTCGTTCCTGAACGAGAAGATGGCACGGTTGATGGTCAATATCATTTTCCCAGGCGGCGTCATGGACTCCGAGGACTTCAGGCAAAATCACACCGCGGGTACTCTCGCCTACTGGCATTCTGCGGACTCGCAGTACACATTCAAATGTGTCGATAATCATTCAGGTGATGTCATGGGTATGGCTCTTGGAGATATTCTCTTGCGTGAACGGCCCGCAGAAGAGCGCAAGTTCACCGGTATTCCTTGGCTGGATGGAGAAGACAGAGTACGCGCCGAGAAAGTCATCGGGCCACTTGCAGAGATGAGGGAGCATCTCTTTGCTGGCGCGAGACATATCTGTAAAGCTCTCTGCACTACGCCATCTTCATCTATGAGCAGTCACTAACCACCATTCTCCTCCAGATGTTCATGTCATTGCCGTTCACCCAGCTTATCAACGACGTGGAGTGGGTCGAGCGCTGATCGAATGGGGCATTGACCTCTGTGACAGGTCTGGACTGCCCATCTATCTGGAATCATCGCCAACAACAATGCCCCTCTACAAGAAAATGGGATTTGTCATCCTGAAGGAGAAGATCGTGCATAAGAAAGATATACTCGGAACAGAAGCCGACATTGAGGTTTCACTGATGGTCAGGATGCCTTCCTTTGCTGACATTACTTTTGATGAGTGGCGTGCTCAAGGGTATCCCGACTTTGAGCGACCTGCCCAAGCATCTCTCATGTGGCCGCAGGTTCCGATTGTCGGTGGCCTGATCCAACGAATTGTCAAGGTTATCACCAGTTTTCTCCATTCATGATTGAACAATGGTTCCTATTCGCTATAAGGTTTACTTGGCGTTGGAGTCTAGCGCTCGTGGCGTGGGGGTTAGCTGAGCCTAGGGTAGGGGGGAGCAACCGTTGTCGGTAAGACTACAATGTACGTTAGAGATTTAAAGTATAACATAATATGGTTGGGTCACCTTCTCGGTGGTCAGTTTCTCGGCTCATTCCGAATGTTTTCGTTAATTAAGCGAAGCACCGCTTTGCCTGCCTGCATGAAGCCAGCCGAGACGCCACGGCTTGTGTTCTTGCCTAGATAGGTACGTGTCAAGTCAGTACCTCGTAGTAAATTGGCTACTCCACTAATTGACATGTTCAACACTCAACTAAATTGACATGAATTGCGCCAATTAGTTTGAATAATAGACACTTGGTAGGCTATTGTACGCCAGATTAAAACTCATTAATTACTTGCAAGATGTTGCTCATTGGTGCAGCACGCTGGCATTTAGCATAGTACAACTGCTGAACATGGAACAAATTTCTGCGAGAGTAGCTTAGACCGGACAAAATCCTATAATAGAGTATTCCCTCGGTCTATGCCTTCTTGTTCTCAGTGCGGATCAGTTTTGTCCAGATGGATCGCACTTCCGGGAACATGTATACTAAGATATTGACAGCTGACTGCTTCCATGTCAAAACAGATCCTGGTTCACACCCTAGACGAAGGTAATCCCAGACAACTGTATTCTATTAGTATTAAGCTCCATGAAATCGGATTATCATGTTGTCGTGACTTACTTCTAAAGCCAAGATCATCTTCAAAGAAGAGTCTCATTGTCCGCTTTCCGGATGTCGTACCTCGTGGCCCACAGGATACAGCCTTTTTCCCCACCGCAATAGTGATCATGGGCGGAACTGGGCCCAGCTCTTTGAACTTTGGCTTCTCGATTGACCGCGAAAGATCTCTCATTATCGACTGGTAGACATTCCATCCTACCAGCTTACCCATGTGCATTGACGATCCGCACCGCTTGATGCCAGACCAATTGATCATGTCACCTGCTGCAAAATGCACAGCAGAGTTTGGTACATTTCCACAAAACTGTTGACTTGGAAGTACGTTGACGTATGCATCTTGGTCCAACGCCTCTTTTGGAAGAAAGTCGGTGGATGGCACACTTCTCGAGATTGCCATGACGATGACGCCAGCTGTCAACCTTTCGCCGTTCGTGAAGTAGACCTCGTTCCCCTCCTCAATCGACTTGCTTTCAGAAAGCCTGTGATTCAAAATTACTTCAACGCCGGACTCTCGAAGTATCCTGAGTGAGCGCTCCTTGAAAGTGTCAGAGAGTGGCTCAGCAGAAAGCAGTTTATCTCTCGAATGCGCGAGTATCACTCTAGTGTTTGGATGCCATAACTTGAGCTCAGCGGCCATTTCTATGCCGACAGCGCCTTTCAGGAGTGATTATTTATCAAGAGAATTGCTGAGGGACGAAACTCACCACCGCCAATGACCAGGATTGGGTGCTTGCTCCCGGCTATAGAATCGATATGTTTGCAGGCTTCCTCGAGGTATGCATCACGAGTGAGCGCTTGTGGCACAACGGGCCATACTCTACGAAGCCCGGCGGCACCGATGAAGTAGTCATATCCTTCCACTACCTCTTTCTCCCCCACTGCTATTCGCGCCGACTTTGCATCGCAATTCACTGCTTTCACGCTGCCGTGGATAAATCGAACGTCGGGTCGCTGCAATATTTTGATATCGCGGAACTTAACCCATGCTTTCTCCGCATAGGTTTTGTCTGCCAATGCCAATGGAGTGCTAATCACATGGTCTACGCGGAATCATCAGACGAGTCAGGCCATCTTTCGTGAGGTGTCTTACAGAAGCCGTCTCTTTCATCGACAATGGTGATCAAGACAGGAATAGGCGGACTCGCAATGTCGCACCTTTCAAGGATTTCAATAGCCGCTGCCAGTCCTGCATAACACCCTCCCGCAACAAACACTCTGACAGGTTTTGTGGCGTTGTAGGTAGCAGTATTGGAAGTCATCTCGACACAATATGCGTTGAAGCGAGAGGCGAAGCTCGCCCAAACCCTTTGGTACGGAGGGACTGACCTCGAGGCCGGGCCAGCGTTCGTGGACAGGCATCCGGTTTTCCCGAACATTTCCACGCAGGAACAACAAGCTGGCCAGTGGAGTCATGCCTGCGAGAAGAAAAGTTTTCCGCCAGGACTCGGGCGATCTGGCCGCCCAATCCGAGTCCCGCCAGGTCTGATCGACCCTGGAAAGGGTGTTCAGCCCGCAGGTGGGGGAGAGCAACACGACAGGTTTAGGAGCTTCCACATCTGGCTAGAGATGGCCAATTGGTCAATCCGACGGGCGTCACAAGCGCGATCTGATAACTTTAAACTAGTCTCTTCGCTTAGAGTTAATGCAATTATTATCTTATCAGATCCATCTGGTCTGTGTACAGTGCCCACTGAGGCTGACCAGTCTTTACCGTAAGCGGTACATTAGTGCAGCCGTGCAACCCCGAGGTCGTCGTGACCGTGAACACGATCAACGATGTTACATCGTCCATGCGGAGAAGAGAACTTCCTCGAATACGGTGTGCCTTGTACCGCGACATCAGGGTCAGCTCTGTAGTTCAGAGGTTACCGAGATCCGATCACCGGGTCTTAATGCTACAACCGTTGTAGCATGCTCACCGCCGGACGACGCGGGTTTCTTGAGAAGCTAGTAGTCTGGTACAAAAGAGGGAATTATCAGTCATGAAAATTCGCATGCTAAGCCGAATCCGCAGAAGAAAAAGGTGGCCAGTGTAGGAAGGCTGGGGTAAGTACAGAGCATAAACTGAGTAATAGAGAAAACAAGATAATTCACTTCGCAAAATATAATATTCATAACAATTCAATCTATCGCGAGCTTCTGTCTAGATAATAATGAAACAAAGTACCACGAAGACATCGATAAGTGATAAGAGAAGAATGATCATATTGCAACTACGCCACGCATCATAATCAATAACAGATCCGTCTCGCTTCATGTAAAACCTCATCACGACATGTCGTTCACAAGTTCTCGTCTAGATCCAAGCCAGAACACCAAAGACAAGACAAGAAATCATGCCAAAACTCTTCTGAGTGTATGCAGCTCCAGCAGTGACGATGTTGGTGGTCGTTGATGCGGCCGAGGAACTGCTGGTAGAGACATAGGAAGTAGTGGCTGGAGTAGTCGCAGCTGTGATAGCAACGCTGGTGCTGATTTCAGTGGTTGAAGCCGGCACCTCAGTAGCGAGGGTGGATGATGGAGTGGTGGCAGTGGTTGAAGGCGCTACAGAGGTGAAAGTGCTCGACAGAACAACTTCGCACATGTGGGTCGCTCCTGGGAGGACCTCTCCTAGATTTGGAATCAGAGATATTCTTGCCAAGGTTAATGTACGCAGTAGTTCGAAGAATGCCGACTTACCAATAGCAGTATCGGCACCACAAGCTGCGAGAACGCAAGAGAGGGCGGCGGTGTAAGTAGCGCGGTAATTGTCGGCTACGCAGACACAGGTAAGATCATCGACTGCACAGGGAGTCGATGAACTGACGCCGTCCTCGAGACAGCTGACAGCACACTCTGGTACGAAGTCGGCAATGGTGGAAGCAGTGGCAGCGCCAGCAAGGGCCAGAACGGTAACTGAGAACTTCATATTGTTGAGAGATTCAAGATATATCGGTAAAACGAGTGACTTGGGCTGCAACCTCCCTTCAAGTACGTGCAGCTCACTCATACAGCCAAGCCTTGGCGGTCCAAAACCTGCTGCACTGCGACACGCCTCACATCCCCATCGTGACTCAGTTCCTCCGGGACTCGGTCAGTAATCTTATCAGATCGATCGCACGACACTTATTGGTCAAGTTGGTGGTCATGTCCGGGGATTGAGTACCCCTGTTCGGCCTAGTCGCCCATCATGGTAGCATTAGCCTTCTCGCCAATATGATGGAGCACTCGGTCGTTGCGTGGTGCTTGGCGTGCGGTTCTCCGAGTCGACGACAGCCCCTCTCATGTGCCGAGAGTTGCCGCAATTGGCAGGCAACTCGTGTCGAGTCGGTTTCAATGGCTTGACAGAATTGTATTTCCGACATCGCACATGGTCAGAGGTGCTCTCTGCGAGGACTCGTGCTCGAAACCCATCGTGTCGATACCCGTAGTAGACTGACGACGACACTAGCTCGCTATTTCAAGACAGAATAAGTGAAATTTCAATGGAAACAGTGCAGATCTTCTAACCTATCCTCCAAACCTACTCGCGACCTTGGTTCATGTATTCGAAAATGGAAAGAACACGCACAACACCCCGCGAAGATTTGGAGCTGTCTAGCAATAACAACGCTCACCAGAACTCGACCTTCCCGCACTATAGCAAGGATGAAATAGTCACTGTCGATGCTCAGCATGGTGTCCAGGCCATCGAGGCTGCGGCGGGAGTCTGGGGGAAATGGGACTTAGTGATTGCCTACGGATTGTATGTCCTCCCCAGCATGCTATGTGGGCCGTATAACTCACGTATTGCGTTACTAGAATATGGCTGGTCTACTTCGTCACCTCGATCAACGAGGTTGTAGTGCGCGCTCTGACGCCTTTCGTGACTAGCAGCTTCGCTCTTCATTCCCTGACCGCCACTTCGACCGTGATCTCCAGCATCATCGGAGGGCTGTCAAAAATACCCCTTGCTAAGATTGTTGATATATGGGGGCGACCACAAGGTATCGCATTGATGCTGCTTTTCTGGGTCCTCGGGTTCATCATGATGGCCAATTGCCACAATGTCGAGACTTATGCCGCGGCGTTGGTGTTTTCGACTGTAGGGTAAGTTGCTATGCTTATCGACTGACATGGTCTTGAGGTCTGACGACTACTATAGCGCACAAGGCGTAAGCTACTGTTTGACCATCTTCGTCGCCGACACATCCGCCCTTAAGAACCGAGCTCTTATGCTCTCGTTCGCCACATCTCCCTACATCGTCACTACGTGGATTGGTGGACCCATGTCGGATGCATTCATAGCTGGTCCAGGTTGGCGATGGGGCTTTGGTGTCTTCGCCATCATCGTGCCAGTGGTCGTCGTGCCTCTGATCCTTGTTTTCATGTGGAACCAGCACAAGGCGAAGAAGTTGGGTCTTGTCCCTCCGCCGCGGGAAAAGACAAGCCTGAAGCAATTTGTTATCCAGTTTGACCTGTTGGGTGTCTTCCTTCTTGCCGCTGGTATGGCGCTATTTCTGTTACCCATGAACATCTATTCATACCAAGCGGATGGCTGGCGATCGCCCATGATCATTGCCATGATCGTCGTCGGCGGACTCCTGGTCATTGCCTTCGTGCTGTACGAGAAGTTTTGGGCGCCGGTCAACTTCATTCCTATGCACCTTCTCGGGGATCGCACCGTGCTCTCCGCTGGGATCATGTTGGTGTTTGTGTTTTTCAACTCGGCGATCTGGGGTTCCTACTTCAACTCGATGCTGTTAGTTGCCTGGAATCAGAGTCTCACCAAAGCGACATATATCAGCAACATCTACCGTGTTGGCTCGTGCTTCTCTGCGTTAATTCTTGGCTTCTTCATTCGCTGGACGGGCAGATTCAAGTGGGTTGCAGTTTATTATGCTCTTCCCCTGATGATGCTCGGCGTCGGCCTCATGATAGAGTTCCGGCAACCGAATGTAGACATTGGCTTGGTCATCATGACCCAGGTGTTCGTCGCCTTTGCGGGAGGGCCAGTGGTGACTTCAGCTGAGCTGGCAATGATGGCACCTGTCGGTCATCAGCACATCGCGGCCATTCTTGCCATTCTAGACCTCTTTGGAAGCGTCGGCACGGCACTTGGCTCGACTGTGTCAGCTGCAATCTGGACTGGGGTGTTTCCGGCTGCGCTTTCCAGGAATCTACCACCCGGTACACCGGTCGATACGATTTACAGCAGCATCTACGTTCAACTAGGCTATCGTGTAGGCACTCCTATACGAGTCGGGATCAGCTATGCGTACGCAGAAGCGCAACGATATATGCTCATTGCAGCTGTAACGCTCCTGGGCGCTGCCTGGGTCTGTACCTGGTTGTGGAGAGATATCAAGATTAAGGACATACACCAGATCAAGGGCAGCGTGGTTTGATTGGACACAGATGCGTAGGGGAACTAGTATGGTCTCCAAGTAAAACTTGGTCACCCACCCAAATTTCATCTCATGTAGTCACTTGATATATGTCAAACATCGCAAAGACTTCCGTGATGGTCTCTCTATAACTCGATCCTTCCTCGCCACCAAGATTGTGTCTTTTTACGTCGTATTGCTCGATTGCCTGGGAAGAGATTTTGGTTCGCTCAAGCTCTGAAGTTGCTCCGAGAAGGTTGAAAACAGCGTCATCCTGACTGGAGTGATGCACAGAGGCTCTGAATCAGCTCCTCCAGTATCGAGGGTGACGCATGCTGAGCTCCGACGGCGCGCGTCTAGCGTCTCCGCATTGGTGATGCTCTCTTGGAGATACTAAGGGATTGCGATGGAACCCATATTTGCGTCCATTTCTCGTGTTCAAACAGTGAACATTAGCTAGGATATGCATCGACAGGCTGCGGAACGCAGTATGTGCGGGATACGGACTTCAATGAAAATACCACGGAGGGAAGTTTTACAGATGCATCATATATAAACAGTGAAAAACAGCAGCATCCCCGAGGAGATTGATTTGTGGTATACGCTCAACCACAAGTTTGACTCAGTTTCGCTCATTCAAGCATGCTAATTTTACTGCACCTAAAGACGGTACCCTTTGATAGCGGGAACAGCGACATACTGACCTAGAAATACGAGTCTGAGATAAGATTGAAAAACTGAGATATCGCCATATGATCATGAACGCCACCCTCATCGCAGCTTGGTCATCCGACATTTGTCCGTCCGCTCATCTTAAGCGTCGAAAGCGCTGGCCAATCCCAGTCAAGCTGAAACTGAAAGTGCATGGGATTCATCGCCAATCGTATCTATGCAGTGGACCACCAGAGGATTCGACCGCGAAAACGATTATGTATGGCTGATCCTCATAAATTCCCTGAGGGTTACCTAGTACACGTTCCAGTCGGCAGGCCCTGTTGTACCGGGGTGGACATGAGGCTTCTAGCAACAATTGAAGTCAGAAGTTACCTAAGCATGCTGGCAGGTAACCCAATAGCGTGTTAAGCCACTAATGGCGTCAGGAGATCAATTAACGATGATCCAGGGTCAAGGTAGTCCTTTCCAGCATTGATGCGCTCTGCATTGTACATAGCATTGATCCGCTCCCCAGATCTGTTACTGTTTTGACCGAGGTTTGCAGGAATCTTACGCCCGGGCCGTTTCCTCCGCTATTTCGCGGGGCGTCACGCGACGTAAGTGACGTCACCAACGCCAGCGCAGCAACCAGGTCGCAGGCAGCTGCGTTACCAATCCAATCCCACTCCCCAACAAAGAGGAGAAGTCGTCGGCTTCCTTTACTTGCCTTACCCCTTCGCTTACCACCAACAAAGGCTCACAAGACCCTCAGAACCTCACCAACAACAGATTAATCGTCCTCGCCCAACTACCGAACTGTCAACATGTTCCAACACGCACTCTCCATCTTCCTCCAGCTCTGCCTGGCAACTCTCGCCTTCGCTGCTCCCGTCGCCGACGAGTTCTCGGCCAGTTCCAACAACACCTGGCAGTATGGCACTGGCGGTGGTATCATCGGATTCGTCGTCCTGATTCTAGACATCATCGTCTTCAGTAAGCCTTACCGTTATTCCTTGCTGGTCCAGAATATAATGCTAACGCTGGAACCCCAGTCGAGGTCCTGCAGTCGAACCGCCCCCCTCTCCACAAGGTCCTCTGGTGCCTGGTCGTCTTCC
The DNA here is from genome assembly GCA_039778275.1 of Seiridium unicorne. Classification (NCBI taxonomy): domain Eukaryota; kingdom Fungi; phylum Ascomycota; class Sordariomycetes; order Amphisphaeriales; family Sporocadaceae; genus Seiridium; species Seiridium unicorne. The sequence goes on from JARVKF010000101.1 coordinate 269,364, forward strand.
TCTTCCCTATCGTCGGCATGGTCATCTACTGGCTCTTTTCCAACCGTCAATCTCACAAGGCTGGCTCCTACGAGCCATTGGCATAAAGAATCCAGCAATGCGGCGGTCGAGTGGTTGACATGGTAGATGTAACGCGGTGGTCACTGACGAGGCTCGAACCTTGTTGATATGGTTTGCGAAGTGATGGTTTCATCAGTTCACAATGTTGGTGGTCTACATACGGTCTGGCGTTGATTGCATTTATTCATATTAGGCACCTTGGCCAATCCAAAACCAATTTCACTACATCTGGCAATGCTAGGGCCATGATTTCGAAGGAAGGTCGTGTCGATTGTGAACCACGCATCCTAGCAAATGTTGTCTCAGCGTAGACTTGTATCACTCGAGCGTATTTGACGCTGCAAGCCACACACGGTACAGCCTCACCACCTCCCAATAAGCATTTCTGCAATTCCAATTCCGATTCCAGAACCCTGCAATGTCTTATCTGCAGACACTAAGTGACCATATGGCTGTGTCCTACGCTGTCAGCGCGCCTCACTGCATGTACAGCACTTTGCGCAGCAGCGGCATGTCCAGGGGGCTGTGTGGCCGCCCGAGTTGCGACAATTTCGAGGGTGAATATGTGATTGCCTCGCTCTTGGTACATACAGCACCACACCTCCGTATTTCCTTCCAATGTTGTGTTACTCATTAATTGAGCAGCTCCAACGGCAGATACACCTAGCAGCCTGATTTGGGAGCCTTTTTAAACATGGGATGGCATGATGCATCATGTCGCCGCCTCGACCTGGTCCGTTTCGACGGATGAAAGGCTTGTCTCAGCTGCGGTTCTTCCATGTTGGAACCTGCAGCTTCCCTTCCACCAATCAAGCATAAATCAGAAATTCGACTGCTGCGAATCCGACCCGGACATGACGGTGCAGCAATTAACTGCCAGATTAGCACCCGCGACCTCAGCGCCCTGCCAGAGTTCAATGCCATCTCATATACTTGGGCGGACGAGAGAGGGGGCGACAGCAGATGCAAGTTCATCTATCTGGATAACAAACCCTACAAGGTCACTCGCAATTTCGAAGCGGCCCTGCGCAGGGCTCGACGAAGGACTGCGAATGTGCGAATATGGATTGACGCTGTTTGCATCGATCAGGACAATGATCAGGAGCGAGGTCATCAGGTCGAGCTTATGCCTCAGATATACTCCTTGGCCCAAGGAGTATACGTTTACATCGGCGAACATGCCAATGACAGTAAACGCCTCATCAGGAGCCTCGAAATTGCTCTACATAATGGGAAAATCCTACCTGAGAGTGGACTTATCCACGACAGCCATGCTTGGGGCAATATTGTGTTGCGGCGTTATTTCACTCGCGTATGGGTTCTCCAGGAGGTCGTATTGGCTAGACGCGCCGTCCTTATCTGCGGCTGCAATGCTATACCTTGGGAACACTTTATTGGCCATTATATTCAGTCAACCAAGGTGGAGCAAGGGCCATCTATCCTCACGCTTCGTCGAAACGTGTACTCGGATCCGGATCAGGAGCTACTCCTATTAGACCATGGTCGAAAAATGCCATGCAAGAGATCCCCGAGACAAGGTCTATGCACTATTGGGACTCTTGCCTAACAGACGCATCGGCAGTATCGGATCGGATTATACTCTTTTGGTTGCACAGTTATACATTCAATTGGCTTTGCATCTAGCCTCTACATATGGATGGGGCCAAGTCCTTGCACGGGCTGGTTTCAGGTATCGGTCGCTAATGGCATTACCATCGTGGGTGCCCGATTGGAGCTTCACAGGGAATATATCCGCGCCAAGCGAAAACAACTCTTCTTTGGTTGACAATTGGCATCCAGAATCGATTCACAAAGGCAACGCTCAGTCTGTCGAGGTCAATCTGATCAAAATTAGGCACACAATTGGCCAGTGGCTTGTGCTGGATTCCTTATACAGAGCACCTCAACGTTACCTTTGTTTTCCCATGAAGAGCCAGCTCTTTGAACTGATGTCAGCAGATGGGAAAAGTTCCCTCTTAACTCGCTCTTGGCGTTTATATCTAGTCTCTCCCACCCAGCCTACGTCTCTATTCGATCCGGCACTGGTGCTACATGATTCCAAACCCGAGAATTTGGTATATCTACCAATCGAAAAAGCCGCCACCGTTTTCCCTCTATCTGTGACTGAAATTAGAGCATGGTATGTGTTCCTGTCTACCTGCTGTACCCTCTCAGTGATGATTGAATCAAGCATAGTATCCTCGATCCCGGGAGTGGCCTCGTCGACTTTCATGATCAAAGTTCGGAGGCTACGTTAACTCCGCTGCCCGTAACGTTCAGTCTGCTGCCTCTATCCTTGCGGTCCTTTCTCTCCTTTGCTCGCATTGGGGAGCTGAGGAGTTACGCGGAGCCTCCGTCTCGTGGTGAATGGGTTCCCGAGTTCGAGCTCTGGAACTCATGTTTCAATGAGAATTACAGACAAGCGAAAGAGGCGGTTCAAGAGGAACAGTCCAGAGCTCAACTCTTTGCGGCACACGACGCGTTCTGGAGATTAATGGTACGAAGTTGCGCTGTACGATCGCAACGAGTCAGGATTGCGTGATTAGTGAGCTCTGGCGCCCGAATCAAGCAAGTCATCTCTAGACGGCAATATAAATGCATCGGTGTCGTGCAACAAAGCCAAAGGCGAGAGCTCTTGTCGTGTAAAACACTCTAAAGTGGTTGATGAACTCTGAACAATTATTCCCCAATAGGTGGGTTGTCGGCCTCTAAAACGCTCTAAATATGTAATGTTGTTAATACGAATACTGCGATACTTGCATCCCAGGCAACAGATTATCCCCAAGTGGGCAATTGTGAGTATGGTAGCTACTGCGTACTTGATCGTGCCCATCCAAAAGTATCCATAAGCTCAAAGTTAAAATCGGGAATCGACACGAGCCCCCAATCCATCGGGGCAGACGTCACATCCATGCCAAAGTTGAGATGGTGGTCTAGAACACGTTGGATAACCGTTTTGCTGTCAACGCACAAATCCCGATTCGGAGCCGAAGGATTGACCCAGTCCAGTAAACCTACCAGCAAGCTCAGTTGTTGTATTATGCTAGAGCGGCTCACACTGGCTTCCTTCGGATGGAATCTAGGAAAGGAGGGTCGAAGCAATTCTAGGCAGAGAATTCCAGCCGCCGGGGCACCGTATACAAGGACCTTCAAGTTTATTTAGACAGCGATGTCCAGGGCAGGAGTAGACTTACGAGCCATTCAAAGTTGCGTCGAATAGAGGGATGCGAGAACTTTTCCCTATGAGTCCAGAAAATAAGTACTCTAGAAAGTATAGTAAAACTCGTGACTATTATGTCGCCCTCGTCGACATCCCCATGCAAGACGAGTAGACGCTCTGCAAAGAAAACGTTCTTGAGATGTTCCAAGTGCACCAGTATTTTGATGTACACGTTGCGCATATCGTAGTTGGGGTCCGTCAACTCTTCGGGTCGGTACACCACGCCAATTGGGAACTGGGCATAGGTGTCAAGCTGGCGAGCTTTTATGAATCTGGCGAGTCTTAGGCATAGTTCTTAGTGGCACATAAACACGAGTGACGCACCTTAATTGATCCAGCGACACGGCGACGTTGTGGCTTAGTGCGATCTCGACTAACTCGTCTCGGATGTAAGCGATCAACACCCGGGCTCGGATGACAGTCGTAGGATATAATCCACCAGCTGTGTTCCAGCCGTTCGCATCCAGTGACTCGAAAGCACGCTTCAGAGTGAGTGGGTCGGATGCCAACTCCTCATCCCGAAAATCAAGTGGGAGTGGTGTTGAGCAAAATCGGCGGCTCACGAGTGGGGGACGACCTGTGAAGGAAACGACGAGTTTGTCGCTGACGAAGATCTGGGCGAAGAGGCGTCTCCGATTCTCGGAACACAGTGTGGGTGTATAAGATGGATCTTGCTGGGTTACGTGCAGTCCCAGGAATGTCATCATTGCTACAGCCATCCCAAATGAGACATAGCTAGGCACTCCTGTAATAATATCATCAGCCAAGGTAACTGATCGGACTTAAGCCGGGAGAACCCACTTGCTTCGCCATAAACGGTCGATTCTAATGTCGCTTTCCGACGAGCGAGGTCAAGGAGGAGGATATTCTGCTCGGAAAACGAGCGTGAGAGGGTTATACAATAGTCGAGGCAGGTCCGGGCTGTGTTGGGCGGGTATCTGCTAGCAAGCCAATCGAGGCGACGACAATGGATAGAGTGAAGTATATCCGTGATGCGTTCTATATGGGCCCACAGAAGACCGATTGATTCCCATCTCAGATTCTCACCACAAAACTGGCTCAACCAGTCTTCCGGCGTAGGAACATCATCTCGTAACGGTCGGGTGGTATTGCGAGATATCCTCACTGCGATAGACTTGAATCCTTCGTCCTTTTGATTTCCAGCCTGGGAGAATATTGCCTGCAAAGACTTTATGATGCGATCCACTGCAATATCGGCCCAGCCGCTATGGTCACACGGCGGGGCGTTAGTTGACTCGTCCGGCTCGCCGAGGTGATCTGCTAGACAATGTAGCACGCAGAGACACATCTCTCGCAGAGGAGGCGTGATCTCTCGGAATGAAACATGGCTTTCATCCCTCTCAGACTCGACCCGAGCTTGGTCAACATCGGGTGAGCTAAGCAGCGACAAACTATTCCTTGCCTCTTCAAAGACGGCTCCAAAGCTGGTGGCCCCGAGATAGCCGCGACCATGACCTGGATTACTCGGGGCGGGCCAATTGGGCCACTCTGCTGATTGCGGGCTTTCTTCACCATCATCTTCAAGAGACTCACTCGACGGTATGGATGCTGCGTTGGGTACTCGTCGCGGCGGCCTCGACGATCGGGGTCTTGGTTCTGGGCCGGAATAGACACATTCGGCGCCACCCGCCCTTCTCCGACATCGGTTACAGATGGGACGCGTATGATCGCAAGCAACCTTACGCGCTCGGCACGGATCGCAGGCCGCCAGACGCCCATTGAGTCGACGAGGTAATTCTGTTTGAAGGTCCTCTGTGGAATCCATGGCTGAAACCGCGAGATGCGATACATTGTAGCTATATTGAAGTCGTCAATAACATCATCGGCTAGGCAGTTGAGCCATATGCTCAGCGCGCCGCACCGAGAATCGGCCCCACTCCCATCGCGCCTTAGCGCTGACCGATAGCCCCGTAATAACTATTCTCGACTGTACCCACATAGTGTAATGAATGTAGCTACATTGTACGAGCTCGCTCTCACATGGAACTTTCATTTGAGTGACCATTGACTCATTCACTTTATTCGTCACCTACTAGTACTTGGCATATTTCCGTCCCACGCGAAAAATCTTAATCCCATGTCACTCTATTAAGAAGAGACGACCTCATGATCGATTCTACATAGACGTGTACGCGTTCAAGGCCAATTGACCTCCCAGATGTGCATACAGAACGTTAGACCCGTCATCAATCTCCCCCTTCCTTACCATATCCATCATGCCGGCGAGACTCTTCCCTTCATATACAGGGTCTGTAATAAAAGCTTCTGTCTCTGCTCCAAATTTGATAGCGTCCTTGGTCTGTTGGTCGGGAATGCCGTATACACCCGCATGATATCTGCTATCGAGAATGATGTCATGCTCGGTGATATCACCCTCTTCCAACCCAATCTTCACGCCTGTGGCCTTGGCGATGCGCAGCACTTGGGCAGCGGTCTGCTCTACCTTGGCCGACGCGTCTATCCCGATCACCTTTCTGGGACGCGAACCCCTCTTCTCCAATAATTTAAAACCGGCTACCATACCGGCCATCGTAGAGCCTGTGACTGCACATACAATGATAACGTCGAAGAAGATGCCTGACTCTCGTTCTTGTTGCTCCACCTCGAACGCCCACCGAGCGAAGCCTAGCCCACCGAGCGGGTGGTCTGAAGCACCAGCCGGGATGTAATATGGTTTCCGCCCAGCAGCGGTCAGCTCCTCCTGAAGCTTCTTTAGCGTAGGCTTGTGGTTAATGCCGAATGGCGACGGGTCCAGCCTTGTGTCGGCGTTCATCAGCCTTGATAGTTGAATGTTTCCTGCCTTCTCGTAGACAGGGTCCTCCCAGTCCACCCATCTCTCCTGGACAACGGCGGCCTTTAAGCCAACCTTGGCTGCCACCGCTGATACCTGACGCGTGTGGTTTGACTGGACGCCGCCAATGCTGATGAGGGTGTCACAGCCCTCAGCTAGTGCAGCTGGCACGAAATACCTGAGTGGTGGTCAGTATGAGGGTCCAGAGTAGATCTGAGAGGGCGTGGGATCAGCATACTCGAGCTTCCTCGTCTTGTTGCCTCCATATGCCAGGCCGGAATTGCAATCCTCTCTCTTGGCGAAGATGGCAACCTTGCCGCCAAGGGCCTTGGAGATGCGGGGGAGTGATTGGATTGGTGAAGGGCCGAACAGAAATTGCTCCCTAGGGATGGAAGCAAATGGCTCGGGAAGTGATAGAGTCTCACCCTTGACTAAGTTTTGTGACGGTGCTAGGCTGCCCATGGTTGAAGTTGTTTATCGGATGACCATAGAGGCGTCAATGCTAATGTATATGTTGTTTTCCTTTGGTCGCACGCGAGAATTAGGGGTATGCCTCCCCTACTTATACAGTCTTTTCAAATTTGGTCCGTTGCATGCTTGTTCTGTGGCAGTGGCCTTTTCCCGATAGGATCACATATTATTGGGCAAGGGAACGGGTTTCCCGAAGTATCGGCCGAAAGTGGATTTCGGCGGCATCGTACACAATAGATAGCACAGTCTTCGCCGTCGGCAAACTCTGCCCCACAGAGCCAGAGCTTCACCTGTCCGTTTTAGGAAATCATGAGACTCGATGAGCAATGAGTGCTTGCTAACGTGATGGAGATAATCTGCAAAGGTCCAACATATAGAATAGACGAAAAAATATATCGGCGAGGATCGCATCCAAAATGCGGCTAGCTACGGCGCGTTCCAAGCAGATGGAGTATAAGAGTGTTTCGGGGCCTGATGCGGGGTCTGATGTAATGTCGACATTGTTTGTCTATTCTAAGATGGCGTCGAGAGAAATTGCATCCATACTGGAATGATCAAGGTTTTCTTGAAAAAGCACGACTGGTCTATGTTCGTCGACAATGGCACCCACATTCAAGTTGTTCGCACGAAGCTCACCCTCCTGTAACAAACCTGCCCACAATGACGACAAAGCGGGAGAACCGTCCCCTACGACCGACGTCAATTCGTCATCGGATATAGAAGAAGGCAGCCAAACTCCCTGCACAACAGCAGAGCCCGACTTATCAATCGATATCGATCCTCCGCCACCAGATGGAGGTTGGGTTGCCTGGACACAAGCATTGGTGGCTCATCTCGTAATTGTCAATACGTGGGGCATCATCAACTCGTTTGGTGTCTTCCAGTCGTATTATCAAGGGTCTCTTGGTCGTCCTGCTTCTGATATCAGCTGGATCGGGTCGATGCAAGTATTCTTCTTGTTCGTAGTCGGTACCCTCACGGGTCGGCTTACAGATGCCGGGTACTGTCGTGTCGTACTAGAGCAGCAGGCTCGGCCTTGGCAGTCCTCGGAAGCTTGATGGCTTCGTTATCTACCACATACTGGCAGTTGTTCCTCTCTCAGAGACTTTGTATTGGCATTGCCATCAGCGGCTCTGCGACCGGGGGTTTAATCTATCCGGCTATGGTGCGTCAGCTTCTGTTGACTATCGGATTCGTTTGGACTATGAGAGCAATGGCGCTCGTACAATTTGTCACGTTGCTCGTTGCAAATCTCGTCATGTGGACTAGACTGTGGCCGCGACGTTCCGGGCCGCTGCTTGAATCAGCGGCCTTCAAAGGACTGACTTATGCGTTGTTCACCATTGGGATGCTCTTCGTACGTTTGCATTTCAACACTGTCCCTGAAAGGTCCTCTCTATCCCTAATTCTAACTTCATTTAGAACTTCTGGGGTGTCTATTTTGCGATTTGCTAGTCTGTATAGCCGTAAACCTGCCTTCCGGTCCCGAATACTAACGAGACCTAGCATTGGCAAATTCAGCCGCGACGTCTTTCGTTTTCTTATGACACATCAATCGATCTTCTCATAATAATGAATGGTGTTGGTGCCGTCGGCCGTGTGCTTCCTGGCCTTCTTGCAGATTTGTATCTCGGTCCTCTCAATGTAGTCACACCAGCAGCCTTCTCCTATGTGGTACTCATTTATTGCTGGAACGCTGTCCGAAGTGTGGGCGCATTGTATGCATGGGCAGTCTTATATGGTAAGTCGCAGGGATTTAGTATCCCAAAGCCTAACTTTCCTAATTCGAAATGCACACCCCGACTGACGGACTTTGTCTCTTTTCCACAGGTATTCTAGGAACCACAGTGCAGGGTCTTTTCCCTGCAGCACTGTCATCATTAACGACGGGTACGCGAAAAGCGGGAACGAGAATGTGAATGGTATATTCGATCATTAGCTTTGCGAATCTTACCGGTCCGCCGTTGGTTGGTGAGTTGATGAAGATAGGCAATAACGAGTACAAGTACGCCTTTGCGTTTGGCGGTACCTGCCCATCTATTGGGACTGCTTTCTTGATAGCTTGTCGGATCTTAAGAGGAGGATTCGGATTGGCAAGGTGTAGTAGTTTCTGGCCTTGGCGAGAAATCATGGTAGCATTTATTAATGTTATGTCCAGCGTTCCAGGTCGTTATGTGATACCTGCCATAGCTCGGGAAAATAGAAGTTTTCCGGCATGTACTCCTGCCAATCCTCTAGCATCCTCGTATCGTCACATAGGAAACCGTCTGTCATGACTACTGTACTGTTATGTAAGGTAGACTGTGCATCGGCGACATGGCCGTTCTCGTCAACATGGCCCATGTCAGCACGACCAGTTGCCTGAAACTGGGGCTGCACATGCTGAGATCTGTCGCTCGCGACCTTCCTCCTGCGGTATTCCAGATAATCGCCCTCACTCATGTGCTTTACCATTGATTCGCATTGGCCCAGGCAGATGTCAGCTAGGTCCCAGTTCGTGTCACTCTTCATCTTTCGGAGATAGTCTATCAGCTTGCGGGCGCTTTTGACACAGTCGTTCGCGCCGGCGTCTGTCTCAGCCTCCAAGGCACACCTCATCATTAGAGTCGCTGCTGAAACAAAGTGGTATGCGGTATCTGTAGCAAGATAAGTATTTGACAAACTGGCACGAGTCTGCGCAGAGAGGGGTGTCTTACAGGGCAGCCAGAACGCTTTTGTCTCGTCAACGGAAAGCGAGACGACGAAATCAATCAGTGTACTTCCAGCTTTGATGCATTGAACTTGACGGTAACGTGATTCTTCATCATCGAGTACCCGTGTAGCCTGTTGTTGTTAGTGAGAATGGTCATACGCCAGAAGGATGTGGAAAATGTCAACCTGAAGAGCCACACGGCGGATGCACATCTTTACTGCCAGGAATGAAAGTCGCAGATTTAATGCACCGGGCTGATTGCGACTAAATAGAACATCATCCGGGTTCAACCATGAGGGCAGCGAGTCCTGCCAATCATCGATATATGTTTCAATACGTCTAAGTGTCTTGAGGGTATGCTCCAGAGCTTCTCGCCGTAGAGAATAGATGATTGGCAGAACCTCGCCCAGAATCTTGGTAAGCTTGCATAAGGCAACGAATGATTGTGCTCCCATCTGTCGAGCCTCGGCCACACTTGGGTCGCCGGAGGGAGCGTCGTCTAGGATCGTGCTTATCTCGGGGATAGCTACATCCCACTGATCACGATGAATGTGGGATGGAGTTCCATGACATAGACTCGCCCTGTTGACTTCAGTTAGTAGCACGTCATTCGCAAAGTTGAGTCAGGGCTGTGGTAGCTTACCAATAGTCGTGAATGAGCAGACCCCACCAGGTCCGTACACGAAGACTTTTTTGTCTTCGATCGAGGTTCCAGTCGCTGGAGTCGCGATTGAGACCCAGACTTTGAGCGAGCGCGACAGCACTACCCACATTGACGGCGTTATACGTGATCGAGGTGATGGGACGACCTAACAGGTCAAGGATGCAGGCGAGTACGGTGGAGAGGCTGGGGGAGAGGAAGTCAACATGCAGGGCGCTGACTGTGAGGTTCCACAAATAGCGGACGTCAGGTAAGGGACGGTGGCTCGAGATGACCTTGGCCGACAACTCCCAGAAGACGAGTGACACTGCGTAGATCTCACAGACGAGCGTGTGGGGTAGTGCACCTTGGTGGTATGCCTTCATCACGGCCATTTCGTCAAGAATAGGAAACGGTGAGTGAACCACATTGAAATATCTATCATGGACATATTAACCGGTGTCACACTCGCTTATAGACATGTCCAGCTTCACTCACAGCTCAACAAGACTTGGACCCAAAGGTTCTAATATTCTAGTCATTATCTCGCACTGCTTGAAACCTGGTGTTCCGTTGCCGGAAGACGTGGCGGTTCGTTGTTTCGGAACCTTCATGTATACAACTGGATTGGAAGGGTTGTCGGAGTAAACGCTGTAGGGATTGGGTCGGACATGACTTTCAGCTATCCCCTCTCTCGGCGAGAGGAATTGCTCTATCATTTGCGCGTCCCGTGCGAGAGTTGGGCCGATGATATGACCAGAAAGGCCTGCACCCGTAGCCGCAGGCGACGTCGTGACATGTGAGCCATCAGCCAGATTAGCAGCCTGTCCGATCGCGGATAGTTCTTCTCTCGATTCACTCCTCCCAGCAGCCATTGAGACTGTCAATGAGGAAGCTGACAACTGTTCCGGATTTTCTAAATGCTGTGGACGTGGCACCACGCGTCTAGGCCTTGTGCGGTCACTAACATTGGTTGTACACTCCTTCCGGTGTGTGCGACAAAGTGAGCACGGCTCATCAAGGCGGAGCCTGTGGCAGCGGGACTTGCGCCGATGACAGAAGTCACATGCCGGGATTCTATGCGATCGGTATGGGCGAGTGCCCGTAGACTCGCGGGATCCCGGACTATGAGAAGAACGAGCATCGTCGGCCATTGCCAGAGGGTGGGTACGGGGTAGCGCCTCAGTGGCCGGAGTGGTAGGGAAGTTCAATGGTATAAGGCGCGACCGGCCGACGGCAAAGCGATCGGCAACACGTCGGGCAAGAGCAGGGATCAGGAGCTATTACGAAGTGCCTCCCTTTTCGCAGCCGGATGAGAGAATTCAAGAGAATTACTCAAGTCAGTATCTTTGCCGACATTCGGGAAAGTCACGTGACGAGATTGCCCGAAGCCGGACAAGAAGATCCAAGTGGGTGGACCAGTCATTCTACCAACACATGTCTGCGTTGATGAAAGTCTCAAGAACTGGATCAAAGAGAGGAACAAATACATGGTAATTACATTGCAGATGGGTGGTGGACGGCCGCTTGTGTGCATATAATTGACGCGATCTCGTCCACTCCGTGCTCGTTAGTATAGAATCTTATCAGACCTGGTTGATTTACGTATGTAGGTTAGGGTGCCGTGCCCCTTGTTGGAAAAGATGATAGAACCTAGTATCGTGAACAGTCAAGGTCAGCCACTCGAGCGTTCGACTTGTCAATAGGCTCTGAGAGAATTGAGAGCAATCTTGAAGCTATCGTGAAGTTTAGGCACCCACAATCCTGCTTGCTCGAGCCCAGAGACTGTCGTCTTGGCAAAGCGGGTCGATCGCGACAAGAAGGACTCGATCAACCTAGCGGTAAGTCAGTTAGGCGCTGGTCCTTTTGGCAATCATGCTTAATTAAAATTACCGTGTAAGCTGTGCCGTCTTCTTGCATCGGCGCAGTCTGACATTTTCTCGTGTTCCTTGCTCGCGTGCATCATGGTTGAATGCAGGGGTCCAAGAATAATCTTTTGAGTCATATGAGCTTCACTGGAGAAAAGTGGATCTAAAATGAGACGGACCTGTTCATGGCGAAATGCGCCTCCCTCTCCCTTGTTGCTGATCATTTTGTATTATACTACTTGGTACTACTTAGCTCTTAATCTTAACGCACAGGTCATTGTGATTTGTTGATAGTGGTTTCGACCACCATTTATTCCAATACCAACGCAACATTGACAATGAGACAGCATCCGGGAAGAACGAAGTCAAACAGAGTTTTCGGGCTCACCAAGCTCGCCATTTTGTTGAATACAGCTCAACTTGTAGTTGCACAAACGCCTGGATACGTTGAATTGTCTGTTTCACGCAGCGCGACTCCGGCGGCGTCAACACTGAGAAAGAGGTATGCCAATCTTTCGCTTACTAGAACCTTTAACAATGACACTTACGCAGTCACCGGTAGGCTGATTCATCCTATGTTAAGCATAAACATAATAACTAACTATTGATAGTCGACATTGGCACGCCGAAGCAAACAGTTAAGCTTGCAGTGGATGTTGGCTCCTACGTAACGTGGACGATTGGTGACTGCGAGCCTAATTACTCTTATGCGGAAGAATGCAGAGCGCTCGGGACGTATAACACATCACTTTCCACTACGAGTGAATATGTGTCTGTTTCGCACAAAGAAGGATGGTTAAACAACGATGATGGAAGTTCTTATTCGCTGGACTATTCTGCGGATGACTTTACTATTGACGGCGAAAGTAAGCGCTGGCCAGTACTCTGAGTTCCAACGTAAGCTAATATGCACCCAGATACTCTCAAGAATATTACTCTGGGTGTCTATAACTATGCCAACACAGCGAACTATGGGTCTCTTGGTCTTGGCTTTGGTCAGGGTGTCAACTCCAACCGCTCCAATGTGGTTGACGAGCTAGTATTGCAGGGTGTGACGCAGGCCAAAGCATTTGGACTCGCATTGGGGACGAATAATGGTCCTAACGAGGGTTCTCTGGTCCTTGGTGGCATTGATACCAAGAAGTTCTCTGGTGCACTGCAGCGGGTACCTGTCATTGACCCGCCGACGTACCCGTTCGACTACTCGGAATACAGGTAATGATACTCAACACCTGAGCCAGAATAGATCTAACTATTTTCCTAGGTATTGGATGGATGTAGATAAACTCACCTTGCGAGGAGACGATGGCAACGTGACATCATACCCCAGCTTCAAGGTCATGACACATTCTACGAGCGAACTCAGCTACCTCCCCCTGGACATTGTCAATGAGGTAGCTGCAGCGTACGGTATTCGCAACACCGGCGACTGGATGAATGAATGGTACATTATTCCTTGTCGATACAGGGACATTGTTCAGGGCTCCGTGGATCTTCATTTTGGCGCCTTGAACGTCAATATCCCATATTCTGATTTCATCATCTCCAGCCAAATGCTAGAGGAGATCAATTATGCGACTGCGCCCGTGAAGTGCTACTTGTCTATATTCCCTTGGGATGAGAATTTTAGGGACGAGGTCGACTTTTACTACCTCGGGCACACATTCTTGAGGGCCGTGTACGCTGTGTATGATCAGAATAACCGAGCTGTGTGGCTGGCTAACCGAAACGACTGCGGAAGCGACATTAAGGGAATTACGAAGGATGGGAGTTCAATTCGTGGAGTAAAGGGGGCAGTGCGATGGACCGGGTCTTGATGCAAGCTCCAACTCGACCAGCAGTGCCGACAAAGAATCAAGTTCCAGCATGAGATTTGGGGTGTCAGGACTCGTCTGGGTCATAATTGGCTTGGCCTGGGTATTGACGGGTTACTGACCGGTGCTTATTAGTTGATTGGATCAGTTCACATTCCGCCGTCAAAACTACAAGACTACATAACGGTTGAAATTATGGTTGGTCTTGAGTATGTCTTTATAAAATGCGTTACAATCGATAACCGGCTTTTGCATTACAATTATGTCCCTGATTATAACAGGCCTGTGCCAGTCTTTCACTCCTTGGTTCTCAATCTCCATTTCAATGCAACCTTACCTATTGCATTTATGAGCATCCCCTTCTTACTCCGCTTAATGGTGCAGTACTCGACTGTGAATTTACGCCTGCTTTGTGGTGCTGATAGCGTTAGAGCGTTCAAGCCCAACCGAACCACTACAAGGCGCATTGGCGTAACGGACAGACAGACCTCTACTACTGGCCATCAATAGCGCGGCGTGCAGTAACATTCCCCAGATAACTGGTGCGAAGCGACAGGCACAGTATACGAAAATTAGGGATGCGAAATGACCATGCTTGTCGAGTACCCAAATATGATTCACTAATTGGTGGAGACATTGTGAGCTTTCTTAAGGCATAAGTCCTTAGTAGCAGTCATAATATACGTTATAATCGCTCAGTTTACACAATCACTGTTGAATCTTTTTTGGGGCATAACCTTGACTCTTATCGCGTGTCCAGATAGTGCCAAGAAATTATGCTCGGAGCCTTTATTCGGGAACTATAGCAGTCTGGGACAGGGATTTTCAATCGTAGATCACTTGAAACAAACGAAAGGAGGTGGAATTACGTCCAAGTTTGGCGTCAGGCTGTTCGCACACGGGTTTTCATACTCTCATTTTCGATTCTAGTATAGACTGTCGTTACAATCAAGTCTGTTATTCAAAATATGGAATATATCTGCCGGTCAACCATCAAATCCATTGCTTGTTTCCATAGTGAGAGACAAATGAGCCACCGTCCCCACCATCTACGCTGGCCTTCTCGATGACCGACAGAACAGCTTCGACAGAAGCTTTCGGGGTGATTGGACCCTCCCAGTGTGGTGCATGCTTCTTGGCAATGGCGAACATTTCCTCAAGCCTCTTCTTTATCTCTTCCATTTCTGATTTATGTTTAATCTCCCGCGCTCATCAGTATATTTGGAGCCCACTCACCTGGTATGTAATTGCCAGTATTCACCATGCCCGGCGAGATAGTCATAAAGAGAATGCCTTGCTTCCGATACACGGCGCTGAACTTGGCTACTGCAGAATTGAGTGCCGCCTTGCTGATGGAATACGACGGGCCCATCGCGTAGTCCCATTGGGCTGTGAGGTCAAGGTCCGCCAAGCCTGTCGAGATCGCAATAACCTTTTTGGCTTTTCCGTGCAAGATGAGGGGTGTGAAGAGGTTGAAAAGATGCACCGGTCCAACGACATTGGTTTTGAAATGATCAAGCAGGTCCTCTTCCAGTCTTGCCGGCTCCTTGGCCCTACAGATGATGAGTACTTTATAACGTGCAAAGGTCGTTGTACTTACAGTCCGGCAATATCATCATACCCAGACCACGATCCTACCAAAGCTGCGTTTGCGATGATATAGTCCAGAGCTCCACCAGTCTTGCTGGAGACGTATGTGACTGCAGTCTGAGAAAAGACATGTTAGTAAGACTGTCACTGATGGGAATAGTTTCACCTAACCTTCAATGCCTCATAATCCGTGGTATCAGCCTGAAGAATATGAATATTCGCCCTGTCGCCCACCTCGGCAGCAACTTTCTTGTCCGTAGATGCCTTGTCACGAACAAGCCCGAAAATAGTGTTCTCTGCATTTCCCGAAAGCTGACGGAGAAATTCGAACTGCGATGGTAAGTACTGCACACATTCACTCATACTGGCAGTTTGTGACTGGCATGACTTACACCAAGGCCTCGGGATACTCCGGTGATAAGATAGGAAGACATTGTGCTGTAGAATTAATCCGTGTTTTGAAAGTTTCGACTTAGAGATGTAGTCTCAATGTTGCTTGTAGAGCTTCTTATGAGGTTCAATGTGAGGTCAAGAGGATAGTTGAGGAGCGATCCCCTCCTATATATACACAAGACAACGTTGAGCCGGCACATCATCTATCTCGTGAGTCATTGTCCTTGATTTATAATTCTAAGTCACTTTGCAAAGGGCCCAGGTAAGGCAATTGTCCCGTCTCCTTGACATCCAACATTGTGAAAAACTCACATCATGACACAGCTGGAAAGCAAGGTTGACCATTGCTAAGCGACCCCCTAAGGTCGTTCTGCTGGTCACCCTGCATTGCACTTGTCCTATAAAGGCAAGGTGCAGGAATATTAGCGATATCCACCTCGTTAGAAGTTGACTCGCTTCCTAAAAGGGAAGTAAAAGTGGGGTGCTGTGCTGCAGGCTGCCGGTCTTCGCCTTGCTCCAACTACATGTACTTAGTCAGCCGAATTTCGGGTTACCTACGACCATTTAATCTCTTACCTCGATGCTTATGACAACAAATTTCCCGCTCTCCTCAAATAGGTCAGTTGGCAACTTTCCACGCACACACAGACCTGCCGATACACCCCACCTCCAGTCTCAGATAAGCAACATGCCTGCTAGCTCCTGTTGGACATGCAAAGGTCTGAGCCCAAACACTCGGAGGTGATCTACCAACTAATACACGATTCTAGATCGAAGGATACGGTGCGACCGTGCGCATCCCAGTTGCTCTGGGTGTACAAGGTCGAACAGAAAGTGCCATTACGGTCTACGGCTATCCTGGCCCAAGGCTAACGACACTAGGCGGACTCAACTTCAAGTCATCACAAGAGCATCTGCCGTCAAGAAGCGAAATCATCGCGTTCAGCTCGTCAATGCCGGCTTCTGGGATGTCAAATTGCACCAGTACTTGTCTAGCTCGTCTGGTATGTGAAGCGAATGCATCGCTCAATGATGAAATTGCCAAAGGATCTCGGACTTAGGGTGTCATAGGAAATGTCGGCACTCCCCGGGCCGTACTGACGCGTCCCACGCTACCTGCCGCGCTATCCTGGAGACCCTTTCACATGAACAGTGGCGAAAGAGATCTACTTGAGTATTGTGGGCAACCTCTTTGTTCTGTTAAGCCACAATTCTCACGAATGACAGTTAACGCCATCGCCTACACTAGCATAGCTACCTTCGATCAGGACCGTCAGGGATTCCGTAGCCTTCTAATCCGCTTAGCATTCTCAAACTCCTCGCCCTCATCTAAAGCAGTCCTCCAGTCGACGCTTGCTCTCGCGTCGGTTCATCGATACGGGTTTCAATCCGAAGCCGCTCACTTTAAAGCTTCCGCTCTGCATATACTGGAAATGTCCATTACGAGCGGGATACATGGAGCGGACGCCATCCAGCATGTGGCTGCTGGCATGTTATTGTGCCACTCTGAAGTACTATACCAATCAATTTTACATCCTCTGATAACACACATACTGACTTTTCAAAGATTCAAGATATGTACGACAGCCCAATCCAGTGGCTTTGGTATGTATGCGGTTCAAAGTATTTAATGCACGCAATCGACACGAACGACCAAATACGTCCAAGCGAGTATTCTGCCATCTTGGACTGGGTCGACTACCATGCAGTTGTCAGTCAGTTTAGTCTTCGACACTGGAAAAAATCAGCGTTGGCCGTTCAACATCTAGAGGACGCAAAAACGCAACAAATACAACCAATTGTGTGTCAGCGAGGGAGGGTAGAGCACCGAAGCCAACCAGCACTTTATTATGCCACGACTGACTTTTACGTAGGTAATAGACGTATCGGCTTGCTCTTATAATATTCTTCAACTTCTGCACGAATTGACCGAAACTCTCTTGACTCCGATACACCCTTCCTATCACAGTAGGGAGTATTTTGAAAAAATTCAAGCCCTCGAGTCAAAATTTGAGGCTATTCCACAATCCCCCACCCCAGGGGATCTGTCAGCTTCCAGGGAGGAGCTGTACAAATTGGCAGGCCTGGTGTATCTCGAGAGAGTATCGAAGAACTTTTCTGGACAGTCCAGGAAAATTGATTCATATCTCGACAGGGCATTTCATCTCTTGCAACAGATGACTGTTTGCAACGTACCTCTCGCCTTATTCCTTCTCGGGTGCGAAGCGCGGTCCGACGAGCGCAGAATGGTGATACTAGATCTCATCGATCAGACAGGGAAAGTCTCTTCCTCAAGAAGCCTGGAAGGAGTGCGTCACATGCTTCAGGCGATTTGGATCCAAGATGATCTTGCGACACCCCGCGAGCTGGACTACGTTATGAAGTTGGACAGCGTCATTACCCCAAATAAGATTGTACCAACTTTTGCTTGATATAGTCCGAAGAGGTCAAAGGGAGTTTATGAAGAGCTGCATAATATCCAATTGTCCAGGATTTTGGTCCGAGAAAAGGCCCGAGTGTTTCTAGTCTATGTATTTGAAAGTCGTACATGGCAGTCTAGACGAGGAAAACCTTATCCTTTGCTGGCCCCAATGCCAACCATGCTTGAGCCCTCTCTGTCAGAATAGGGGCTCCAGCCACCTGGATTATCGGGCTTCTCAGCCACTACATATAGACTAGCTACCTCCACCTGCCTCCGGCACCACTCTGATACTCAATCAATCACTTAATCACCTCATAACCTTCGTTCCATTTCAATACTCTCATGCATATATATAGCATATCCCCTGGTCCTCAATATACATATTCGTTGCCAAAAATACATGACATGGCGTCGCTCTCCACGAGATGTAACGTTCTCCTCTGAGTATAATTTTGAAGCAATTGTTGACTATGCGCGCAGTCCGCCGCGATTAGCAGCAACGGCTGATATCTCTTTGGCAATCCAGCGTGACTGTCGTGTTTCAATGCCAATGCTCCAGGCGGTCCTTGCAACCTAGTCTGTCCTAAGCACCACTGATATCAGTCTTCTGGAGCACTACCCATCCGCCAGCTTCGTAGCCGATCCTCTTCTTTCTACTCATTTCTGATCACTTGACTTTGCAGTCGTTTCTTTGTCTTTTCCGGTAAGTTTATTCCATAATCGCTCGGACTTTGGCAGATCGCCGTGCGCCCGTCTCTCGGCCACCTTCTGCTTGAAGTCCGCGTAGGGATCTTCACCACGGGCAACTGCCTCTTCACGCCTCTTCTTGGCCGCCACGTAAAATTCTTCCTCATGTCTTTCTGCACTTTCCGAGAACACAGCATAAGGGCCCCCAAGGGTAGCGGCAGATGGTGTGGAAGGCATGTGGGTGGTGGCAGAGGGCTATGCAATAATTGGCTCAGTTATGTGAATAGTAATGGCTGTCCTTGCTGTTATGTAACTTTCAAAGGCTGGCCGAAGTAAGAATAATACTTGCTTCCATGTCTTGCCATCGTGGATGTGCCTGATGGTTAAATACCAGCACAGAAGAAGATTGTTGAGCCATTTTCTGGCCGTCAGATGATCAATCATCCAGGAGCATCTTGAAGGCGTCCCCACATTTCATAGGAAAATAACCGCGGCCTACCCTGTGGACCTGTGATTGGGGAGAACATCAAAGCACTGGAGCTTTTTGGGGCTGAGCCGCCCAACTTGGCGCTCCATCGCCTCTTGGTCTAACCTAGTTCGGTGGGTTTTATGCAGGCATGCCCGCTGTAATACGATATCGCTAACCCATATCGTCAAATGTGAAGCAGATGAATTCAAGAGGTGAGCTTCGGGAATTTGCAATGTGATGATATTGTATACGGAAGTGCAATATCTATATCTGCATGATTATCTTTACCCAGAGGGCTTCGCTGTCCTATGTATCTATACAATGTACCCATCCCAAGACAGCACGCCCCAACACGCCGCTTCTATGCTCCACTAAATGCACTGCTCGTATCTGCGGCTGAGACGGCGGTCACCCGACATGCACCTGAAGCTCAGCTCTCAGAAGTGACCCGTTACATCATTTGCAGCTAAAACAGTTTTCAGATACCAGAGCTCGCTGAAAAGTGACTCGTTTTTATCCTTTCAATACATAGCATATGTAGACGGGGCTTCCAGAATGAGGTCGCGTTTTGGATAAGTTCAAGTAAGCCATTTTATAAAACATTTTGTCACTCCCCAGCTCTTGAATCTTGGTTCAAAACGTTTGCCGGTTGATAGCAAGACATCTAGAAGCCACTGCACCGGCAAGTGATAATTTTCAAGCTCCATTTCAGACCGCCCCTTGCAAATCTTGGCTGGGTCTTACATGCCCGGGAGCTGTGTTAGCCCTACAAGAATATGTCAGTAGATATTTGGTGATTGAGTGACTTCAGACTTACATCCGTCCGTCTGCTCGCCGATCATATCATTGACAGTACACTCACTAGCAGTATTCTTAGGCTGCTTTGTAAGAGACCCACAGCCATCATAGAAGCATTCGGACTTGTTCACGGCGCGCTGGAGTGCATCACCCTCCCAACCAAACATGTAATCAGCGTGGGGACCATGGCCGTTAACGCCCACAAAGCTCCATACGTAAGGGTTTGGGGTCCCCCAGGGCCACATGCTGTTGAATTTAGATGTGTCCCAGACAGTCTCGAACGTGACCTATTGAATATGGTGACTACTATGAGATCTACGCATTGATCGTACCTGTGGCATGCGGACAGGGTGAGTTGATGGACATGCAGGAGCATTCTGGAACCGTCCTGGGTGATAGTGTTATACACATGGGATTGGTGGTCTGGGCTATCGATTCTGCCGCAAAAAGAATTTGGGTTGGTGGCTCTTCACATCAGAGCGACACTGGTTTCACGGAATTGATTAGAGAGTTTCTCAAGTTATTTGAGTTCATCTTGAATTTTGCTTTCATTCATGTCTTAAATCATGCATACATACATGTCTTGGGTATATCTGAGCTAGGGTATATAGTTTACAACTGACCAGGCTGAGTTAGGTCGTATTTGGAGAAAGCACGAGCAGCAACTCTGCGTTCAAAAAGAATATCAAGCTCGTCAAAGCTACGATTTTTTGTCTCGGGAACGAAAAACCAAATCAAAACGGCCATGATCAGACCCATACCGAAGAAGATCCAGCCGATATTGCCACCCAGGTTCGCCTCGTCCGTGTTGAAGAGGTAAGGCAGCACAATGGTCCACACGATACTGCAGATGCATGACCAGGTATATCCGATACCGACTGACTTGGCTCGCAGCCGTGTGGCAGACACCTCACCAGCGACAGCCATGGAGGAGCCGATGGCGGGGCCGTAGGTGATGGAGGTGAACTGCAGGGCGATACCGATGGCCAAGAGAGAGCTGGTGGACCGTTGCACCACACCACCGATACCCATGATCAAGTACATGGTGCAGCAAAGACCGACACCGAAGAACATGAGAGTGCGGCGGCTGAACTTCATCATGAAGTAGATGTTGACAAAGGCCGAGACGGCACCCATGGCGATACCGACCTGGGTGAGCAGGAGGACAGTGTGGCTGTCTAGGCCGGTCTGATTAAGGAAGTAGGGCGCGTTCGAAGACAATACAGCACCCGTGACTTGAGGCATGTACATGCAAATCAGGATGATCATGGTCCGTCGAAGATTGGAACCGCGGAAGCACTCGATGTAGGTTGCTTTGGTAGCCTCAATCTGGCGCTCGTGCAGGATGGTGGCCTCGATCTGGGCAATGCGGGCAACGATGTCTTCGTGGGGACCTGAGAGCTTCCTGAGTGCGTTGAGGGCTTCGTCCTTGCGGTTTTTCATAACGAGCCAGTATGGCGACTCAGGCAGGAAGGGGAGACCGAGGGCGAGGACTCCAGGGAATGCCCAACCCGCGGCGAAGAGGACCTTGTAGGCCATTGGGTCGATGATGGCGACTCGGGAGAATGTCGAAGAGATGGCGATCAGGAAGCCAATGTTCTGGATTATGTTAGAATCTTATTTGCATCCACTCAAGATCTGCAAGTACTCACCATCATGATAATGTTCATCGACAGAGCGATACCACGCATGGGCAGGGGTGCAATTTCAGACACATATGTCTGTGTGACCGTCTGCATCATGCCCACGGCGATACCAGTGATGATCTTGCTTCCGAGAAACACGGCGGAGGATGAGGCAATAAATGCAACGGCGATTCCAGCACATGCAAAAACAATCGCAATGGCCAAGACCATGCGACGGCCGATTCTGTCTTGACTCCAACCAGCGGCAAGCGACCCGATCATCATTCCAACGTTGTAGCAGGCGTTCCAGGCCGATTGCCAGTATGCGGGGATGGTGAGCGCTCCGTTGACCTCTTCGGCAAAGGTCATCTGAAAGGCAGGCATGGCCAAGCATACTGAGAGTACGAGGTTCTCATAACCGACCAGGCAAGAGCCAACTACGAGACGAGACATTAGACACAAATCTTTTATGATATTAGAGGGTGAGCAGGCAGCAACTCACTGTTGGCAAACATGGACCAAGCCACAATCTTCGGATTCTGCCTGAGACATTGCCATGGGCTCATCTGGTGGTCGACTTCCTCAATGACCTCTTCATGGTGAAAGGCATTGGCCTTGTGCGCCTCAGTAACCTGAGCCTCACCCTGATGCTTTGACATTTTGTGATTTTGGTGCAGAACTGGCAAAGGTTCGCAGTTGTCAATTGAGCGAATGAGAAATGTTTGAGTATCTCAAAGCACTCGAGCGGTGTTTGAGTTGTAGATGTGACGACTTTTATATGTCGAAGTAGGCGGTGGTGACCAAATGGGAAGGTCAACTGGGTGGGATAACAGGGCCTTGATATAGAAGAAGGGAAAGGAAAAAGAAACGACAGCTTATCTCCACGCGGACGAACTAGGTATCTGGACTAATGCACTAACCCACATGCGAAATATCAGAGCAAACCAACGCCATCGAAAGCCGAACTTGACATCAGATTGGACTCGTCTCCAGATTTAGCCAGGCGCATGGAACCGAATGCTCCCTCGCTTCCATGGGGCTGGATCTGGGGAATTTGGGGAATCCGGGAAATCCGGGGTCGGCCACTGGCCAAGTATTGCAACGCAGGCTAAATTAGTTTTTCAATCAGGGGGCGTCTCGGCCTCCATCTTGAATATCTAAGATGCGGGGGATTTCTCCACATGGTGTAGTCCCCGAACTTGCTGTCTTTTAGGGATGCAGTGTGATATCGTTGCTGTCCGTCAACTCGATAGATGACGCGACGTTGCATTGATGTGGAAATTGGTGTAACGGAACTACTCGTGGCATTTTCCGATTTCGGGTTACAATTTGACTGAAACGGATTGGATGATTGCGTGCTGGGATATATCTGACTCGGCGTATGGTCCAATGATGAGCTCTGATTACCGCTATACCCCTCATTTGGGGAGAACGTGGTCGTCGCACACTATTACAGCACGTGCAATGCTCGTGACCAGTGATTCCACGCGCATCAAAATCAGGGTCTCGATCCATCTCCAGACCGCTTACCATCCAAATGGAGGATAATTCGTCGGCGAAGCATACGTAAGCAATTTGACTGCTGTATCCAGTGACGGTCGCCTAGGCATTGTCGCATGCCTCGAATTCTCTATGACCAATCTTACATCCACTGATCTGTAGCGACCAATTTGCGCAGCAGTCTTTCGTTGAGGCGCATCTCACGGGCTGACCGCGCCATCACGTCGACTACCCCAGGTCAACATTCCCCAGTCGGCATATATCTCTAGTGCAGATTCGGCAAGCTCGCACTAAGTGCCCCGGAAATCCCGAGTGCCCTTCCCCAGAGCCAAGGTCATGCTGTGACACTACCAAGGCCTTAGTGTCGATCAACTGATGGGGATTTTGCAATTTGGCAGGATCTCCATCTCACTTTTGGAACAACTAGGAACGATATTTGCATACTCCATCGCTCTCGAGTGGTATTGCCCGGGCCATCCGGGGTCGTAAGAGAAGCCGGCACTAGCAAGACAGTACTGTGGTTGTACGCATTTCAGCTTTGCTAATTCAGAACTTTACATTCGTGGAGATCGCTAACTCTAACATATTCTGGAATGATCTATAGTCTACAGGTGATTCCAGACCTCTGACTGTGCGACCGAGAACTTGTCGCTGAGATTGCCCACGAGGACACCGTAATCGCCACTCTCAAGAGACCAGGCTCTCTTCTCCTCGTCCCAGTAACTGCATGCGACCTTGAGGTCTACCTCTAATGTCACCTCCTTGGATTCTCCCGGCCGGAGTAATATCTTGGTAAACCCCTTTAGTTCCTTTTGTGGCCGCCATACTGACGCCGTAGCTGCTGGTGTTACGTAGAGTTGGATGACTTCCCGTCCAGCGACGGGCCCTGTATTACTGACCTTGACGCTGCAAGTCAATTTTGATGAGGTGGAACTACTTTCTTCAACCTTTGTCTGTAAATCGCTGTAGTCGAACGTCGTGTATGATAGTCCGTGGCCGAAAGGATATCTCACGCGGCTCGCGTCAGGGTGTCGGTAGCCCATTTGTAGTCCCTCTGCATATTTCAATGTAACGCTGCCATCAGCCTCCTTCACGGCAGGAAAGTGGCTGAAGGTTGGGGAATCCTCGAGCGACTTGAACCATGTTGTCGCCAATTTACCGCTCGGGTTGACCTTTCCAGCCAAGATGTCCGCAATCGCATTAGCGCCTTCTTGACCGTAGAAATGAGCTGCAAGTACCGCATCGATGTCGTCGACAAAATCACTCACGTCGATTGGGTTTCCGGATTGCAAGACTAGGACTGTTTGTTTTGATGCAGCCGCAACGGCTTGGATCAGGGCTGCCTGATTCGCTGGCATCTTAATGGACTCCAGATCGAAGCCTTCCGATTCGTATTGGCCGTCTCGTCCGGCGAAGATGACACTGGTGTCAGACTTCTTCGCAAGCTGGACCGCCTCTGCGATCGCATCTGCTTCCGAGCAGTGTTCCTCGAAGCAGAATGTGACTGCATAGGGAGTGGGCTCGTTAACGGTCATCTTATCCCGAGACCTCATGTTGAGCTTGATATCGTATGACTGACCGGCGTTGAGTTCCACCTCGCTGCGGAACTCCAGCAGGGTGTGATTGAAGATTGTCTGCTCAGTCGTTACATCTGGCTGCTTGCCAGCCAAAACTTCTTTGCCGTCAACGAGAAGCGAGAAGTCTCCCGTGGCCCTGACAGCCAAAATGTGCTTGCCAGTGCTTGGTGAAGTCAGCTTTGTCGTCATCTCCAAGTGAGAGCCAACGACCTTGAGACCCCGCCTGTAGTCACCCAGCATCCACACGGCAGCCTTGTCAAGGTGCTCAACGATGATAGGCTCTGAAGTGCCGTCGTTGAAGTACTTGACGTCGACACCAGGCTGTCCGCTTCCCGCTTGTAGAATGTCCATCGACGCCATGGGAATAACTCGTCGTGTCCGCACACCTGGAGCGTACTGGACATCTACCGTCTCACCGAATGCTGCTCGCAGGGCAGCATGTGGGGAAATTCGGTATTGAGGGTTGCAAGATGCGCTGCCTCCTCCGGTCACGACAGGGTTTTCCGCGAACTCGCCAATCAAGGCAATCTTTTGTGATTTGATAGGAAGTACGGCATTGTCGTTCTTCATGAGAACAATACCTCCAGCGGCCAGATCTCGAATGACCTTGATGGTCTCGTTGTTCGGCTCGGAGTATTCGGGTTCGTCGCGATGGCTTGGTTTCGTCCTCTCACGAACCTCGAGCATCTTCGTCACTCGTGCGTCGATCTCCTCCATGGATACTTGGCCAGACTTGACTGCAGCTACTAGTCGGCCGCTTCTCCAGACTGGGAAGGGCATCTCCAGGTCAAGGCCTGCCTGGATGGGCGCAACAGTATTGTGTGTGCCGAACCAGTCGGACATGAAGATGCCGTTGTATCCCCATTCATTTCGAACAAGATCCATAAGGGGCTTATTCTCCGAGCAGAACTCGCCGTCAACCTTGTTGTACCTGTGAATTGTTAGCTGTAGCCTAATCCGCTAACCCCCTCATTTACTCACGCCATCATGAGGCCGACAGGGTCACTGGTGCGCAGAAGGTGCTGCCATGCCGCTAGGTAAATCTCTCGTAGCGGCCTGTCATTCACGGACATTTCCACGTTATAGAAATGTCGCAAAAACTCGGAATCATTACAGACAAGATGTTTAGGGACTGAGCCTACGCCCGCTTTTTGCACGCTGTTTACAATGGCGCCGGCAAGTTGGCCAGAGAGTAATGGATCTTCACTGAAGCACTCAAAGTTTCGTCCGCCGCGGGGATCTCGATGGATGTTGATAGTAGGTCCCAGGAGAAACTGGGAGCTCTTTGCGAACGCTTCTAATACTAGCCGTTCACCCATAACCCCGAGCAGCTCAGCATCCCAGGTTGCGGCCAAGCATGTCGTATTAGGAAAACATGCTGTTGTCATGTCGCTATCATGGGCTGCTGGTCGAACACCGTTGATGCCATCGCTCGACTGTTGTTGTATTAGCACGTAATACTATAAAGCATAGTCCTTTTACTGAGGAATCGGCTACATACCGCGAGCCGGACAATGTCAAGGCGCGGAACACCGGGTGTCGTCCTGAAGTCAACACCAGACAACAACGAGACCTTCTCTTCGAGCGTCAACTCTGACAGCAGCGATTCAATGCCCATGGTGGCGGGCGATATTGGCACGACTTGGACCGATAGACTGGACTTGACTGTATCGCGACGCTGGGGGTGAAGGAGAGTGTTTTCCATAGTTGAAGTCGAGGGGATTACGAAAGGAACAATCGAATAACACTCGCGATGCGAAAGCCTGATGGTTTTCCAATGAGCCAGGATTCCCCAACACTTGTTTTGAGCCTAAGGTGTTAGCCCCCGCAGGGGTTTGTGGGGTAGGGTACAATGTAGTCCACGTCGCAGCTCATGGCGGGAATTCCGGGGATTCTAGAGCCGCGCTCGTTAGCCGGCCGGGCTCTCCGCAGGAGAACAGGGAAGTTTTCAGTCCTAAGGATTTTCCATGCTTGGCCTGGAATGCCACCGGTCAGGTTTGCTAGCTTTGTTTCAATCCCATTGGTCCTTCGTCCGGGCACTGATCCGTTTCGTGATGACATTGTCAGATCAGGCATTGAGATCAGGACGCCGCACACCATGACCATATCGGGCGAGACAAGGATTGCTTTAGGACATGTAAGATCCCCAGATTTGACGCCGAGTACCCCACAAAGTGTAACCCTCCAACCCAGCGTCTATAAATCTCAATGGTGCGGGGAGATTTCGACTCACGCATGGTGTGCTTCGATTCCGAGAAATGGGAAATGGTACACACCACCTTTTCCCGGAAATTCCCCAACCCAGCTACACTTGGGAGCCCACGCATTTCAGTGTCATTTGCACTCTTGCTCCGTCGATGCCGTGCCATGGGAATTGTTTTATAGCCGAATCACTTACTTGAGAGGCAACGGAGTCCAACGACTATAAGCACGGCAGGGTAGCGTGCCCTGCTGGCAGAAGACATCGGCACAAATAGTGCCCGGAATTTCCGCCTCAATGCCTGCTCATCTCGCAGTTGGGCTGAACCGTAAAGTCACTATACTACTTCTCCGTTATTCGCTGCATGGTCTCTAAACTGGCAGCCAGTTACATTCGGACACCATGCGTGGAAGGCTATTCATGCGACTGGTCACAGCTGGCCGTAGTGAACTGAACTCCCTGCGGCTAGTCTTACGGTCTTGCCGCCCGGGGCTACCA
This sequence comes from Seiridium unicorne, assembly GCA_039778275.1. NCBI lineage: Eukaryota > Fungi > Ascomycota > Sordariomycetes > Amphisphaeriales > Sporocadaceae > Seiridium > Seiridium unicorne. The sequence goes on from JARVKF010000101.1 coordinate 296,700, forward strand.
ACAACAGGCCATCACAGGTCTCAAAGAACAAGGCATGCGGCTGGTGGATGGTGACGAGGATTTCTTGGCCTTGATTGGCAAGTTTCCGCAGAGGATTGCAAATCGGTTGCGAGCTCTTCGAGTCAAAACCGCTCATTGGCTCGTCGAGGAAAATGAGCAATGTAGGCTTCGCTGCAAGCTCAACATACACGTACTAATCTGCTCGACAAGTAGACCATAGCCTGGTGAGCCGATGATCGCTTCTGGGAATTCTTCCATGCTAAGCAATTGAATGATTTTTTCGAAATATTCGTATTTCTCCTTCTGGGAGACCAACTCAGGCTGACGCATTACTGCGCTGAAGCGAAGAGATTCCCGCACAGTGGCTGTATCCAGATGAAAATCTTGTTACACGTATCCCACCCTCCAAAGAACACCGGAGGTCGGAGGTCTTCCGCTGACTGAAATATATCCTCGCACAATACCAATGGATACCCGCTGCGCCAGAACATCCAGGACAGGTGGTTTGGCCGCTCCCGAAGCTCCCATCAGCGCCGTGAGAGTACCGGGCTTCACCCATCCGCCAACGTCAGTCAACAGGCGCTGCTGGCCATCTTTGACTAGGATGTCGTAAGAAAGACATCCCCACACGAGCGTGTCTTTGCCGCGGCAAGTTTGTCAATCGCACGTCAGAAGCCGTTGGGGTCAATGCGTCTGTTGTCATAAGGCCTGTCTGGCAATATCCTGGAGGAATTCTGGGACGATGCCCTGGTCGAAATATAAGTGCTTCAGCCTTCGTTACATCGCCGTTGTGAAACTCCGTAGCAGCGAAATAGCTGATATGGTGGAATGCCGTAGTTCTCCCAGCTATGTGTATAGGTGTATCCCTAGCTTTGATGGATGAAGCCATTTCCCGACACGGTAGACTGGCCAGCAACAGCACCAACGACGGAACATATGAATGAGTTACCCGTTCCGTAGCTTGATATCAGACTACTGCATTGGAAGTCTCTTCCATGAAACCCATTGCTAACAAGAGCTTCGAATGCATAGTAGATCGGATTTATCCATCGAATCCAGGATGGCCATGGATTCATGTATGTCTGGGGTATAGGGAAGCCCATGTATACCAAAATGCAGAGAACGAGAGTGTCGGCGATGGACATGGATTGGCTGATTTGACTACTCACAAATGACAGAATCGCCTGCTTTAGCGATGGGCTCGTTCGATCCTCTTTGATATTATGCTCTACTTTCAACAAAGCCTGTAGACTCAGATGAAGTAACTATTCACCGTATTGAGTGTAGCACCTGAGGGTCTTATTCTAGGACAGAACTACAAGCACTGGACTCTTCTTATTGATGCCATGATTGCGATAGTCCAGAGCCTTGCATTAGGCCAAAGAGATTGCTGACAAGGTTCCCGATTTACAGCGGGAGCTGTCGGAGGAAAAGGACAAAGTGGCCGAGCTAAGTACGGTTGCAGCAAAGGTCCCAGATCTGGAGAAGGCATTATCCACCCAGACGCGTAAGGCTTTCAGGCTTAAAACTATCGTAAACGGAGTTCCGGGCTTATAAAGAGAACTATCTAAGCAAAAAGAAAGACTATTACCGAGCTAAGGCCGATTGCAAAGGAAGCCCCTGGGCTGCGGAAAGAGTTGTTTGAGCAAAAGGACAGAGTCGCCGAGCTTAATACGGTTGCGGATAAGGTGCCAGGTTTGGAAAGGGAGCTGCGTGAGCTTCGGCCGGTCGCAGGCGAGACTGGTTCACGTGTAAACGATCGAGTACAAAAGTGAGGATATAAAGGCTTGATTAAGCTAACTAACTCCCGTCGGGAGTTTCCCGGAGGTTACCGTGCTATCTATGGCTTACGCTATAACTATGACCCAGCCACCAAGACCACGAGGCTGCAAGAAAGAATTGGCCGATTGGAGCGCCTAGCCAACGAGGTTCCCGGTCTGCAAAAGAAATTCGTTAGCTTGGAGAAGGACTTGAGCGAATAACGGGGTGAGGTATCTCAGCTAGCTCCTGTTGCTGCAAAGGTTCCCGGGCTGGAGCTGGAGACCAAGAAGGAGACGGAGCAGCATAAGAAGGCCGCTGATAGGCTTTTGCAAGTTGACCATGTTGCCAACTTCTTCACCTGGCACCATACTGGACAAGTTGGCAGGATAAGTCTGTGGGTGCAGCTGATCAATCAATTGGCGTATCCCATTCCGGGGCTCGAGTTGGGACAAGACGACAAGGCTCCATGGACCATGATGAATTGGTGGCCTGCGGAGGGAGGAAGGTCGGTGGCCAAGTTGGACCGCAACAGCACCAGGGACTTGGTGATAACGGCATACGGCTGGATTCTCGCGGGGACGATTGATGAGCAGTTATGCCACGTCGTCTGCATCCTCACAGGACACATGGAAAACAACGAGGAGGCATCTGTCGGGCCGGTGCTGGAGCTGCTCGCGCGCGTATGTGGACAGGCTCTCGAATATCGATCCTGCTAGCAGTAATCGTGATATGCTGCGCTATCTGTGCTTGTTTGGGTTCTGACAACTGGTGGAAATCGTGAATCGAAAGTGGCCTGATACTCCAAGGCTAGCCGAGACGTCCTTGAGGATTTTTGAGGCTCTGGACAACGAACGGTCGCATCAGAGCGTGGTGATAGCGGCCAGGTTGCTCGGTGATGGTGGGGCCAGATTAAAGACATGGATCCGCGCAAATGTAGTGGACGGGGATGAGGTTGAGGACGAGGTGATGGCAGAACTTTTGCCAAAGGTAAACTTCATGTACGTGGTGGAAATGGATTTCGCATTCGTCGTTCTGCCCGGAACGGAAGGCTTTGTGTGGGTATTTGACCTGGAATCCAATTCGCTCCGGATGGTCTCCATGTCGCGAGCCCAATGGCCATCCACCAAAATTTTCCGCCAGGACAGATTTCAGAACCTGGAAGTAGCACGTTATACGCAGGTCACATCCTTGGCAGATTTACTAATTTACCGAGAGTCTACGATAAGGACATTACGACAGCGATAAATCTACGATGGCGAGTCACCTGGATTCTACGAAGGCCTACAAGCAAACATATCACGAACGGAGCAAGTCACATAAGCAAAGCATGAAAAGTACCAGTTCCAAACCATTTGTTACCACCTCAACTCCCTAGAACCACTTGTTGTTCCTCACAATAGCTCATAGCAAAATGACAAATCCCTAACTCCTAGTTCCTAAATCAGTCAAACATCCGGTCGCCCAAACTGTCTTGATGGCCACCGGTTCCATCTTGTGGAAAGCCACCAGCCTGGCCAGACCGTGCTCCCTGTACATCCTGATGGTCCTCTTGGTGACCAGCCGGGGCACCACCACCCTGGGTCTGTGAACCCTGTGTCAATTGGTTCACCTGCTGCATCATCTGTTGCTGCTGCTGCATCATTTGTTGCAGCTGTTGCTGCATCATTTGTTGCAGCTGTTGCTGCATATGCTGCATCTGCTGCATTTGCTGCGTCTGGTCTTGGTTGCCAGCGCCAGCAACGACACCACCAGGTCCACCAACGTTACCACGGCCCATCTGGGGTGGCTGGTTCCAACCGGCGTTGTATCCTCCGCGGTAACCACCGCCGTATCCCCCGTATCCGCCACGGCTACGACCACGACCACGACCACGACCGCTTTGCCAGTTGCCTTGGCCCCGTCCTCCTCTGCCTCTGCCTCTGCCTTGGCCCATTCCACCTCTCGGCACCAAGTCCATCGGACCAGAACCAGAGGGAGTGGCCGTAGCAGACACCGCCGCAGGAACAACTCCACCGCCGCCAGAACCAGCAGAGCTTCCCTCACCACTGCCGCTCGCAGCATCAGGGGTAGGAAGCGCCAGACGCTTGCTGGCTGGCTGAGGCGGGCCCTGGTAACTCCTCACCTTGCCGTCCCACTTCCTCTTCAGCGCGGCCCTGTTCTCCATGGTATCCGCATTATTGACAGCGCCCGCGAGTTCACGCTGGAACTGTTCCGAGGAGCGGTCCACCTGCTGGTGAATAGTTTGGTTCAGAGGCTGGAATGCCCCAAACAAGGCTTGACCATATTTCCACTGCTCTTGAGCAGCAGACCTAGCAGTGTCCCAACCCTCAGACGTGTTTGGAAACACAGCGACCCCCATCCCCTCGTTGGTCGAGAGCACAACGTTTGCAGGGTCCACAAATGGAATTTGTGAGCCTCCGGTCATCGCATCATCTCCTCCCCCTCTGACGACAATGGCGGCATTGCCGGCATCATTGTCATTAGGCCCTGGCTCCTTTGAGCTCACAGTGTCTTTCCTTTCCTTCTCCTTCTCCTTCTCCTTTCCCTTGGCCTTGTCCTCGCCACTGCCCTCACCCTCACCACCCTCGTCGTCTACCTCCATCCTTGTGGTCGGGACATCTTCGACCGAGTAGTCGATGAGGTCCTCATCACCTCCACTCGGCAGCGGGATTCTAGCAGCATGTTCTGCCAGCGCCTCGCTACCTTGCGGAAGCGCCCTCGCCTGACTCGACGGCAATCTCGAACACCGCGCATTTTGGAGCCTGGTATATGGCTGTGTCGGGGCCATCTTTGCGATTAATCGCGCTTTTTTGCTGTCAAAATGGTGTTCGTTTCGATGTGTTCGCGTCGATTTTCGAAAATGACGATGGCTTTGGACGAACACCGACAAGGAAGAAAGGGAAGCTCTCGAAGCTCCTCGGGAGATTTTTCTTTTAATCAAACGGATCGCGGACCCACTTTAGTCTACTTTGACCACCCACTCAGCTCAGTTTTGCCAACTGAATTATTACTCAAGTCCAGCAGAGCAACCACTAGCGTGACCTGGCTTAGCAGCTAGGCCTGATACAATATTTAGAGTCTTCAAATTCGAACACATGGGCTGTGAGCGCCTGTAGCTTTGTTTACACGATGATTTATATTGCCTCTATTCTCCAGGCGAGCTGGACCGGTCTCGATATCAAGTGACGTGTTTAGTGTCTACCTCTATCACGACTGGATACGTCGTGGGAGCTGACAGTTTCTGCTGGTTCAGGACTCTCGAAATAGCTTCCTCTCTAGTTTCATGAAGCTTCGCTGTACACAAGCTTGCAAAAATCGTGAAAGTCAGGCCATCGATTTCCAAAACTGCCAGCAAAACACGTCTGGGAAGTTCACTTTATACAGGGGCTTGGCTGGATTCTGTGCGGCGTGTGAGAACAAGGGATGCCATCGCCTAGCCAGAGTAATGTAGACATGATTGCTGGCCTTGGCCAAGTAGGAAGGAATTTCATGACAAGATTTGGCCCAAGTATGATTATGGGCCCAGCGGCGTTTGCGGATGCTGGCAAAGGCGCTTTAAACATTTCCCCCCGCGCGTCTGAAGGAACTTCTTTTTCCTTTCCTCCCGTGCGCCTTCGAAACAGGCCAAGCAGCAATTCGATCAGCGTAAGTCAACCGGCGCAATCAACTACGCATACAAAGATTCGAGAATTTCGATCAATATCAGCAAGATGGAGTACCAGTTGTCCGCAGAAATGCCTGAAGACGCCAAGGCGCGCTGGGAGGTGATACTGGAGGTAGCAGCAGGTCGCAACGCAGATCTACCCGATGCGTTGCGCCGCCAGCTACCGTTGTTTGTGGAGGAAATAGGACAGGCGTGCTTCCGTCGAAGCTACAAGCCATACCTAAGTTGCTCGTATTTTTGGTATTACGTTCAACGCAAGGCATGGCTAGCTATCTGTGAGTTTTCACCTTCATTTGGCCTTCTGTCAACGCTAATATCATATATAGTTGGAAACAACGAGGAAGCCGATGCAAGCTATAGAGGAAGATGGCCATGGAGCTTCGAGGAACAGGCACGGGCAATGTATGGGACGCCATACTGTTATCAGTATGCCAGTCTCTGGTTCTGCGCTCGAGAAGAACGAATCAAGGCAAAGCTGGCGCCACAGAGTGACCAGAGCAAGCAGAGGGAGTCTGGGAAAGGTCCTTTGGACAGTGTCGGTGGCTTGAAAGCCCCTCTGGATGATTCGGGGCCTTCCGAACAGAAGAAGAGTCGATCGGATGGGGCTTTTGAGGTCGGCGCCCAATTTCCCGTGTGGAACAATTGGCCGAATGCTCTGCAGAGGCAGCGATTTGGGAAGGAGATTTTTCCAGCCCGCCTCCCTGACAAAGGCCTGGAGCATTTCGAGTTCCCAGCTCCTGACTACAAGGATTGGCCCGTTTGTTTTGGAGGATGCATGATGGATGACATAGAGAAGTGCTTCTATGCTACATCGGAGAACTTGGGGAACTGCCTGGGGAAGGAGAAGATATACCCTCTCCGTATCGCGTTGAGGCTTCAAGGTCAAAACGATGATGGTTCGTGGGTGGGTGTCATGAGGTTTGGGTGGGATACCAATATGGTTGATCCGTCAAAGACGTTCAGTCAAGTCATGATCAAGTTGACCTATGAGACTATCATGCTGTGGTATTTGGAGATCGTCCGTGGCAAGCCCCGAAACATCGCCACCTGGACCAAGGGTGCGTTGATAGACATGTTGCGACGTCCGAACAACGTCTGGGCGGATTTGCCATTGGCAAAGAAGAAGTTGGAGGAGGAAAGGTCGGCGAAGGTTGCGGAGGCGGAGAAGCACAATGCTATTGGCATTGAGGCCCGCGTCGCAATGATGGACCCAGAGCGCGTCATGGCCATCTCGGAGCAGCATGATGATATGTTGCATAAAGCTGCTGCGGCGTACATCAACGAGCACAAGGGTGATAAGTCGGCGGAGGAGCTGAAGGATTGGCTTTTGGTTTGGGTCAAGGAGGGATGCGAATGGGGTCCCATGCCCTTTAAAGAGGCCCGGCTGCGTGATATGCGCCGAGAGGCCGCCCAGCTTTTGTCCAAGGAGATCATGGCCAAGTACGTACGAGGGCTTTGGGCGGACTTTTCTGCCGCAGGTACGGACGTGCGACCACTTCGGAACGTAGCCACCGGTGCTTTCTTCGATTGCATCGAGAACACACCCGAAAACAAATGGGCAACTCTGCTGGATGCCGTGGCCCGGGGTGAGATCCTCAGGAACGCATGGAGCGAGCTGCAGATCCAAGCTGGAATGGACTACCCCGACCATGAAGCCCTCCATTTTCAACTTGGGGAGATGCAGCGAGATCTCGACGAGGCCATCAGAGTGGTGACGCAAAAGTAGCGACGAGAGAAGAATCGTCCATCCCTGGATACGTTGACTTGTGGAATTAGGTTACTAAATGAATTAAGACTGTTTTTTTTTTCGTGTCCGTGTGCTTCTGTCCATGTTTATCCTGCCCATGTGATTCTTTCCTCTGCCATTCCCATGATTGATTTCAGCTTTTGTTTCTTCCTCTCGCCATGTGAATGTTTCTATGGATAATTGCGATCTTCCAACCGTGTTTTGCTTGTGCGAGAAATGCAAGATGTTCACATGCGCTGATCAGTCGATAGGTCTTCCTATCATCACCGGTTATATTAGAGGTATGCTGCACACACGCTGTCGCAACTCGTATATAGTTAGACTCTACCAGTCGCAACCTTGCTTCTGGTCCGTTGAACCACAAGTTTATCGACTGCCTACAATGTACGGTCAACCAGGCTCAGGGTAGCATCCCAGGGAACCCAAGTCGCCTGAAATGGTCCATATTAGCGCGTAGCCATAAAATCGTATGCCCTATTCTCCCGCATCGCAACACCGCCATACAACCAAGTCCTAGGTCCTAATCCTGGAATCGGGGCGTCCCTTCCTTGTTTCGTCTGCACGGGCGTTGCATGCTGCTACCCCCACCTCCACCACGAGTATGACCATCTCCCGCCGCCTGGAATTAACACTTCGGAGCGACTGGTGCGTTAGGCGGAGGTCCGCTTGATGAGCCTGCAGTTCCCGAAGAAGACACATGTGCGGTCGTGGTCTGTGACGACGAAGGCTGTGCAGTCGATGGGGTCACGGATGTAGGATCAGCAGTTGGTGCCTGATCTGGACCGGCTGGTGTGCCTTGCTTGCCTTCCCAAGCATCTCCCAGGAGAAGCCGCCCGATGTCATCTGGTATCTTTTCGCAGTGTTCAGCCCCGAGATTCTGCCTATGCCACTCCGCAAGAGGTCTTTGATCGTCCAGGGAATGTGCAAGCCTCTGTCGGGGTGTAATTTCAGGGTACTCGTCATTGAAGCGGAATTCTGGCGCTGGTACATAGTACAGCATCCATTCGCCTTCACCTGCATCTCCCATGCGAACCGAGTCATTGCCATACTTTGCCATTGCCGGGCTGAGATGTACCTGCTCAAAGGTTGGCAAGTAGAGCCGTAGTCCTTCGCTGCCTTGGCGGGGAATATGGACGGTGGCCACCAATGTCATCTTCACTTAGGTAAAGATGGGCCCAATGCCATGTGTGTTGTCCCTAATCGCCTTTCCCATGACGCATTGATTGAATTGAATCTCACGCATATCCTCCCACTTCTTGCGTGATCCATCACTTGGCTTCATGTGTACCCGCATCAATGCCGCCCCTCCGGTCGGTCTGATATACTCAGAGCCGGTACCCTGCACTTCATGGTAGCCGAACTTCGAGCCTATGAGGGTGGCCAAATCCCCCTTGCAATCCAATTCCACCTTGCTCTGCTCAGCCAGTATCGTCAGGCAAGGGACGCTATCAAAATCCTCCACTACCCAATCCTCCTCCACGCTCCCCCTGTGAATCATCTGATTGTGGAACAGCAGGAATGGTGGCCGACTCCAGAACCTTTGATACATGTCCTTGTTCTCCGTGATCTCCAAGAAAGTCGGAGGCAATCCCGCAGTTTCCCTCATCAACAGCTGATGAAAAACGAGACGGCGGACGGCGCTATCTGCAATGAGTTTCCTCCTCAACTCTGGGCCGGGGTAGTCAAAGTCGGCCCATATCAAACGCAAAAGCGGATATTCCTCCTCGTCCTTGGCTTGTGCCTCGTTGGCGGGGGCCTCTCCGTTCAGGGCGCCGGGGTAGACTCGATGGTCCTCCCTCACATAGGACTGCAGAAACCGAAGCAGAACGATGGCAATGTCGAGGCTCGAGAGGTCGATATTCAGATGCGGGTCATCTTTATTCATTTCAAAAGGACCAGCTACAGCTTCGCTAGTGTATTTCTGCGGATGTGATCTCGTGAGTTGAAATTGGAGCGTTCGCGGGTATTGGGCGTATTTGACTCGAACGTCGCCCAGGTGCTCCAAATACTGATTGGTCTCCTCGATGAGCTCGCGCTCGTTCTTGTTTATCGACATGTTGCTTGTTTTCGATGGAAGGGTATGGATGAGGATGGGGAGTGTATATGCGAGTGCGGAATGCAGATCAGACAAGATGAGCCTTCAGGAGCGGGACCAAAAAAGAAAGAAAGCAAAGTCCAAGGTCCAAGGCCAGAGCTCCCAAAATTGACTAAAGCAACCCGCCTCATCAACATGGCACAACCGACCAATCAATAAATCTAATTTAGCAACCTGGCACATTTATTGGATGCACTTTTTGTTTCCCTTCACGGGTATAACTGACTTATCCTCTATGAAATGGTGATTTCAAATTATGAGGGTATCACAAATCACCATTAATACTTCTACAAACGGGCTACGCATCTTCCGAGAAATGATCTACTGGAAAGCGGTAGGCCCTAAGTTTGTTAACGAGGCAAATCGACTGCGTATAAGAGAGAATGTTACCAATAACGTTTTATTTTATAGACAAGAGCTTAAAATATATTTTAAAATAAATTTAAAAAAAAAAAAAAAAAAAAAAAAAAAAGAACAAGAAGCAATTATTGTTTATGCTGTCAAGATCACCCGGTGTACCTCCAAAAGAATCGGCCTTCCCTGCCCTTTTCTGGGCCCGGCCACTGTCTTGATTTGCAAATACGAAGCGTCTGCATGCTTGGAGACTTTGCGCCATCGTCAAAAAGACATCCCAGGAAGTATGACCCTACCCTGTTCGCAGATTTTAACAACGCAGTACCAATAGTCACCAGCCCCGCTGTCGGTGAACCCCCTCGGGTTCATACAAACATTCCTAGGAGACGTGATAGCATTGGCTATTTCATGAAAGATGACATCGAGCTCTAGGTCTGTCAGTACGGTAGAGATCATTTTGGACTGCACCAAGCTCACCTAAAGTTTCATCTCGTCGGGCCTGACGCTGATCGCATGCTCTTTGGCAGGCACCCAGTTCAGCAGGCATTTCAGATCTCCTCTTCTCCGCCAAACAATACTCCTGGAGTTTGATGGTATCCGTCTTATCCTTGAGCTCCTGGCCGAGCCTCCGAACCTCCCTCTTCAGTTTCCCGGCTTTGATCTAGCTCACGTTACAGTTTGTCGTTGTAGCGCGCCTTGACCTCGTCCAACGTCTCTCGCATCTCTCGGGACGTGATATTGAATTCGGCAAAAAGCATTTGCAGACGTTTGGCCTGTGCCTCGTTCACTACCTTACCTTTCACCAACTTAGCCACTCGGCGGTATCTTTGTCCGGTTCCAACCTACCTTTCTCCTCACACAGCTTCAACGACTCCTCTTTGATCTCGACCCGTCATCTTGTCTCAAGCTTGCCCAAAGACTGAGTCGGTGCTCAAGAAATTTGATATGATTATCCTTGACATTACCGACAGGCTGTTTCGACTTGAGCCAACCCCAATGGTCCACCACTCCCCTAATGCCTTCTCCAACGCTTTCAATTGCTGGGACATCTTCGATCTTGATTGCTGCTGTACCGGTCCTGAAATCGATCTCGGGGTGGGCCAAAGACAGAAGAATCAGAAGAGAAGAGCAAGGGAACGGACGGCATCGGTGCATGGGCCAGCTCGGGTGGTGCACGCGCCAGATCCGATGGGGCAATGGCCAGTCCTTCCAGTTTCTTTGCAGTCGCCTCTGCCTGCACATTAAATAGGTACCTATCCATACTTGTGTCAGGATTTACGAAACTTTTAGATACATAGTAATGTGTCAATTGTCTACAAATGCACGACGCAATAGTAAAGAGAGCTACGGGTGTCCACAATAACGGTCAGCGCAGCAAAGACTAGTACGATTACTACGTAGTTCTCAAATTGTCATGCCCCAATCACAACTACAAACCATATCTGGCCATCTCTGATTCTGGGCTTCTGCCATGGAATACAGCGCTGCGGTCGAAACATACGTGACCTCGTCCGTCGTTGGCACACCATCCTCGTCCAATCGAAGAGGCCCGCTATAGAATGCGTAGAAGCCAAGGGGGTTAGCATTCCAAACCCTCCATAGCTCAATGACCAATTTTGCTCCACGGACACGAACGGGTCGGCCCGAGTGGCAATGAAGAACCTCCACTATCCTGTCATCGTCTCCGCCCTCTTCGCTGAGATCGTCCGGGCGTGGCCCAAAGAACAGAAGCTGGAACAGGAAGGCCTGTGCCAAGGCAAGGTTCATCTCTGAAAACTCCTCCCTGGTAAGACGGGGCGTGCGACTCCAACTCCTCAATTGATCCGTTTCCAACTTGATCTCCCGGCAAGCAAACAGAGCACCGGACTCAGGAACCTTGGCTCTGCCAGAATGCACTGTGATATGCCCCTCGAGACACATGATGTCATGCATTGGAGTATCCGCTATCTTGCAGAGTATGCCAGTCGAAAGCCATAGACTACCAGCGTAAGCATGGTAGGTAGCGGGGCCATCGCATGCAGCCTGCCGTTCTTGACCGACCGGCCAGAACCAGTCTTGGTCGATCTCGAAGAAACTGCTGACTGAATCTCCCTCCAAGAGCGCCGCCATTGTTGATAGGATGCGAGGAACGATGGTGTCTGACTGATCTGCTTTTACTTTTTCTCTAGCAAGTGCCAGAAGCATCGCTGAGTTCCAATTCGAGCAAATTCCACTACTACGATAGTGACAGACAGTCTTGCCCCTGTGGGTTATCCACCACTTGGCGTCTCTGCTCACAAGACATCCAGAGAGAGTAAGTACTTTCTTTGCACGTATCCATTCTTTCCCACCAACAGGACTCCTGATGGGAATATCAGCGAGGTGCCACCCATCCCATAACTCATGGACCCGTAAGACCGTAAACAACATATCACGGTCCAAGCGCTGCCGAAGGAATCCGGATTGTCTGGAAAACTCTCCATCTCCTCCCTCGAGTATGGCGCAATGATCTCTACCGTCTGTCCAAATACTGCCACGGACTTGGAAGCCCAGGAATGTAGCCTGTCCAGCTCGCTACGGGTGAGCACCCTCTCTTTCGCGAGGAGCTGGCAATTCTTTCGATCCAGCAATAGATCGCCCACGTGTTTTGGTGAGTATAACATGGTCAAACCCTTGAGGTGGGTTGACCAAGACACGTCATGAGCTACAGTCACGTACTGTGGTCGATCGGTAGAATCGAGACCCTGGAGCTTCCTGATTCCCTTCAGCCCTTCCTCCCACAACGCATGCACCGACTCGTTGGTCTCGGCCTCGATCGCCTGACAGTCTGGCTGCTTACGCACTTGGTTCGAGTACGGGCCTGGTAATCCAACTCTTGCTACGCACTTCGCTGCATCTGTCCCAAGTGCTTGCTTGGGCAACCACTTCGCAGAACCTTCCTCGTCCTCCTGTATTCTCCACTGAACATTCGGTCTCTTTTGGTCGAATTTGATGTACGTTGGCTTTCCGAGCCTTCTCTGAAAGACCTCCAGAGTCCTCTTGGAGAGGTGGCCTGCCAGTATGAAGATTGCCACTCGCTGAGGTGAGTGGCCCGAGGCAAGAATGGCGGAGTGGACGAGACCACCCATTGCGATCTCTCCAAGATGTGTTGGCAGTATCTCGAGGTCCCAGAACACAATGGCCGGTTTTCCGAACGTGTTACGTTCTTTGGCACGTTCATTCTCCCATGCCTCTGTGAAGAGTCTGTAGCTGTAAAGCTCTAGATGCTTTCCTCCCGCCCCAACTGGCTTCAGTATGTCGCCCCCACTCAACTTGGTGACTTCCGAGAACTGTTCGAACAGTGCTCGGTCTCCCAATATACCAGACCCATTTCGCTCACCCCCGGGGTAGACGTACATGATCCCCCCGTCCCCGTAGATCTCCAGGAACCTCCTGGACAGTTCGAGCAACATTGTGGTGCTCTTTCCTGATCCATACGGTCCTTGCACGTAGGTGACCGTCACACCGTTCCTAGCCACCTCACTTCGCAGCGTCGTCTCTTCGGACTTCCACGAATCTGATAGCTCCATGATTGCGCTTCTTCTTGTTCCTTGTTTGCGATGTCTCGTAACTCGATCGAATTTGTTTGGGATGTCGATGGATTTTGTTAGACGTGTGTTTAAAGTGCGTCTGTGGCCGAGACTGAATACAGAATGCGTCTGAGGAAGAAGCTCCAAAAGGCAAGTTCCAGGTGGCTGAGCTTCTCTGATTTAAAGAAAAAAAGGCCACCCCGCCAATCGCCATCTGTTAAGTCACCTCGGGGCTGCCAACGAAAGAGCTTGATCTGCCCTTTACGGATACCACTGTTTGCAAGCAAAGGCACAATGGCTTTAGCACCAGTCTCAAAGAATCTTACAGATCTTGATTTCCAGACAGCTAACTGGAATGCCTTGATCCGTTCGAAAGTCAGCATTAACGATCACAAGTCCTATCATGGTTTCTTCCAGGGACTGATAGAATTGAGAATTTCACTATCTAAATCTTCTCTGAGTGTAATTCATCAACCTGGCCTCTCTTGGTAACTTTGGCTTCCGTCGTGAAGTATTGCTCAACCATTTAAACTATACAGTATACAGTGCTGGGCGAATTAGAAATTGCGTAGTACTTTCGAACGACTGAGACTTCACAGATGTCCATTATCCAGACCTTGTTGACCTGGCCATACCAATTCAGTGGTTCACCATTCACGCTTGGCCTTGTCAACAGGTCTTCCGGAGGGAGGAAGACTCTGTGTGCACACGAAATACAAGAAAAGTCAAGAGGCAACATTGGTGTCCATGGTCAACGGGTCAACGCGAGGAAGAGGCTTGATCACATTGGAAACCTTCTGCGGCACGAAGCAGAGAGGCGACTAACAGTGACTGGTTAAACATTGAAGGTCAGTCCTGTGGAGGGCGCCGATCACAATTGGAAAGAAGGCAGCAAGTCACATTGAGAAAGGTTAATCACGTTGGTCACATTCGAAAAGCTGCAGAATGTCAATTGTCATTTGCTATCATCTAGGTTGTCCTCCGTGAAGGATAACTGATATCCGCAGCATGATAACAATCCATCTGCGCCAACTCCGCTTCTAATTCGGCTGGGCCTGCCTCTTCGTACTCCTCAAGGATATACCCCTTGTTCTGTACTCTCTTTATACGAATCCGGACAGAATCTAGAGACTTTGGATCGTAGTGAGTCTCACTACACTCCGGGCGCACTGTTGATTCAGCCAAGAAGACGGGCCTTTCGACAGATACAGCAGGAGCAGTCATGATCATCTTCATTTCTTGCTCCACCGTCAGTTTTGCCTTTCGTCTCTTGGGATCTGGCTGTCCTGCCTCCTCTGTTGCTCGCTTCTGCGGAGTAGGGGGAGGAGAGTCGTCATCGCCACCGAAACCCGTACCCAAGCCTCCGTCACCCAAGTCCTCAAATGGGTCATCGTTTTCAAACGCAGACTGTTGGTGCCATTTCTTAACGAGGCCGTTCAGATCACCGCGTGTCTTTGCTCTCGAAAGCTCCGCTATCATAATCTGCCGCGACCGTATTACATCCTTCTGGTCGGCATCTCCCTCCACAGGCCGCTTCTCGTGATCTTCCAGTTGTCCAAGGTCTTGCTCGCTATTGTCCATCTCTGGTTCAACAGGCAGCTGTACACCCTGCTCTGGCACCAATACTCGAGCTGGTTGCTTCTTGTGTACTGCAAAGTACATATCCAGCAGGAATGACCTTTCGCGCAGCCTTCTGATGCCGTCCACGTCAAATGGATTACGGTGCTTCTTATTGACAGATAGGACCGACTTTGCCTTTTCCACTACTGGCTCATATTCGCGGGCAGTCAGTACATCTGGCTTAGCCGAACTATCAAATACGATCATGAGCCGTCGTAGATGGTGTGTTGTCACTTCATACGATGTCTCCACCGGACCTTTCAGGCCTCGGCCCGCCGGGGCTCTCTCCCTCCAATCGACACGCTCCAAGGCCGTCAAGACCCTCGACTCCCACGGCAAATCCTTCCCACCACTGGACCATTTTTCTCTTGCGGAGGCGTGGACCTCCTTGAGGCTCTTCCCGTCAGTGTTGGCCGACATTTCACCCGCAAACACGTCAAAGAAGCTCCCATCCGGCTGGCCATGATCTGACAGCGGTACTGCCCTGTGATCATCCATGCGACTAGCCACTGTCAAACGAATGAAACAGCCCAGTAGAGCATAATTTTTGCCACAGGGAGAGCCAAGCACGAGGTTTTTGAGATGGTCACAGAACCCTGGCACCCAGACAATATCATCCCCCTTGAACTTGAGGTAATTTCGAGCCGATATCAGCTCCGTGGGGCAAGCCCCGGCAGCACATATGGCCCTCCACGCAGCCCAGAAAGCACTATGCTTTGTATGTGATACATCCGCGTCCCGAATGTTCACCCACTGGGGGTCACTATTCATCCGCTGCTGTATCTGTACCTGTTCCACCGGGTCCAGACCAAACCTTGCGTCGTCCGGCTTTGGCATACGATCTAGTATGTGCTGAACCGTTATCCTCCTGGAGACTGCTGGTGGGCGGGGTTTCTTGCTTTGTGCGAGAAGAGCACGTGCAGTGGCTCGTAGCTGAGTTAACATTCCCGGTCTTAGCTCCACACAAAGATCCACGATCTCCGATATCTTCTCCGCGGAACCCATGCTGTGACCAGCGCCCTTCACACGGCGGTCATACGCCCTCTGCGCAATAGGGGCGATGGCGTCACGAATCTCCTTCACCAGTGCGCCATCTTCACTCACGACCGGTTCGCGGGGCTCTTCCAAGAACTTCCCTGTCCTCTTATGTTGAGGAGTGCCGTGCCGTGACTCCCTCGGTCGTAACACAAGGTCTTGCTCCTGCTCTTCCTCGTCCTCGTCCTCGTCCTTGTCCTCTTCATCGAGATCCTCCATCTCCCCTCCGACTCCATCCTTCTCGATTTCCTTGTCTGTCATTTCCTCGTCTTCCTGAGGAATTTCCTCTCCTTGAGGGTCGTATTCCTCGTCTGAGCTCATCTTGGCGGCTCGTTCGCGAATTTTGACTTGCTCGGCGGCTTGTTCTTGTTTGCGAATATTCTTGCTTTGCGGTTTGTTCTCGTTCGTGAATTCTCTTGGTTTTCTGCGGCGTGCTAGGATTTCCAATAAAATGCAATTGGCGATCGAACTTTGCAGGCCTCTCAGTCAGTGTGAGAGACGACAACGGAGGAAAAATCTTTTCTCTGTTTGCTGCGTCGTGTTCGGTGCCTATTCATCACCTGCGCGCCTGAAAGAAAGTGGGGCAACTTCAGACTAGACTGAACAACAACAGAATGACCAACGGGCCGCCCTGTAAAAGAAACTCTCCAGTAATCACGCTAGCAACAGCTTGGATGCGTTTAGAATCTTTAAAAGGCTGCAGTCCAGGATTCTGGTGTAAGAGCTTTGACAACATATAGTCTCGATAGACATATAAATATCTATGAGCAGCTTCGGAAAACTTTTGTATCACGAATGATGAGATGCAGTAGATCTGAATACGGCGAATGCAGTCTTGTGAGGGCTCCCGTCTTGATGGACAAGTTCGATACATGGAGTCTCATACACCATACCAAGGTGCGAGCTTCTATCTTGCCAATTGCTTGATATTGTCTACTAATTCTCTTTTGCAATAGGTTTAGAATTTCATGTATCCTGTGACCATCACAACAAGTATACCCTACAGGTTGTACTAATCGTTCGAAAATATGCCAAAACACCCTGGAGAAACCCACAACTATCCGATAATTTTCAGACGCTCTTTGACCTACT
Organism: Seiridium unicorne; assembly: GCA_039778275.1. Classification (NCBI taxonomy): domain Eukaryota; kingdom Fungi; phylum Ascomycota; class Sordariomycetes; order Amphisphaeriales; family Sporocadaceae; genus Seiridium; species Seiridium unicorne. Next base: position 313,616 of record JARVKF010000101.1, read on the forward strand.
CCCGAACGATTTTGAGTTGGAATCAATCCAAACTAAGACAGCGCTCAATCGGGGCCACGATAGCTCGGGACGTAGGACATAACGAATCTCACTAAACGTTTGGCCCCATAGTACAATGAGAGGCCGATATTCATGCTACCTCGACAGCAGACCGTATGGACTACATGTGTTGGGTCTCATAATTGGCCCCCCTCCCTGGCCCCCAAGACATGCTGGACGAACAGCGCGTTTTCTGTGTTCATCTTGAATGGCTCATGTGAACACTCTGTGAGTCTTCAGACAAGCTCTCTAGCACCCAAATCATGTGCAGCATTGCCAGAATACGCGTTTCCCATATGTCGCCTGTCAGGACAAGATAAACTTTGCATCGACCTACTGGTCTTGACCGAGTCTTCTAAGCAAAGAGCATGCACCACACGATGACTATTTCAATTCTTAAAGTCATCGGATTGACGTGTGCCTGATGCACAGAAGATCTTGGTAAGTTTGTGTATATAATAGCCCTTTTCCGTCTATGTGTTGTATCAAGGCTGACCTCATTCTCATTATAGGTGAGATCAAAATGGACTACTTGTACTGGCTACCTGTGGACAACCTTTTCTGCGGGAATTGGCGCAATGTAAGATGAGGTTGTGGAGGCCACGTGGCGCGGATAGATCAAATAGGAACTGTACTATTGAAAGATATACACGATCCAAGAACTGTTGAAGTCATGGAGCTCGTCGAATTGCTGACTCCCTGTCCCAGAGCACTCGTCCCGCACTTCAGTCCAAGCACAAATGCCTTGGCCATCATATCCGCTAGGTACGGTCCGGTATGGGTGTGATCGTTGGGGTAGTTGGCGGTAACTGTGGTGGCGCCCAGATTTTTCATGACTTGTGCTGCATAGTAGCTGTGCGGTACATGATATACACCTTCAAGCGTCTGTTAGTCATGTTCGTTCGGACCAGATATGAATTGTGCATCTTACCTGCAGAAGTTCCACCAGCGACAGAAGCAGCGTACCTGTAAGGTGGTCAGTAAATGTTTGTCTCGCCATCTTCCGATCACACCCACCATGCATAATAATCGAATCGAGAGGCGCTCCAGCTGCAGGTCCCGCTCTCACAAATGTTGTTTGGAGTCGCCGAGCTCATGATGACCTTTGCGCCCTTGGCCAAGAACAACTTGGCGGCATTCTCGTAATAAGCCGGATAAGTAAGCACAGTTTCTGCGGCGCCGTCATACGTTGTCGAGCAAGTCTCGGCCCCGTCTCCGGAGCAGTCCGTGCGGCCATTGTCGCTCGAGCTCAAGCTGCCACCGTCGTTGTGTCCGAACTCAATCACGACCCAGTCTCCGGAGTTCAGCTGGTCCGCGACAGCCTGGAAACGTCCCTCGCGAGTGTAGGAACGGGCGCTACGGCCGGCCATTGCGTCGTTTTGCACTTTGTAGGTCGACGAAGGCAAGGAGTATTGGAGGTACTGGCCCCAGCCTTCAGTGCCCGATCCACCGCCGCCTTTAGCCATTGTCGAATCACCGCAGATATGCACCGTGGTGATGGCTACCGCCTGGCTTGCGGCCAAAGCAAGTGCTCCGAGAGTTGACAAGGCGTGCATGTTTTCGTATTCCTCCAACCGGATGATCAGGTGTAGAAGCGCAGCTGTTGGATACACATCATGACATCGGACGAAACGACCACGACCAACTCTTATACGTGCTGTTTTGTGCCGCGTTGCCGGCATTTACTGAAAACATGATGTTGCATCTCTCCTGTTCTAGATATGTAAATTGTGGAGCCCTGAATCCGTTAGTTTGTCTGGGGTGGTATCGGATATATAGGCCTGGTGGGTCTATTCTTCCGCCGCGACCAGATTGGCCTCCTAACCAGCTGGAATGGACCCGCGGTACGAAAGCCGCCGGTGTCGCCTGGATCATAGGTAAGCCGCCTGTTATGGTCCACCCCGGCCCCTTACTATGGTACCAGGCCAAAGAGAAGGCTCCCTGCCCGGTAGAAAATTGCTGGCACAGGCCAGGTACATCGATTCTCGCATTGAAAAGTGTACCCATGCCAATGTCACGAGTGATGTATCTGGTTGGGAGGTTTCTAATTACCCTGTAACTATAGTAAAGATCCGGTTGCTTCGTGTAAGCATGGAAAGATTCTTAGTCGTAAATACTGTCAATATAAGGGAAGAATGTCAGGTCTGGCTGATTCGATTTTGTTTAGGTAGCAATTACCAGAAGCATAGCTGCACTCTAGTTGATTACAATGCACCATTTTGCTGAAAAAGAGATGCGCATATGCTTGAGTTACGGGCATTATCCAGGAAAATCCCAGAATCTTAACGTCGGGTCGGTTCAATAGATCGCCATTATCACGGGATACCACCTTAAATATCGCGAAATCAACCCGTGCGCCGAGGATGGATGAACTTATCTTATTCAATTGGATCGGTGGGATCTTGCGCTTTGCGGCTGGATGTCGACAGATTTGAAGGCACGAGGGGAGCAGTCGATATAGCTACCTGTAGCTTCTACTTTTGCAGAACTAGAGTTGTAGATATACCGGTAATTTCCTTGCAATATAGATCCTCGGCTTGGTGCTACGCAATGGCCAGGGTTTTGAAAGTCGGCTGCGTTCGAGTTGAGTCTACATGCCTAAGCTTTTCTTGACCCGGGAGAATTGTGTAGTATTTTCACCCACATTTTCGAGTTTGAATTAAACCCTTGACTGCTTGGCTCGTGATGCGTCATGTAGTCCATAATCTGAGATCGAGATGTTTCTCGTGGTCATGCGCTCATGAGCATGGAGCTTCTCTGTCTTCCAATGGTGCCCTACAATAGTGGCAGTTCACATCATATTTCGTTTCTGTTTTTTCATTTTCCCAATCCTCCCGTATTCCCCGTCACCGTTGGTCCTGCAATAGAGGTAGAAGGGTGAGTTGTTGGTTTGCCTGGAACTTGGCTATGAGACACCGATACGGGAATGGTGAAATTCGGTCGTTTCTTTCTGTGAGCATGGAGAACTTCTTGTCGTGGTGGTAACCTTGTGGAGAAACTCGCTCGAATAATATTTTGTAGTAATAGTAGAGGGTATGAGCTTCTTGTTTGCTGTTTTGTGTTATTTGAGTTTGTGTAAACGAGAACCTCCACTACTAGAATCGTGATTTGGCGGAACTACGGCTGCTGTAAGCTACCTTATTCTAGGTACCACGTAAGCTAAGTAGCCGCGAGTAGGAGTGGTCCGCCACCGTCAAAAAGTATACTGGTGGTTGTTTGGTTGCGTGGTAAATCTATGCCTCCACGGTTGGGGGAGAGGGAATATTTTGAAACCCAAAGTCGTACCTTCTCTGTGAGTGGGTGAAGGAGCCCTCGAGCTGGGCTTTCGTATACTATAGATACCGTTGTTGGCTACTTCAAGCCGTTGTACAGCTTGACGGAAGGTCGCACCGGTCATTGTTGTGTTGCGGCCTCGACTCTCGTGATCGTTCAGTACCGCCATCCTAGCACTAGATGACATAATTTTGAACGTGTTAACCAACTCCCATCTACATGGACATCATTATTTCCTCTTCTTCTTTTACACCACTACAGCACTCCTATGAGATGTTATCACTAAATATTTACATATTTGCCAACGTTCGTTGTCATTCTTTCACTACCATGCCCAGTAAGTCTCCAAGGTCCGCAACACGTCTGATTGTACTGCTGATATCTGACTAGAGCAATCACTTCAAACCGCGCTGCTCGGTCCCTTGGGCCCCAGCTATGACCTTGATAGATTCTCCGTCAACACGCCAGGCTCATCCGTGTCCCGACTGCGGCAGCGTGTTCGCAAGCTCATTTGAGTTACCAAACCATAAGGACACCACTCATCGGGTCTACGGTTGGTAGCTCCAAGGGGTGAGGACGAGCACGGGGACAATAACGGGGACGATGAGGGGTCAGGGAATCGTCCCTTCTGCCAATACAGGAAATATTCGACGACATAGAAGCCCTCATGCTCAACTGCAAACTAGAAACTCATCCCTTCTGCCGCCACTGCAGGACACAGCAAGACCTGGAGAACCTCCAGGATAAGGCTTTCTGTTCCATGCGTAATATCCATGTTTTGTTATGGATCCCTTGTCCATGGCCAGTGACCCAACAGCCTGCCTTGGGCTGATCTTCAATACCGTCATGGCCAAGCTTGGAGCTTCATGATCTTCAACCCGTGGCAATGCCTCAGGTAGAGATATTTGAACCCTCAACCGCCAAGGTGCCCTTGCTAAGAGACCTTATCAAAAGCTTTCCCAATTACCACGACAGATAGGCCTTCATCGAGTACAAGCTGTCTCTAGTCTTGGTAAATGTCCCTTCATATCCATATAAACCGCACCCAAAAGACTTTCGGAAGAATTGATTAACGCGTTCTGAATATTCTGAACCCAGAGTTCTTTAATAAAGGGTACTTAGAACAAAGGCTATGGTAACCATTCCTGAACAATTGCATTGAATCTATCAGCCTCCTGAACATGCAGCCAGTGACCAGCTCCGACAATTTCAAACCGATCAACCCTTGTTGAGCCCAAGCCCTTCTCCTTTTCCATATTATCCTTGTCTTTCAGTACCACCAACCGAGGACAATTACGTTTCGCCAGATGATCCCGGCAGACCTCCCAATTGCCGATAGCAGGTTCAACGACATTTTTCTGGTATGCCGTCTGATAGACAACCCACTCCGGGGTTCCGAGCAGTCGCATCCGGTGCCAGGTCTTCAGCCACTCCGGCGTGTCCTTTGTCACTGACTTGGTGCCGAACGAGTGCGCAAGTACCTCGTGCGAGCGGCCGCCCGACAGCGCTTTGGTGAATCCGGCGTGCGCATCCGCTGTTTGGTAGTACATAGGATCAATCAAAACCAGCGCTTTCACCAATTCTGGTGACCGTACAGCAAGGAGCGATGCCGTCAGACAACCCAGGGAATGGCCAACGACGATGACCGGAGTTTGCTGTGTGATACCGAGATGTTCCAACAGCGCCGTGGCGTCGTCGCTAGTGACTTCCGGTCTTAATTGTTCAGGATCGGATACTGAAGGGATAGAAGAGCGCCCATGACCGCGGGCATCGAAGACAACAGTTCGGTAGTTTAGTGATTGAAAGAAGGGGATCTGGAAAATGAAATCCTGGCTGTCGCATGCCCAACCGTGGAGGAATAGGATAGGCTGGCCTTTGCCTTCTGAAATATAGAAGAGTGAGGCATTGTCCCTTTGGAAATAAGGCATTGTGAGAGAGAAATTGCAGAGTAGTCCAGGCTTGATACGGTTACCCTACGTATCTACACCTGTGAGTGATTATTAGCAGAACACTCTTGGCAAACAAGCTCTATTATATGCGGTACGCAGTTGTAGGTGCCTTGGCTAGCTCTGAGCACTAATGCACGCTTGCCGCCGCCGGACCCATCGAGATGGTCCAACGGCACCGAAAGACACCCCCCGGTCCCGGTTTGACTTGTTTGAACCCGGCCCACTGAATTGGGCGCATTTTGTTTCGCCTACGGGTAGCAAGGTGATCAGGGGGCAATAAATTCCTGAGAAACTTCTAGGATGGAACGCAAACCGGTCTTCTCATCTACAACCGATCAAAATCAGCAATTTCGTACAGACGGGCTATTGATCACGATCCATTGAAATTCTTTAGAGTTATTAGTAACCCGTAATCAGGGCTTCTCAAGATTGTGATAGAATTGCACATGTGGAACCATCAGTCATCTTCAGCTTGATCATTCCATACAGGGACTATCGACGCTTTGGTGCACACCACGGCTCTCCCTTTATTCTTCTGCTTGAACTGAGTCTCCAAGAATGTACAGTATGGCAGACCTTTTTGACAAATTCACTTCAAGTGTCTCTCCTTCTTCACGAACCTCAAGCTTCATGGTGCCATGGTGGATCGCAGCTTTCCCGTCTTGGCCCGGAGCTGGATCATGTCGAACGGTGTCAAAGAATTGCGAATCATGGCATGAATATAAGTCAAGTTTCGGCCATATAGCTCCTGCTCATCCAATGGGGTGATATTTAGAGTCTCTAGGCTGGGATTTACCACGATATACCGCATCATGTTGCACGCACCGGAGCCTTGTAGGATGAAGGCTAGGTGTAACAGAAAGCTATGCCAGGTTTTGGAAGCACATTGACCGAGAATAGCAAACTTGATAGGCTCAATTCAAAGGGAACAAAGAAAACAACACCTACAATGAAGAGTAACTATCTCAAACAGACATAGAAAAGCCAAGGCCTGGCTATACGGCAAGGGTCGACCTTCTAAACTCCTCGTAACCATTATGCGAATGACCTCCTCTTTATGCTAGAACAATAGCCATTATTTCACAACGTATTTGTCCACATCTAACATCCTACTATCGGACGAAGCAATGGAAACACTTGGATTCCCGAATATAAATAAACACTCAAATAGTCTCGCCGGATGACAATTCCATACCAGTCCCACAACACAACTGCACTAGCATACCAATCCTAGTGAATCACGAAGAGAAAAGAATACTCTAACTCTAAATCAGCAAGCTTCAACTCTACCTCTAACCCAACAAACCGACCAAAATGCATTTCTGCTGCAAGTGTAGGGCTTACCGGGAGTTCTTTTACGCGGCGTGTCAAATTTGCAGTCACAACTTCTGCGGACGGTGTGGACCACAAGCCGCACAGCATCAAGTCCAGGTGGAAGAAGCGGCCCCGAGGAGACAGAAATCAACGAAGTCAACGAAAGCCCCCAAGAAATAATCGAAGAGAACAGAGCCTATACAAGTGTCTAGGTATGGGAGCATAAACCAAACCCAGAAATCAAGGTGAGAAATGAACCGAGTCTACACAAGTGTGTAGGCTCAGGAACATAGACTATACTTTGGGAGAAGGAGAGAAAGGGCGTTCTTACTATGCAGTCATAGATTGATTATACAAATAGACGGGTTTACTTTATCGTCAGTGCAGCTATTTCTTAGCAGAGTATCGATCTGCAAAATACCTCAGTGCTTAGCATACGCATGTGAAATGTAATATTGAACGAAACTAAGGTTCCCGATCCTCTAATGCTCCTAAACACCAGTCCCTGTGTCCGGATCCCGTTAAACTACAAGTAGAAAGCGCTATAAGGAAATGTAGTGATCAGTCATCCCACTCCTCATCATACTGATCGATGAGCCTGTTTTCCGCCTCTCGATCGCGGGTTTGCCGTGTCCTCGAAGGCGAGCCGGACAAGTAATGATAGCCTCTTCTGTTGGGTAGGAATTTTGCGCAGGACGACGTCGCAGCAATGAACATATCCTGTGGTGATATTAGCTTCTAGCATTTCTCCGACATCATCTGATCAAACTTACTGAGACGAAGCTCCAGATACCAGCCCAGAGCGAATAATTGGGCAGCTGTCGCCAGCCCCTCTGGTTGGCCACGGTACGTTGATAGAAGATACCACCTCCAATGTACACCAGTATAGCAACCATGAGAATGATACCAAAGACAGCTCCCGGGCCAACACTTCCTGGTGCGTGCGGTTCGGCGCCGGCGCAGGCATGGATGGAGCGTGCCTCAAAGAAGTAGGCGCACTCATCGGGATCTGTGCCAACAAACGAGACTGCCGCGGAAGATGCTGTGGGATCCCTGTCGCATAGGAAAGATATTGTTGCTGACTTGCGCTGCCTTGGCGTGTCGGTCTCCTTGGTCACCTTCACGGCGGTCGAGGACCCCGCCGATCGCTCTTCTTCATCTTCGTAGTCGGAATATTTGTAGGACGCACTGCTGTGTACGTTCTTCTTGTGCATCGCGCTGTCAGCGTCCCTCTTTGAGCTCTGGCCACAAGTTGAACCTCCGCTGTACTGTAGGACAAGTTTCCTTCCTCTTGGTTTCAGTTCGCCGTTCGAGAAGCCCAAACTATACACGTCGCCCTTGGTTTGGTAGTATGCGCTAATGTTCTTCCACTGCTCCTGGTTGATGTTTCCCCTGACATTGTCTATCTCCTCCACCACTGGCCCGCAGATGTTCAAGGTGAAGTTGTAGCCATAGTCGTACCCATTCGCCTTATAGTCTTTGGTCGGGACACCAGCCTTGGCATTGGAGCCGTCGGAGGGGGTCTTGACGGCGATATCCGGTCGCAGGTCAAAGAAAGAACCGGTTTTCGCATTTGTAGCCGTACATGCCTCTGCGGTCGTCGTCTTGTCGGCTTCGGCGGCCAAGGACCTGCCTGCCAGGGAAAGCAGGGCGAAGAATGCGGGTGGTGATAGCAGGCGCATCGTGTTCGGAAGTCCCGGCGATTCCCACGTGAATGCGACTGGCAGCGGGAGGACGAGAAGGGCGCTCGATGCGCTCAACGGGATGAGAAGGAAACGGTCATCAAAGAGAGCGTCGCGTGACACTGCGATTCAAATGGAAAATTGGGAGATTAATGGAAGCAAGTGTTGACGTGGCCAAGGTTCAATAATTGATTGAAATTGAAGGTTTACGACACCTGTCGTTTGCTTGCTCTTTCCCAGCCCGGCGAACGGCATCTGCACCCCTGACGGACAGAGTCGTCAGCCTTTCACAGCCCCCTCCGAACCCCACAGCGTCAATACATTCCACCCTCTGGTTGGGTGGGCCTTGGGGATGTTTCAACCGACACAGCCAGACCATTTGATCTTGGCAATGACGAGAACAGGTGCCTTGCAATGACTAGAAACGCTCGGCAGCAGACAGACACTCGACCAGATTGACGGGCAGGGCGGGCGCTGTATCAACGATATTCCGACACGTTTTCTTATTCTGGTTAGGCGTCGCTCGAACCAGACACTGAGAGACCGGCATGACGCTAGTGCCGCACCCCGTCATCCTCATTTGGGCAACGAGCTCCAGAAAGTCAAAAGTCGAGCTGGTCATTCTGCAGCGTTACTCATCATGCCACACGGAAGCCAAGCATCCCGGTCTACTAGCGTCGCGCTGTAGAATTGGTGTTTTCGGCCATCTATCTCATTGGCTGTAGCAACGCAGGGACGAAACAATTTGGGGGTGAATAAAAAGGGTCTTTCAACGACGTCAACATTTTTCAAGCTCGAGGTCCCTCGACAGCAGACGCGCTTTCTTTTCCCCGTCTTGGTGTTGACTTCTTGTCTTGACAAGGTTTGAAACACCATCGCAGCGACGCAATGGCTCCCAAACACAAGATATCGTATGAGTTCGGCGGCCCGTAAGTCTTGCTGTTTATAATTCCCACAATGGAATTGCTGAGAGTATCGTCACTAACACTCCTATTCACAGTATCGGTGCGTTTGGAATCGTGGTTGGTCTTCCAATCCTCCAATACCTCTATGCATTCGGATGCAACGACATCGCCGGCTGCCCCATCCCTTCCCTCCTCGACCCCAAGAACTTGTCGCTCGAGACATTGAAAGCCGAAGCAGGATGGCCCGCTGAAGGTATCCTGGGACTATGTAGCTGGGATGCTTTTGGATGGACATTGGCCTACTACTTTCTGAACCTGGTCTTGTACCGCGTGCTCCCCGGTCAAGACGTGGAAGGTACCGAGCTTGCGAGTGGTGGTAAATTGAAGTACAAGTTCAATGGTATGCCAGTGTTGTGATGCACCTCTGCCTCACCAGTTCCAAATACTAATCGAGTCTATACACAGGCCTCGCATCGAGCTCCCTCATCCTGGCCGTGTGTCTCGCCGGCACCATCGCTCAAGGCGCCGAATTCCCGCTTTGGACTTACATCACCGACAACTACCTGCAGATCTTGACTGCCAATATTCTTATTGCATTCGCACTCTCCATCTACGTCTATATTGCCAGTTTCTCCGTCAAGCCGGGCAACCCTGAGAAGCGCGAGCTGGCAGCTGGAGGTCACACGGGTAACCTGATCTACGATTTTTATATCGGCCGCGAGTTGAACCCGCGCATTACCCTACCTTTCTTTGGCGAGATCGACATCAAGACATTTGCCGAGGTCCGTCCTGGTCTGCTTGGCTGGGCTCTTGTGGACCTTGCCTGGCTCGCCAAGCAGTACCGCACTTATGGCTATGTGACCGATAGCGCCGTCTTCGTCACTGTTGTCCAGAGCATCTATGTTATGGATTGTTTCGTCATGGAGCCCGGCATTCTTACTATGATGGACATCACCAGGGATGGCTTCGGTTTCATGTTGGCTTTTGGAGATCTCGGCTGGCTTCCGTTCCTCTACTCGCAGCAGGTGCGCTACTTGTCAGTCTACCCTCTTCAGATGGGCTGGCTTGGCACTGGTGGTGTTTTGGCTGTTCTCCTTGTCGGCTTCACCATCTTTCGTCTCAGCAACGCAGAGAAGAACACTTTCCGAACCAACCCCAACGACCCCAAGGTTGCTCATCTGAAGTACATCGAGACCAAGACTGGATCGCGCCTGCTAACCTCTGGCTGGTGGGGTGTTGCGCGACACATCAACTACTTGGGCGACTGGATTCAGTCCTGGCCATACTCTTTGCCCACTGGAATTGCCGGATACGTCATTCTTAGTGCAGGCAGTGATGTTCCTGGTGCCTTCAAAATGGCTGATGGTCGTGAGGTTGTTCAAGGTCCTGCCAGAGGTTGGGGTATGCTTTTCACCTACTTCTACATCCTTTACTTCGGCGTCCTCTTGATTCATCGCGATGGACGTGACGATGAGAAGTGCAGCATGAAGTATGGCGAGGACTGGGAGAAGTACAAGAAGGCTGTCAAATGGAGGATCTTGCCTGGTGTATACTAGGAAATGCTCAGCGCTTTCGGTGTGAGGATGTAATGATGGTCAAATGAATGGACCTCAATAGTGTATATTAATCGCGTCTCGTAATAGACGACCAAAGGAAAGATTTACTCAGCATAATGCCACTAGCTAATCTCAATGAAACCATGATGATACCCGACCGGAAACTCCCATAACTCCGGACGGGTCCATGTCACTTATGCTTACGTGCTCGTGTGAAGGGGGAACTTTGAATTGATGCCGTAGCACTTGGCACGCTTGTCGCAACCCTGTGGTCAACCCAGCTTGCAAGGAAACCTCGCCCACGCAACGCAACAAGTCTTTAATATAGCCATCCTCTGCTGCGAGCTGTGTTACCTGGTGGCTGCTTGACGAGTACGCATGGACCAGGCTGCGGTTGCTCCTTCTTAATCTTATTCGCTTAACAATATGATGATAGGCCAGCTCTCATACTCGGTGAGACGGCTAATCCGCTCAAGGTGGCAGCTTTCGTACCAAAGCCTCAAATTTGAGGTTTTGAACATTTTCGCTTCGTGAATCTGGCTGTGGTGTTTAGGGCCTTCTGTGCCTAGGAGCCAGTAAGGTGCAAACCTGTGAGGTCTCACCGAAGCATAGGCAGTTTAACAAGATAAACGAAACTTGATCTATTGCCTTAGCATTGGCAAATATCTTCACTACGCAGGCCTCTTGTGCATTGAAAACTAGTGAGAAGACATTGCCCTTCTCCTCGCCATACACGCCAATCTTATACACGATTAGTCTTCTACGGTGGCGCATGTAATAAGATACTTTCGAGGTTGTGGTACCCAAGTACTGTATTCACTGGTAGCGCGAGCTTGCCGTATTTGGTACAATACATGTATCTTTACTGCCGCCATTTATTCCTCCACAGCTGTGGCTCTTCGCCTTTCCGCAGTTCTTTCACAACCTGGGAATCCTCACTCCTGGGCGAGCCAAGACAATTTCGAACCAGACCAGCCTTCCAACCCTCTTCTGCCGTTGCCTTGGAGTAGTGGTCAAGCTCATCGAACGTCAATCTGTGGACTTGTTGGAGATTTCGTTTTTCTCACAGTGCGATCATTTTAATCTTTCGTCCTGTTACTTTCATGGAGGAGTAACGCGGTCATTTTGATTTTTTCAACCTTCATTCCTTTGGTCAAGCTCTTCACACAGCACTCCAGACCTTTGTCAGCAAAGTCTTGTTCAGTACCTCTACGCCTCCAACGTATCAGATCCCACGGTAAATTGGTTTCACCTGGAAAATCTTCAAGGCGCTCTGGATCACGTCCACTCAGCTGTCAAGTTCAGCATTGTTGCAACTTATCCGGAGGGTGACAAAGCCTTGCGAGTTTCGGCTGAAATTCTTGCCCTAAAGTACACCGGTAAGTATCCTTATACCTCCTTCACTTCTACCCAGTTACTATGACATAGTCGCTTATTGTGGACGTCTAGAGCCAGGCCTATTTCAACGCCAGGAGGTCGGCTACAGTCCGGGCCATTGCCGTCTCACGATGTCTTCTCAAACCCGACGTATCGTCTCGGAGCGTCCGTCTCTAAGAAGTTCTCCCTCCTCGCTTGCATCGCCCATGAGCAGCTACCGGAAGAGCACTCATGAGGAGGACGGACTTCGACCTGCACAAGAATTTCGGCTTAAACAATTAGAACTGAGAACCTTGGAAACTTCACAGCAGGTAGAGGCTATCAGAGAGCGGGCCGAAGACATTGATGACCAACAACGACAAGACATTGAAACTCTCCAGGAAACGTCTGATACCACCCAGAAAGACCTCCGTAACTTCCAGGCTCAGTCAAGTTTGGTTCTCACAGAACAGGAGAACTTGAAAACCAGTCAAGATAGTTTACTGAGTACAATCAATGGCATTGATGGTCGAGTTATACTCCTAGAGGAACGTCAACCCGATGAGTCCGTCAACCATATGGTTCAAACCATATTCGACGTTGTGAAAGGGCTTGCTAAGCGAGTGCAAGATTTTGAGGAGAGGGAGAAAGTCTCAGCCGAGAAGTATGAGACGGCTAAGCAGGAACTGAACGCGCTGAGGGAACGACTTGATCACGTTGGCAAGAGTGGATATTCCATGGAGACAAAGTTCACATTCATCAACAGAAATGTCGCAGAGGTTATTGCGAAAGAGGTTAAGAGCAACACCGCTAGCGTTGACAACCAAGTGCAACAAGTAGGCCGCGATCTCACCAGCTTGGGCGAGCAGCAGGGCCATCTGAAAGAGCGACTTGACAACATCACAAGTTACACAGGCCAGATACCATACCTACAGTCGCAATGCAGCAGCCTAAGCTCCAAGCAAGAGAATCTCCAAGAACTACTCAACAGCCTCGCAGGTTTGGTAGGTGTCATACCAGGTCTACAATCGTGCGTCAATTCGCTCACACATAGTGGCGGAGGTGGCGGCAGCGCGAATCATTCTAAGATATCAGATCTCGAGGAAAGCATCCGAAGATGTTGGCAATCAGGTGATAGCAGGGCGAACTATTTCAAGGAGCGAATCGCAGACCTTCAATTGGGGGAACAGCAACTAGAATCCAAGTACCGTAACTTAAAAAACGAGCTCGAACAGAAGACTTCTTCGACCGGGAACGTTCATCAAGTGAGGTCCGACTTACGAAGTATTCAAGACTCACTTCGTCAGAACAAACAGAATTACACGACATCATTGAAGGATATCTATACCCGGCTCGAGAGCCTGGAGCAACATCCGACCACATTGGAAAGCCTTCAAGACGGGTTTGCAGGCCCAATAAAATCAATGCGAATGGAGTGTCAACTTTTGAGAAAAGAATGCGACAGCACCAGGTCTCTATTTGAAAAGTCTCGTCTTAATGCAATTGAGATGCGGAATGAACTCGTCCATCGCACCGAAGAGCTAACTATGAGGGTCGAAAATCAAGAGACGTTAGATCTCAAGTTCCACCAGTCCAATGCAAACCGTTTGGGACTCATGGAGAGCACCTTGAAGAAGGCGTCTGAGCAGTGCTGGCCCATTATCAATTACGCCAACAAAGTCACGACTGACCTTCCTCCAGTCTATCCTAATCATTATGTCGCTTGGCTTAGAAGTCTTGATTTCCGACTACCGGATGGGATGAAAGCATTCAAGGACGTGGTAGTTCATGTTCCAAAGCACCTGCTCTTCTCCTACGGGAAGACCAAGTATATCCTGTACCGCCACGACGTGCGAGAGCCATTCCGTGGGGAGCGGGATCGCCAAGGATTCGTCGATGATGATGCTTATGAATACGCATTGCCCAGGGATTACCATGAGTGCGCCTATCGACACACCGGGTATGAGATCAAATATCAGGCCAGCGACTCCAGGGGGAACATCGCCGCTCGCCCCAAGTACGTGGTATGGCTTGGAGAAATTTACACCGACGGCAATTGGGAGCAATACGGCCATTAGGTTGGGAGCACCGGATTCCATCTCTTCATGGATATCACCAGCCCTCAAAAGTCATTGTGGGTAGTCTTCGCCGACAAAGTCCTCGACTCTGATGGCGAGAAGAGGAACGCAGTCTTCCGAAGTCAATGGCTGCACTTCCGGTGTTTCGCAGATAAGCCGTTCGACGTCGCAATGTTTGCGCAGTCAGTCCATGATTGGAATCAGTTTGGGTCGCCCAAGTACGACCAACCAGCATTAGATGGCGAAAAGGTCAAAGCCTGCGTCCAGAACTCAGCACAGGTTGCTGCGCCGACTTCTACGTACCCGAACCTGAAAGCTCTTTTTGGTGTCATCGGAAATGGCTGGAGCGGCGTGAACAGTAATGATGATGAAGAGGGTACTGTTATTGATGATACAAGTGGGACGGCTGATACTACGGATAATTGTGTGGTAGGGACATCAAAGGATCACGACGACCGGGGCTCGTGATCATCTGCCAAAGCATGACTGCAAATGAAGCTGTCGGAGTATTTTCACATGTTTACAGTCTTGTAGCGCTAGAAGTCGGAGGATTGTTCTGCTTACATACAAGGAGAAGAATTGCAAGTCACTCAGGGTAAATTAAGGGTAGTTGATGGACACGGATATAGTGAGTACTCCGTAGGTAATAACAGAAATGCTTTTTGCAAAGCCCGAAAGTATTCATAGGATGACTATGCGACGATTAATTTTGCCAATATATGTCTCATGTTGCTCTGTACTATCAGTGTTAACCACATTGCATGTACTGCATGGACTTGGCTACATTACATTTGGGAAAACGGGTGGGCTTCAGTGAACAAATGGCACAGCCCGCTGCAGTGGAGCTGCTGAAGCCGATGTTGGCCAGCCCTTCAACATCAGCGATAAGACCACGCTTACATTATAGTTTTCCGTAGAACAAGTCACTGTGCATTGTCATGAGACTTGTGGTGAACTTGAATCCTCCAGTTCGCGTCAATTTCAATGTCTAGAGGTAAGAGATCACCGTGGCGCAGGGCGATATCCCCGCATTTGTGCCGCTTCCAGCTCGAATACGAAGTCGCTGGCCGTGTAACGTCGCTGAGGATCAGCCAAGGAGCGCTAGTTAGGCAGCCGAGTTCCTACGGCTTACATTACTTAGGTAGTTAGCTGCAGCGACCTGTCAGTGACCTGGCAGTAGAACTTGACTTTATCTCGATTTAAGTTGAGTTAGATATAGTCCGGCTTCGATAAAAACCTATACAATGGCGGGCCCAATGCCACGCATCGACTATGCGCAGTTCTGCGCCGACACTATGCAGGCTTATCGCTCGTTGAGCGGGGAGCCGGTGAATGCGGATGTATACAGTGACCTACTCGGTCGGCGGCAGCAGCAGCAGGACCAAGCACCACAAACTTCAACTGAAGCTGCGCCTGAAGATCACCGGCATCGCCGAAATGATGAAGATGCTACAACCAAGGCCTTCTTCAAGCATGCGAGTGCGCGACGCGTCAATACAGATGCGTTCATCTCATCTGCCCTGACGAAACAGTACCCTACGCTGGAGCTTGTTGTCACACCTGCTGCCAACTGCAATCTCCTCGCTTTCGCCAGAGCAGGCAATGGCAGCTTGGAACACCTCGGAGACAAGACGG
The DNA here is from genome assembly GCA_039778275.1 of Seiridium unicorne. Taxonomy (NCBI): domain Eukaryota; kingdom Fungi; phylum Ascomycota; class Sordariomycetes; order Amphisphaeriales; family Sporocadaceae; genus Seiridium; species Seiridium unicorne. Next base: position 329,403 of record JARVKF010000101.1, read on the forward strand.
GCAGCTTGCCAGACTCATTGCAGTGGGACATGTATATGCCACCCGCTCGCCGACTCGATGGCGCGCTAGGTGGACTGGGAGAGCAGGCCATTTTCGGCAAATACGTGTACAAGTGGAACGACTCCGAATTCATCGTCTACCTGGTCGATGGGCGGGACGGGACCTCGCCTTACCCTCAGGTGACGCTCTACTACATTCTCGCAACCGATAGGCGAAAGGCGCACCAGCTTATCCTCGAGGCAGGGCGGTGGAACGCCGATTTGCACGAGGAGGTTTGGGTCTACGATGGAGGCCGCTGGCAAAAAAGCAAGGAGCTCTACGATTCGGTCCGCAATGCCACCTGGGACAGTGTGATCCTGGACGCCGAGATGAAGGAGAGTCTCATCGATGACCACCTGTCGTTCTTCTCATCTCGTGAAACGTATACGCACCTCAAAGTCCCATGGAAGAGAGGCATCATCTACCACGGCCCGCCGGGCAACGGAAAGACGATCAGCATCAAGGCCATGATGCACACGCTATACTCACAGCCCGACCCGATCCCGACTCTATATGTGCGAAGTCTCTTCTCAGTGGGTGCCATCTCCGTCGTAAGTCTAGTCACCTGAATGAAGCTGATGGGCAATCAGTATTCGGGTCCAGAGTACTCAATCAAGCAGGTCTTTGGCAAGGCCCGCGAGTTCGCCCCATGTTACCTTGTCTTCGAGGACTTGGATTCAATCATCAACGATAGCTTCAGGAGCTACTTCCTGAACGAAGTCGACGGTCTGAAGAACAATGATGGTATTTTCATGGTTGGAAGTACCAACCATCTTGAACGACTAGACCCTGGAATCTCGGTGAGTTTCTCGCGTTCTGCCGTTGCTTGGACAAAGAAACCCTGACCATGAGCAGAAACGACCATCTCGCTTCGACAGGAAATACTTCTTCCCCAACCCCAACCATGACGAGCGTGTCGCATACAGCCACTTCTGGCAGGGAAAGCTGAAGGACAACAAGGACATCGAGTTCCCAGATAGGCTATGCACGGCCATTGCCGAGATCACCGATGGTTTCAGTTTCGCCTACATGCAAGAAGCATTCGTGGCTGCGCTGCTAGCACTGGCCCGGAAGTCCAAGAAGCCAACACCAAAACTTCGAGGATTGATGGAAGATCTGGGAGATGGATGGATTGGTATTGATACTGGCGACGATGATCTAGATGATCTTGCGCTGTGGGTTGAGCTCAAGAAGCAGGTCGAGATCCTTCGCGAAGGATTGAAGGGGAAAGAGTGAGGCCAGGAATGCAGCAACTGGAGGCAGTCCAAAACAATGAGCTGCCAATGTACAGAAAATAGAAGTCAGTCAGTCACCTTATGACCCTCATTCGTCTCACATATGACCACTACAACGTATATGGACATATGGGGCAATCCCTTGGTTGAGTAATAACAATCCCCCAACTAACTCCATAGGCGTTACGATAACGTACAGCTGACAGTAGGTCAGGAACAACCCTCATTTCCCCACACCTGTACCATAACCTGGCGTAATTCCTCCAACTTTACCCCGCCATCCGCTGTCGAACATGCAAAAACCTTGTAGACTTTCGAACCCTCCATAATACATTTGCAGCAATCATGGCTGACGCAAAGACTCCAACATGCCGATGGGGCATTATCGGTAAGTCCCATCTATTCTCGCTCGCCCCAGAAATCGGACTTATAAGCAACACTCGTAGCTACGGGCTTAATCTCGTCATGGTTCGTTGCGGACCTCGTCATGCCCCGCTCAGACGCCAAAGCGAACCACATCATCCAAGCAATCGGTTCCTCGTCACTTGAGAAGGGTCGCAACTTTGCTGAAAAGCATGTCAAGGGTGTTTCGACCCAGCCTGTTATTTACGACAGCTATGCTGAGGTCTACAACGACCCAAATGTGGACTGCATCTATATCGGCAGCCCCCACGGCTTTCACAAGCGGGACTGTCTCGCGGCCATTGCGGCGGGCAAGAACGTCCTCTGCGAAAAGGCCTTTACCATCAATGCGAAAGAGGCCAAGGAGGTCTTTGAGGCCGCCAAGGAGAAGGGCGTGTATATCGCTGAGGCCATGTGGCTCCGCCATCGTCCTCTGGTCGCGGACCTGAGGAAGCTCCTGTACGAGGACAAGGCGATCGGGGAGGTGTTCCGCACGAGCTCTGAGTTCAAGATGTACGTCGATATTGCGGGCCTCCCGGAGACGTCACGATATAAGGATCTCAATCTTGGAGCTGGTTCTCTGCTCGATATCGGCATCTATTCCTTGAGCTGGGCCATCCTAACGCTCGAGCCTGATGCTCCAGGACCGAGAGAGGTGCCAACCATCAAGGCTGCACAGTCATTCGTCGACGGCATTGAGGTGACGACCAGTGTCATCTTGCATTACCCAAGTAGCGGGCGCCAAGGGATCGCTACATCAACTACAGAGCGCAAGGATGGCCCATCGAAGATCGTGGCCACCATTGACGGGACTGACGGGTTCGTGGAGGTTGAAGGAACAGCGACGTCGCATCCAAGATCATTCACCGTATATCCCAAGTGGACTGATGACGAGAAGCCACAAGGGAAGAAACATGACTACGAGCGGCCACAGCAAGGCTTCATCTATGAGGCTGACAACACGGCGTTGGATCTGGCTGCCGGAAAGAAGGAAAGCAGTATCATGCCTTGGTCCGAGACGATCCGTATCCTCGAGATAATGGATGAGATTAGACGGCAGGGCGGGACCAAGTATCCTGTAGACTAAGTATTAACCTGGAGAGTGTCGGATAATGGATTCCCAATCGCATCCATTGCGTCTCGGAAGTTGTGCTATGTAGAACCTGCGTCCCTCCTTGTCAATCGATTACGTGCTCGTATGTATTGGTCCACGCAAATTCTTCGACATCTCAGGGATGGGGACGGCGTAAAGTATCAAAGACGACGTCGGAGGTGGTGTTTCTAATCCTTCGGTATATCATCAATTCATTTGGGAGCCTTTGTCAGCGAAGAATAGCTCGTAGAATATTCTCGATGTAGTGCTGTTCGGCCTATACTTGATATTAGAGAAAAAGTTGACGATCATACGAAAAAATGGAAAGCTGACCATTGTCAATTTCCTAGGTGCTTTGCTAGTGTGCCCAGCGCCAGTGTCCTCCTTGAGACCATGTTGGTTTACGGCCTAACGTTACTATCTAAGGGGAACTAACCAGCTCGATAGTTTCGTCGGGAAATAGTGCTTTAAGGTACGCCGCAACACTATGCAGCTCCAGACAATAAGCAGCGGTAGATTTGTGGAAAGAGGAGGGACCAAAGACCCCTCTCCAGTCTCCTTCTCCGTCGCCGCTCTGCTGCTGAAATGCCTCCGTCCGTGCCAGTTAGTCCACTCGGCGAGAGACTCAGCGCGCTGTGTTCATCATAGCTGCCAGGGGACCGCTGGGAATGGTCAACAGGGAGGTAGTATCATTACTATGACCCCCACCCCCATCATCAGCCTCAGCCTTGTCCTGGTCGTGACTTTCCACATCCCTCTCCTCTTTTTGTTCTTCTTCATTCAAAAATTTGGAACCGAGAATAAGGCTTCCGGAATCCAAATTTGGAAGCACATCAAGAATCACCGTCTGATATTTTCTGATAGAATTGGGCATGGCAGCAATCGGAATCCTAACGATCCTTTGAGAAGTTATTTCCTTAGATCGCGTTTGAAATAGCCTATGTGCCACCTCCGAGATTGTCGAAAGACGAAGCCTCTTTACAATTGATGCAGAAATAAAATTCTCCGACGTTTCGGTATCAAGTACAGCGGTGACCCGAGCGATGTTTCCATTTGCATCGATTATCTTGACTTTTAGTCTGGAGTCGTTGGGCACTGTTGCAGTTGCCAGCTCAAGAATGTTCCGCTTCGAGAATTGTCAGTCCCTCAATCGCCAGCGTGATCAACAAATTCTTCTGGGGGTGAAACTGGCCTACATAATACTTGTAAACATCTGCTTGGTTGCCGCAAGGTTGGAGGTGGGATGATATTCGTGTTTCTCCAGACGCACCACCCATACCCTATCTGGGCCATAGAAGCATTCGATCTGGCTTGGACCGAGATATCCCTAACGGCAGAATCCATGCCGAGATGGCGGCTTTCATGCTAGGGCTTGTTCTGCTCCAATTAATATTCCAGCAGCGGCTGGAAGACCAGCCTTTCTACCAAGACCACCATGTAAACGGCGAGGTCAACGATTACACATATGATAATGCGGCCAACGAGTGGCAGCAGATGGTGGAAGCTCGATTCGGACCTGACCTGGCCGATGTGATTCTTCGATGCGTCAGAATTCGGTTTTCTGTCATCCCGGACCTAGGGAAAGTTGATTTCATTCAAGAAATGCTAGTGGCTGTCATTGAACCTTTGGGAGACTTTGCGAGAAGCTTTCAATGATACCATTGCAACGAGTAATAATTCGTCTTGGATATTCATCGGCGTCAGACAAGCACAATCAGAGGACTACTCGGTGGGGCGCATAGATCGGAGCGTCGGTGTTCCGTTTGAGTACAATGATCCGAACAATTGAGGCGAAGCGTGCCAGAAGCAGCTGGCTTGTTTCTTGAGATGCGCGACGGGAAGATTGAGGTCCAGCCTCCCTAGATACCGTCAGCAAGCGCCAGGGCATTGAAGGCGCTCGTCATTTGCGTTGACTGATGGCTGCTAACGATCGGACTGCACGACCGGACTGAACCCTTATGGAATGATATGCGCAAAGTCTCACGGTCTACAGAAGACCTATCTTGTTTTGTAGGTTCGGTAACTAGAGTTTATTTAGATAGAGCTAGTTCGCCTATCTGCACCATGGACTACGGCGTTTCGAATAGGAGAATCTAGTGCCGAAAACGATAGGCACCCATGATACTGTTTTCTCAGGCCCCAATGCCCTGTCTTCCAGCCTTCTCCGATTCCTTCTTAGCTTTACTAATCTTCAAACTCAACTTGACAGGACTTGTCTGCTTCGTCTCGAAGATGGAGTCAATCTCTTCCAAGCTCAGCTTGCTCGTCTCCGGGAAGATGAAATAAGAAGCCACCAGCTGGACCAGATTGTAACCAATATACACAGCCCAGATCTTGTATCCTAATTGTTGAATACCCAACGATATGGCGTAGTTGTTGACCACGCCAGCCGCACCCTGGAACATGGCGTACAGACCCATACCTTTCGCTCGGAGCGTCAGGGACAAGATCTCCACGGGGTACAGGTTGTGCATGGTCGCAATCAAAGTTGCAGAGGCGACTTGGAAGGAGAAGATCCACAACAAGGTCAACGAGGCAGTGGTGTGCGTCGGGTTCTCGTTGTACTTCCAGCTGGTGATGGTGACAGCAGTCTGGGCTAGGATAATGGCGATCAAGCCAGAGAAGATTAGTGTCCGTCGGCGCACGAAATCAATGATGTACGCTCCGACGGCTGTGAAGACGAAGTAGGTTGCTGTCAGGCCCAGGTTGATGCCCAGTTGATCAATGTCCCTGGTGATGCCGATGGTCTCCAGCGCCGGGGTTAGGTACTGGCTGATAATACCGCCACCGTTCCATGACTGGAATAGGGAGTAGACCAGGAGAACAAGGGTGCGATAGCGGACTTCCTTGGTGAAGAAAACCCGGTAATCCCAAGCGGCTTTCATTCCGGTATTGGACTCCTCAAGCGACTCCTCGATCTGTGTCATCATGAGGCCGACGATGGGCGAGTTTAGATCGTCGTGCGTCGTCATGTACTTGGCAATCACTCGACGGGCCTCATCTTGTCGGCCCTTCATTACCAGCCATCGTGGGGACTCGGGGCAGAGGAAATAGATGGAAACGCAGACGATAAAGGGGAACAGAGCTTCAAGAACTAAACAATCAAGTGTCAATGGTCATTCTACGCGCCCAAGGCACCGCGATTTTCGACAGGAATCAATTGACTTACTGAGAGGCGTTCGCCATTGCCAGTCGGTACCAGTCCACGCAGTAAAGCCCATCATGGCGGCGTTCATCACAATGCTACCAACTTGGAAGCAAGCACCAAAGATACCAACCAATCTACCCCTCAGATGCACTGGGGCAACCTCGGCCATGTATTGGGGTGCCGTACACAGCGCAGTGCCAAAACCCAGCAGAAGTCTTCCAATGAAGAAGCATGGCAGATTGGGGGCCAATGCCTGCAGGAGCGCGGCAACAATGACCAAGAAGTTGCCAACGAAGTTGACACCGCGTCGTCCGAATGTATCACCGAGCGATAGGAATGGTGCACCGACAAAGGCTCCGATTGTCATGAGCGCGTTCATCGTGCCAAAGATAACACCGGCAGATGCAAAGCCGAAGTAATTATGCCAGCTGTCGTAGGCGTTGATTCCGCTAATGACTGCCCAGTCGATACCGTAGCCGGCCTGGTTGCAACCCATGACGAACATGATACCACAGAGTCGAAGTCCAGTCCTGGAGCGGAATGTGAGCGCTTTGGCTGAATATTTCATCATGTCCTCCTCGGTGATGCGAGTTGCGATCACCTCCTCTACAGTCGTGCCGAGCTTCTCGGCCGTCTCGACGGCGTCGACATGGGTGACGCCGGTCTTGTGGTCGCGTTCGGCCATGGCGGGCAATGGGGTTTCCTGGACCGTGGACTCTTCTCAGACTGTCTTCGTTCAAACTTGGACGGACCACTGCAAGCAATCAATACAACGGCTTGTGTCCCAGGGCGTGGGGATTAAGCCAAGAAAGAAAACCCAAGAGGTCTCCCTGGACATGTTATATGACGGACAGTTCGTCCCAACCGTCTGTTTCGCACCACACCTGCATGTGACTCTACTCTTTCCTAGGATTCATCGTAAAGACCGGGCCGGAAGTTTGGTACCAAGTTCCAATCTCGCTCTAGGCCCAGGCGACCATGCAGTTCAGGGACCCCCGGAGCGTGATTGTCAGCTATTATTGGCGCGCTCTTCTGCTGATATGGTTCTCGCTTGCTCGAGGGGCAGGGGACCAACAGAGCATTTCATGATGGCACGTTGAACGGTGGGGTTCGGTTGGCTATAGTCTTCATGATTGGGTTCCCCGGATAACACTAGCCCGTGTTCAGCGCTCAACTCTATACCCCACAAACCCCAGGTTGCACGACGGTCCACAAATCTTCCGTCCAACCATCCTGTCTGGATCCTGCCGACAGGGCGCTCCCTGAAGGACACATGGCTGGGGCCTCACGTCTTCCGGGTTAGTCCGATAGTTCGTCGTCGGATGTTGGCTTGCTAGTTTGCGTTGTGACTCCGTAGCTCCGGAATATCGGGACGTGTATCCTGTCGTCCTGATATGATCTGCACTTCTGTGCAAGCGACAGACTAACGTAGATGAAATTCACCTGTGATTTGAAGGTATAGTAGAGGCTTTGCTTTTATCGGAGCTGTCTCGCAGCAGTCGGTATCCGAGTCCCGACATCGAGAAACCATCTGACCATTTTGACCCGACATTGAGGCGAGGCTTGTTAATACCGGGAGCCGATCGGACTACTCAAGCATCTCACATCGGTCACGCCATTCTATACAGACAAGAAACAGGCCACTGACCCACCCGGGTGGCTTTCGAATGCTCAGTTTCTGAATGAGAATCTTTCAGAATGGATTCAGATGATGCACACCTACATTTGCATTATACCTCACCAGCCAGGGAGTGGTCACAGGCGTTGCCGCTCGGCAATGGCCGTCTAGGATGTATGGTACACGGCCGCACTGCAACCGAGCTTCTACAACTCAATGAAGACTCCGTGTGGTACGGAGGCCCGCAAGATCGGACACCACAGAGTGCAAAGCATTTGCCGCACCTCCGGCAGCTCATCCGCGATGGTCGCCATCGTGAAGCAGAAGAATTGGTACGCGATGAGTTCTTCTCTAGTCCCGCTTCGATGAGACACTATGAGCCTTTGGGTACTGCCTACCTTGAATTCGGTCATGCAGACCGGGATGTCAAAGCATATAGGCGGTGGCTTGACATTGGAAGTGCCACCAGTACGGTGACCTACGAGATCAACGGTGTTAGTATACGAAGGGATGTCATCTCAAGCCATCCAGACAATGTCCTCGTAATGCACATCACCTCTTCTGAACCAATCTCATTCACTGTACGCCTTGGCCGTCGTGGTGAACAGGAATGGGACACCAATGAATTCTTTGACCGGCTGCGAGTGAAGAATGATGACGTTGAGGGATCATCCTTCATCTTGATGGATGCCACGCCAGGCGGTCAATCTAGCAATCGACTGTGCTGTGTGGCAGGAGTCAAATCGTTTCCGAGAAATGGGAGTGTCGAAGCAGTTGGAACTTGTGTGAGAGTCAAGTCGACAGACTGTCTAGTCGTCATTGGTGCCCATACCACTTATCGCCACGGCGACCCGGAGACAGCAGCCTTGACAGACGTATCCCGTGCACTCAGAAGCTCATGGCGAGAGCTCCTCATGCGACATGTTACTGACTACCAGAGTCTGTTCAACCGCACAGATTTGCGGATCTGGCCCGACTTTGATCGTCTTCCAACAGACATCAGGATTACTGAGAGGGATTCTGCTGATGCTGGACTGATCGCTTTGTACCACAACTATGGTAAATATTTGTTGATCTCCAGTAGCCGAGACAGTCCCAAAGCATTGCCGGCCAATCTGCAAGGCATATGGAATCCAAGCTTTTCCCCTCCATGGGGAAGCAAATACACCATAAACATCAATATTCAAATGAACTATTGGCCAGCACCACTCAGTAACTTGTCGGAATGTGCCCTGCCCCTGGTAAACCTCCTTGAGCGCATGGCTGAGCGCGGGAAGAAAACCGCTAGGGCGATGTACGGATGCTCAGGGTGGTGCAGCCACCATAACACCGACATCTGGGCCGACACTGATCCTCAAGATACGTGGATGCCCGCTACGCTTTGGCCACTTGGAGGCTTATGGCTCTGTATCGATGCTGTTCAACTATTGCAATATCAGTATGACAACGCGTTACACGAGAGGCTGTTCCCATTATTGGAAGGGTGCGTCGAATTTCTCTGCGGTTTCCTTGTGCCTTCATCCAACGGAGCGTATCTCGTGACGAGTCCTTCGTTGTCCCCCGAGAATACCTTCGTGTCCGGGTCTGGACAACTCGGAATGTTCTGTGAAGGTTCAGCCATTGACATGACCATCATCAAATCCGCATTGGAGCTGTATCTATCGAGCGTCGATATTCTGGGAAAGCAGTCGCCATTGTCAGAGAAGGTTGAAGAGATGATACGTCGAATTCCGCCGCTACAGATCAATCAAGATGGTCTGATACAGGAGTGGGGAATACAAGATCACAAAGAGTACGAGCCTGGACACCGGCACGTATCACATCTTTTTGGCCTCTACCCAGGGAACTCGATCGATCCGACGGCTTCGCCTGATCTAGCTGACGCGGCACGGAAAGTACTGGAGAGGCGTGCAGCGCATGGAGGTGGCCATACGGGATGGAGTCGGGCTTGGCTGCTCAACATGCACGCTCGGCTACGGGATCCTCGAGGCTGCGGGAATCACATGGAGGCACTGCTGAGCAAGTCGACTCTGCCGAACCTTTTGGACAACCATCCTCCGTTCCAGATTGACGGCAACTTTGGCGGCTGTGCTGGGGTGATAGAATGCTTAGTCCAGTCATTCGAAGGTGCGGAACCACGGCCTGAAGGGGGCAAAGAGGTCGTGGTCAGGCTGCTTCCGGCGTGTCCCAAGTCATGGTCAGCTGGTCAGTTATCCGGCATATGCCTGAAAGGCGGCTGGCAGATATCCTTCAAATGGGCGCAAGGGGAAATCATCGAGCCTGTATGTGTCCGGGCTACGCAGAATGGCTTTATTCATGCACAATTGGTGTTTCCCAACGGGCAATCATTCTCAATTGACGGATTTGGAGAGCACCAAGTCGGAGGAAATGATGGCAAAGCGGCGTCATCGACGAGCAGTTAGACGCCGTAAGTATGCACTCTAAATACTCGGCGCAATGACGGTTCCAAGTCTGGTCGCTCCCGCAATTTGAGGACCTGTGTGGGTCCCTTCAGATTTGGGGAATCGCGGATCGACCCTGCGACGACCACTTATAAGCCGGAAGCCTACAATGTATGCTCATAGCCACACCATAGTAGGTACTTCTCGTTTGCCCTTTACATGAAAGGATGACGAGGGAGAACGAATCGTATTGCAAGGCCTCGATTCGAATATAGAAGCCGCAAGCATACTCTAGTAGCCGAAGTCGTCTATAATTGTGAACTGAAGACGGTTTAGGAAAGTGAATGACCCAGCTGAGGGGCTTAGAGTTGAGGTAGCTCAACAAGATAGAACTAGAATAGAGCTAAATCATGACGGAGTGCGGGAGTATCTGGAGCAGCCGCAGTGCTCAACACGTAAGATTGAAGCCCAAAGCATGCATTGTACCCGCCTTACGTACTAGAGAGTCCATGTGCTAAAAATGGGCGTGCGAGGCTAAGGGACCGTTGCATTGACTGTCTAGGTGAGGCGGCAATCCGGGAGCGGGTTGATTAGCTTGATCGCCGCCGGAAATGTTTCGAGTTTCGCTACCAAACAATCGGGTGATCTGTAACGGGGGGAAAGAGAGAACTTGCAAAAGTCTCAGAGCCAGAAGTTAATCAATACGGGCTGATGAACAGCCAAAAAGCCATGGCTGTCAGCACTGTAGATGCAGCCCAGCCACTTGCACATGTTCGTGAACTGCTCCACTTGGCCCGCAGTCGGCTCCCGCTAGGGGTTGCCTATGGTAGCAGGTAAAGCATCTAGTCCCGCTTAGGCTTAGCTTCATGCCAGCCCAAAGGAGAGGACCCAAGCATTGACCGTCCTGCAATCAACAGAAGGAGGGAAACAGTGACAGCAACAATTCAACGACAACATCGACCAACCTCCTTGGATAATCCCCCTTTCTTCGACTAGGGCGGACGACGTGACGATGCGATAATCTGGTAAGTCGACAACTCCTCAACCAGCGGCCAGCGACCAGCGACAACCACAACAAACGACAGCAACGACAACAGCCGGTACACGACAAACGCCGACGCCAACCCACCCGCGACAGCCAGTAGGAAATTACCCAACCGAAACGACTTGCGACCATCTGTCTCGGAAAGAGCAGCTGACGACCCAAGAACCCTAGAGTGTCTCTTCTCTCGCGCGTCCTTTGACAGCGACGATCACGAGATTACCAGTCGCTGGATTTCCGTCAAGAATCACCCCACGAGCCGACCAGATGGCCATTTGATTCTTGTGCACCCGTTACGGCATATCCGCTTTATAGCATTCTTTTCTTCTGCTTCTTCGCACCAGTTGCGACGACCACGACGTTCCATATCGAATTTCCGCATTGCTGAAGTCGCCCGCGCTCTGCGACTGCTCATGCGACCGCGTTCGCCATTGAGCGTGCGCCCAACAAAGTGTCAACAAACATGGCCGAGCCACCATCTTCCCCACCCAACGCCGCTACACCCGAAGAGTCCTTGACTTGGTACAAGCTTCAGTATGAGCAGTTGGCACTCGAGCTAGCCGAGTTTCGGGATTCCAGTCATGAGCTAGAGGCCGAACTCGAGAAGGACTTGGAGGCGGCAGACAAGAGGGAGCGGACGCTACGAGACAAGGCCGAGGGGCTTCAATTTGAGGTTGACGAGTGGAAGGTGAGCATTCTTTTATACTCAGTCGATTGTAGGAATGGACACTGACGATGCGACACAGGAAAAATGCAAAAAGGCAAAGGCCGAAGCCAACTCGGCGCAGAATACGCTGGAGAAAGAGATAACCACTCTTCGCGACACCAACAGAACACTCCAACTCAAGCTACGGGACATTGAGGTGGCCAACGATGACTTTGAACGGCAGGCACGCAATACCACTTCGTCCCTCGAGGATCTGGAGTCCAAGTACAACCAAGCGATCGAGCGGAGCGTCATGATGGAGGAGGAGGTTAAGATTGGTGAACAAGAGCGAGAGGCGCTACGGATCGAGGCCCAGCGACTGCGCGAAGAGCTGTCCGACCTCAAGATCGAAGCTGAGATCTTGCAAGGCAAGGTCAAGAAGGCCGAGAATCGTCATTTGTCCACCATCTCTACCGATATCTCGATTCCCGGGTCGCCTACCTTTGAGAATTCACCTCGCTCGACTGCAAGCTCGCCACTCATTACCACTCCGCCAGACGAGATGTCTCTCCCGCCAGCAAGCAAGGAGGGACCGATCCTCACAGACCCACCATCGCCGCCCATGTCTGATGCCTCTGCATCGATCCCAAGACCTTCCTCCAAGCTCCGAACGCCCGCACCAGCGTCGCATAAGAAATCCAGACTGCCCTCCTCCGCAAATCACACCATGACGCCGAAACCCAAGGGTCTTAATTCATCGACAAACATACGCCCTCCTGGTGTTCGTGCCGTTACCCAGACCCGAACTCCAGCACCTACAAGGACTTCCGCTCCCCGCTCTACGTCTCATCGTGTAGCACCGTCCACTTCACTCACCCACATCCGTACGCTTACAGCGCAAATGCAACGCCTCGAAGCCCGCGTTCAGAACGCTCGCTCCAAACTGCCCGCACCCACCTCGACACCTCCACGCGCATCACCACGAACACTTCTTGTTGGGACCGGCAATGTGCCGTCTACGGTCACGATCCGCAGTCGGAAGCGCACAATCGGTTCAACTGCGTCATCCACTATTGCCGACGACACACCTACGCAATCCACAAACGTCGGTCGCACAGGAAACCATGTGCCACGGCTTAGTACGTCGGGCGTTTCTCGCCTGTCGTTTGGGCCACTACCGAACAGGAGCAACAACTACGATCCAGATAACAGCTCAGTTTCCATGTCTCGACCGAGCAGTCGCGCTAGTGTCTCGTCTTCTCAGTTTGCGAGACCAGAAAGGCCTGCCTCTCGATCAGAAATAGGACGCCCCGCATCTAGGACCTCACTAGGTGGAGCCAAGACACCGCTTGGTATGCGGCCACGCAGCTCCATGGGCGGTAGCATGCACGGCCACTCACAAAGCATTGGCCATATCGAATTTGACGAAGCCGATGAAGCCGATGAAGGTCGCACACCCAGTCGAAGAGGAACATATAGCAAACTGGACCCCGGAGAGGGCGCCACCAGCAGCATTCCCATGCCGAGGCGGCAGAGCGGCGGCATTACACCTTCTTCCCGGAGATCCAGCATAGGTATCCCCGGGAGGACATTGGCCGACTTGGGCGAGACCTACTAGAGATTCTCGGCACCCCTTTTCCTTTGTGTAGATACCACTCAGGGGTAGACAAGACTCGAATCGGTAAATCAGCTCCAACATCTAGCCTTTCACGAGCTTAAGAGCGAGACCGCTCGTGGATGGCAATTGCTTTCATGACACGGACGGCATTGGTGTTGGTGGTTTTGGCATACATTTGGATTGATCAGCATGGTTAGGCGACATTGGTGTTACGCGTTCATGATTGGAGTTGGAGGAACCCTGATGATTTGGAACTTGAAAGACTCACATTGAAGAGCAAGAGGATCGAAGGTCACTAAATTTGTAAACTTATACTCGGTTCAGGACATGCAACCTTGGAGTTCATGCAATTCAGATGAGGAGACGACAGTGGAGGAGACCTAGAGATAATATACGCCCGACGGCAGACTTCCCTTTGTGCAAACATGATTTTAATTTGTTCAGTATTCAACAGTCCTTGGGGAATTCATGCAGTTTCGAGCCACATATCGGAGGCCTTTCTATCTCAGCTGTGATGGTATCTTAAACGGCTGCGTGCTACGTACTATGTTTCTTCCCCTTTTGGCGGTCCTAGACGTTCAAATGAAAGGACAAAACAGGTATCAAGATGTAGGATAAGTCATACATAGCATAACAATTAGTTAACCACAAACCGGAACAGATGAGATCTATACGACTTAATCTAGTAAACCGTGACTACTACTCAAATAAGTGTAGAAACTGCTCTTCCAATTGAGCCGACACCTCGATGGCTGTAGACTCGTTCTCTGCAGCATCTCGGAAGATGTCGACGAACGAGTCTGAACGGAGGAAGCTCTCGAACTCTCCCACATCCTCCGATCCCCAGTAAAATTTGTCCATCGGCGCGCTCAGCACCTCGATGACCGCAGCCCAGGTGTCACCATCGAGATCGAACTCCTCGACCAGATCGCACAGACGGTTTCCCAGGGCTACCATCTGGCGGACCTGGAACTCGAAGAGCGCAAAAGCTTCCGTGCGGTCTTCTGCCGTCGTCTTTCGTGCCTCCCGGGAGCAGTTGGCCACCCACGTCGAGTAGACCTCGTCGTACATGGTTTCAAGCGCCTCGATGATATCCAGGTCCGCCATCTGCGCGGCTAATACCTTCCACGCCTCCAGGCGGGAGCGATAGATTTCCTCGATCCCTTCGACTTTGCATTGGCAGGCTAGGCAAGTCCCGTACTCGGTCGGCTTGGGGAAGGGTCTGAGACAGCTGGGTGTTTCTCCTTCTCGCAGAGGTCGTTCTATGGTGCTCTCGAGAGGTGTGCCGTCTGGGCAGACGTGCATGCATTCCGTGTATGCGACGTATTGTTTGCTTTGTATTAGCGACATTATGATTGCGCATGCTCGACCATCAGTGGGAGAAATGGAATTGTCCAAGTTTCATAAATACGTCGTAATGGAGAGCCTTCAAGCATGATTTATGGTGGAATCAACAATGTTTTTGTTCCTGTGTTTCCTGTGTTACGACATTGGTGCATACATAATCACGCACTAAACTCGCGGCTTCCTGAATATTAAATCCTTTTGAGTCATACGTATCGACCCCTTTCCTTCGCCGATGTATAGCCCCATCGCTGTCATAAATAAGGACGATGTCGAATCTGGTATTCACAGTATGATCCTTCCAAGACTGATCCGAGAGCGTCGGTCTCGTATCTTGTGATTCTGCTGAGTCTTATTCAGGTGCATGGAAAAATAAGCGAACCAGTGTGAATGGAGATATTAGTGCTAGTAGAGTGACAAGATGACAAACCCGTCAACGATTGCACGAAACATGACTCCGTCTCTGCGCGTCAATATTCCGAGGACAAGAGGGGATTGCGGCGCCGCAAGCAGTACATACATGGCCAAATAGAATATCCCAAACCTATTCCATATAGTAGTTGTTTACTGCGCATAGAATTGTCCAAAGTCCGAGGTTTGGGGGCCGAAAATGAAGACAAGTATGTCGATGTGAGAGCCAAAAGGGAAATACAGCTATAACTGCTTGTTACAAAATTAATAAAAACTTACTTGTACCTTATTTCCGTCTTGGTATTTGGGAGAACGCTAATGCTACCGCCGTGGTAGCGCCGCCCTGGGGCAAAAGGGCGCCAGACAACCCTCCCAAACCAACAACGTCGAGGCCTCCACTTCAGACAGACTGGGACCTCAGTGGGTTTACTCGCAAATGGTTACATCGACTCACATTCAGTTTACCTATGATAACTGACGACTAGACCAAAGCGTTGGCTCAGGCTGTTCGGAAATTCTATCAGGCAGCCACGAAGCCGCCATATATCGACGAAGGTGCGTTCCTCGAACCACCGCCGGACGACTGGCCAGATGTGAGCGCACACACACTCCAAGCCTGAGGTAAATCAACCATGTAATCGAACTGCTTCGCCATTCACCCTATCTGCGTCAACCGTCCTACGTAAAGCGTAGGTGGGTGCTTTCGCCCAACACTCTGGCCATTAGATTACTCCGGCGGCGAGGTGTTTGGCGACGATATGGACCGCCAGCAGCCGACACCACCGCATTGCATTTGGCTCACTGCCCATGCGGGCCATGATGGCACGGACCTGTTGCTTGAGACGGAGATGAGTGAGTTGCCTGCGTCATCTTGGTCAGAAGTCCCACCGTCCGCAACTACTGATCCGAGCTTAGATAGCATTACTGAGTGATCGATGCTGGAGGCCCGTCGCATGATTCCCTACGATGAACACAACGAGCATCCCAAGGAAGACAAGTGGCCGGCATATCCCACGATGCCGGCCTCGGCGTTTTTTGATCTTTAGCGGCGACGTTGAGAGAAGCTGACATGGCTGCCCCTACCAACTGTCAACGGCCAATTCTCGGCGCTGTGGTGGCACAGGGCGCTGCCTCAATCTGAGGAGGAAGCCGACATTCTGGATTTCGACGAATACGACCATGACGAGGACGTACGTACAGTGGACATTGACTCTACACCTGCCCCTCCCTCATACATCGGACAAGTTGAAGGATATGATGGTGATAATTCCGGTGGGCCTGGGACAGCCAGGCTCAAGGAAGTAAATCAGATCTGTTTTCGCTCTAAACTGTGTGCCCTCACCTCGAGTGCACCGCCTCTAATTACCATTCTTACGGGAAGTGTTCGGTATCTACGCGCAATGGTTAGCCTGATGATTTCGATCGAGATAGGTGCAAGGCTGATCTCGACCTCTTTGGAAAGCGATGACATGCATAATTGATCAACCATACGGTCTGTGAATGACGTTGGGTTTTTAATTGTGATATTAGAAGGAGTGAGGAGTGGCAAAAGGGAATAATCGGCGTATATTACTAAACAACTCAAGTCTCCTTGAGTTAGGTCTGGTACCGCTACTATATAGCAAATATAGGGTGATTACCATGGCTTTCGGTCCTCTTCTGCTTCCAGTCCTCCAGAACGAATGCCCGGATGCCGAAGCCGCTCTATGACGACTGTGGCCGTGAGAGGTTATCGTCCTCCACAGAGAAGATTATGAGTCGGCTCGATAACAATTCAGCATTGATCCTTCGTAGTCTGAGCCACAAGGCTGTGAAATATCCTCCAGCTCGTGTCACTTGAAACTTCACTGGCGCTAATTGCTCAGATTGGAGTCTTCTATTCAGCTCGTTCAGAGGATTGTTCAGAAGCACCGGAGCTTCCGCTAGGTATGCTGTCAAGAAAAGTGACAGTCTCGGCCCCCTTGGTCGCTAAGTGTTGTTCCGCATCATCGGTGCTTCCTTTCAACCACTCAATCTTGAGTTTTATGTTGGCGTAACAATCGGTCCAGGTCAAGTTAGAGACATCGATGGGCACACTTATGTCCACTTCCAATGGAGAAAACCATTTGTACACGATCGGGTACACATCTCGAAAGTCACCTTCCTTGACAAGAAGAAACTCCAAAGCTTCCACCGGGAGGCGCAAATTGCTCATGCACCTGACCGTTCTGTTCTCTAGCCCTACTGCCACTTGGCGCTTGACTCGGAAAAGCCTCAACGCGAACTCATGAAAGTTCCTGAACTTCGCAACATCCCAGACGGGGCTTAACTCTAAGTATGACTATTAGCGATGCACTTGAGTAATCAGGCTACTCGTCTCACGCTGAATCATTATTTGCGTAATATCGTTGAGCTCTATCAGAGAGACAGTGGGGCCTTGAATGACCGAACCGAAGGCGTCACTCGTAAAATAGGCTACAATCTCTGCAGCACGTCCATTGCGATTGAGAAGTGCCCCGTTTGTCGGCAAGTCAGTAGAGTTGTACCTCCAGCTATGGTTCAGCACGATCCAGCTGATGATTTGATGGAATACATCTTTGGTAAACGCTGCGAGGATTAGCCTTTGGAAGTTGTGGCCAGGACGGAAATCGCCTACCTCCTGAGCCCATGCCAGACTGTCTGACCCATTCATGGAAGGGATTTACAATACCATTCCTGCCTATCATCAAGGTTTGAATCGATTCCTCACCGTCGATATATGCCAATACCCTGGTTATGAGGTTTACTGACGCAACTCCCACTGTCATGGGCGGCTGGGTATTGCTCGTGCTCATTGTGTTCTGGTATAGTCTCGATATGTTGGTGTTTTCTGGTGGATAAGTAGATTGAGGAAGATGTGAGACGGTTTGACAATTGTGACAGCAGAAACTATCTTTCATTTATCGGTTTGAGTGTGTCTGATTATATTGGCAATATTCCTGGCATTTCTGATTGCAAGGCCTGTTAATTCATCCACCTCTAGTGAATCAGACATGCCACAATTCTATTTTCACTGGTAAGAAGTGTGGTGTCTATCACCAAAGGCACATGGCTCTGAATGACAGCTTATTGTGGGGTCTTTGACTGGTTTTCACACTCTCATTTTCGGACCAACCTCTTGTGACTATATCACATTTATTTAACTTAAAACACAATATCTTCAACAGGGTTTTATTGGTAAAGGGTAAATAAAAACGAAATATTGATTCTTCATTGCTGCCATGCAAGCGTATAATTTCGGCCAGAATTATTTTAATTTTGAAGTGGAATCTGCAGACCCTTGGGTTTTCCGTATGACTACATGTAGGATTGTTTTACTCGAGCCTCGTAGTGCAGTTGCTCTTTTTACCTTTTGTCCTGCACACTCTCTCACTCATGTATCCTTCTACGCGCATGAAGGAAAGGCAGGCTTTCTCTTCTTGGCGTCGTCTACGGCAAGGTCAGCAAGGCGCTCGAATTATCGAGAAAAGTGCCGGTCCTAGAGGATATGCGCACTTCTTTGTTTCACTGAGTTTGCCCCGTGGCTTCTCTGAATGGGCCACGGTGGCTGTGAGCACAAGGGCTACAGGTTGTACTTTGGGGATTATAGTTTGGACGACAGGCTAGCTGTAAGCACAGATATCAGCCCGACAGCAGAATCAGAGTAGGAACAGGAGAGTAAGTCCTGTCTGGCATGCCCTGTAGAAATGCTCGCCAAGGGTGTCTTCAACAGAAATGTATTTGTTATGTCGCTGCCTTTCGTTTTCGTGAGCTTTGCAATATCGTAGGCTACGGTAAAGAGAACCATGGGGTGTACTAGACTGAACAAAACTGTGCTTGACCAGATATTGTTTCTATGCCTGTTTCTTCCAATTGCTAAGAAACACTCCTCCTTGCGATCTTGGACATCTAGTGTAGGCTGTGTATAGAATGGATCTAGTTTCCGCGACTGGTGGACACAATTCACCGAGACTACCATCATCTTTTCACTTGTTCCAAGGAGTTTGAAGTATAGAGTTAGGTCTGTACGCTAACCCGTTCGGTGGATCGGTGTATATGGATGTGCTTTGTGTTGCAAGGTTGACTAGGTCTGAATCGATGCCCCAAGACCTTGACAGGAGCCATTCATCAGCGTGGACGAGTCGTAACAACGGCTTGCAGTGAGTGTCTGATTCTCATGTTTGAAAGGACATCGCGGGCCTCGGCTCCAACACGTCAGAGTAATCGTGGACCTGGGCGGAGTGAAATTCGAGACTTGTTGACGAGCCATGGCTGCTTGACTCGTGTGCCGTGCTTGTGGAGGGGTATGGGTCTTCTATTTAGCCTGGCTAAGGATCACCCTTTCGGATTTTCTCCCGCTCTTTCTCCACTCATTATTCTGCTCGGGGAAGACATCCCATAGACTGGCAGCAGGGATAGAAGATGCTACAGCGAGCGGTCAAGAGAGTCTATTTATGAAGACATTTTATGACTGCAAGGTACCATAATCAGTTTGCCTTTGACCACTATTGGACTGTTGTAATGCATATATTCGTAGTACAAATGAAACGATGATGACGCAGTATAGCTATGGTTCTTACCGCCACTTCATCTTGTCGCTGTTAGATTAGCTCTCCTTATTTTAGACTGTTATAAACAAACGTCTTGCCTGTTCAAGTGCCATCATCGAAGCGCCACGATAAGAACTGCCATATCGTGGCGATAGAGCAAGATGATTGGCTAGTCCCATTGTTTGAATTTCTGCTCGCCAATGGCTGGGCTGAGCGAATACGATTCGCCCTGTTAGTTATGAAATTAATATCAAGGATGTGGAGTGGCGGTTAGTCCCGCTTCTACGTAGCATTCATGCAATGCACGGAAGTCAAGGCGCATTAGCTTGATCACAATGCCTGTATGCCTGGAGGGGTCAGCGCTGAATCAGTGCCCCATCTCGGTATGCCCCAGTTCCATACAGGTTTCTGGTGATTTGTAGCCCAATGATCAAATCCAGAGCCACATGTTATAGGCCCCTTGCCGGGCATCGCCTACAGTACGTAGCACACTGGTTTATATCTTGCGTTCGGATAGACAAGATCCGAGCGTGGTGGCTATTATTAATGTACACAGGGGATATGCCAAGGACGGCACTTCGATTCGTATCGTGTAAAACAAGGAAAAGTGGAAGCGCCTGATCATCTCTTGTGGTCCTTGGACGGGCCGTCTTCAAGCGGCCATATCAACAGTGAGGAGCAAGGTCTATAAATTCCCAGCTTCAGCTTTCAACACCATTCTATTCATCCTAATCAGCATCTGTCTCTCATAAGGTGATATATTTGACCTTGCCTGACGTCTTCCACTGCTTAGATCTGGCTAAAATGGCCGTCGATATTATCTCTGCCGCAACCTTGGCGATCATCGCTGTTTGTTCCCAATGCGAGTCCCTGTGTGAGTCTTGTACTAACGACAATCTCGATAGTCGCTTCTCGCTGTAGTGTTCCGAGGGATCTACCTGGCTTATATCCACCCCCTCGCGAAGATCCCAGGCCCGAAACTCTACGCCATCACAGATATACCCTACCTGGTTTATATCTTGCGCGGAAAGTGGCCTCACCGGCTAAAGGAGCTCCACGACCAGTACGGTCCAGTAGTCCGATTTTCGCCGGAAGATGTCTCGTTCATGACAGCCGATGCCTGGAAGGATATCTACGGGCACAAGAACAACGGTGCAGAGAATTTCGAGAAGGACCCGCAGATGTATGTTGATTCCCGGTCTGGGCATCCGAATATCATCAATGCGAATGAGGCAGATCACAAACGAAGTAAGCAACCTCCGGAGTTATTTCATGGGCCGTATAGCCTGTTTTGGGAGTTTACCGGTTCCTAATTCAGCGTTTCTGCGCTTGGAACATGGTTTCCAACTCCCGGCAACTCATCAAGCATGTTAAAAGAAACAAATACTGACTCCAGATGTTGTAGTGCGCCGGTTACTGTCACATGCGTTTTCAGAAAAGGCATTACGTAACCAGGAAGACATCATGAAGAACTATGTTGACATACTCATCACCAAACTCACCGATTTGGCGACTAGTGGAGAGATAATCGACATGGTGAAATGGTACAACTTCACAACCTTTGACCTTGTAGGAGATCTTGCGTTCGGAGAGCCGTTTGGGTGCCTCGAAAATAGCGACTACCATCCTTGGGTTTCCATGATCTTCGGGACCGTCCGCTATGGTGTCTATGACCAGGTGTTCATGAGACACCCAGTGATTAAATTTCTCGCTTCTCTCATAATTCCGAGCAAGCTGGTGCACAATTTGCACGAACATGATAAGTTGAGCAATGCCACCGCAATGCGCCGGCTCGATACCGGGAACACGGAACGGGAGGACTTCATGTCCTATATCCTTCGTCATAACGATGAGAAAGGAATGAGCGTTGGCGAAATTTCCGAGAACGCCAACCTTTTGATCGTTGCTGGCAGCGAAACAACCGCTACGCAATTGAGTGGAACGACTTTCCAGCTGTTGAAGAACCGAGAGAAATACGACAATCTTGTCAGAGAAATACGCGCCTCATTCGCCTCCGAGGACGAGATTACATTGACGTCTGTCAACGAACTCAAATACTTGCCCGCAGTAATCGATGAGGGGTTCCGAATGTGTGAGTTGGCAAGCACCCAGGCTCATGATGCTCGTATAAACTGACGAAACTAGACCCTCCTGTGCCAATTGGCTTGTCCAGAGTCACTCCTAAGGGCGGTGCTTCCATAGCTGGCAGCTGGATTCCTGAGAATGTACGTGCATCTTGAGAACGACAGTATTCATCATATTGACCGTGTGATGTAGACCTGTGTCTCTGTACCGCAGTGGTCTGCTTATCAAAGCGAGGCCAACTGGGTTGAACCAGGCCGATTCCTCCCAGAGCGATGGCTTGGTGACCCACGTTTTGCTGGCGATAATAGAGAAATCCTCAACCCGTTCTCACGCGGCCCGCGTAATTGTATTGGAAGAAAGTAAGAACCTTGATCCCGTCTTTTTCTGTGTCTGGAGCTGACCAAATATCTAAAGCCTTGCATACGCAGAGATGCGCCTCATTTTGACACGAGTGCTTTGGAACTTTGACTTGGAACTTATGTCTGAGAGCGATTCTTGGAACCAACAAAACATCTTCATCCTCTGGGACAAAGGACCACTTCGTGTCAAGTTGACACCCTTGCGTCAGGTCCACACGGATTCTTCATTTTAATTGTGGCAAATTCTGGCTCCCTGTGTGCATATTCATGACCACGTCGAGCGAATGCTGTTGACGTGTACGCGACAGTGAAGTTGGGTTTGAAGGATGCAAGATCTAGATAGGCTGGGACCAGAAAAGTGTAAGCAAAACGGGCAACTCGCACTATCCATCGTTGACCGTCACACAAGTTCCCACGCTATGACATAGGATGGGTGTCGGGACGAGTCGCGGCCATTTGGGTGTTACTCACCTTTGCTCGCAGTATTTTTCATAGACCTATCTATTTCTTTTTATTCCCATGGCCAGAAGTTCTCAATACCTGCATATACCTCGATTTTATCATTCGTTCTATCACTCGGACCATCACTTGATGCCTCGACGAGCACCTAAGCCACGGTCTCGTTCGAGATGACCTGAATTTAGTTCCCTACAGCCATCGAATTATCATCCATCTTTGTAGGACATTCCGGCCTCTAGCTCGTCTACATGCTCTTAACCCTTTTCTGGTAGCCCATATCTATGCCCACATGGCTCTGAATTTGATGTTGAACTCAGCATGGAGCTTCTGGAAGGCCTTAAGAACCTCCCGCAGGCCCTCGCCATTCACTGCCTCTCCTAGGGCGTCGTTCACATCGGACTGGAGCCTGGCCGCATGGGCAGCTCGCCGTTCCTCGGCCCGGGCGATGTCATTTTCTTCATCCGCAACCTCCTCCCAGCTGTCGGCATTCTTTGCCTTCTTCTTCGCCACCAAGCGCGACCTCTCGGGGATAGACGACACGGCGCCCCCCGCAACACCCGACGCCGACGCCGGCTCTCCAGGCTGAGGTGCTTCGGACGTGGCGACTGTATTTTCTTCGGCTTCGTCATGAATTTCCAGGTCGCCCATGACATCCAGCATGTCGAGATCTGTACCTTCTTTGAGCTTCATGAAATTAAGTAGACTGGTAATGATGGTTGCGAGGACGAGTGAGAAGTCGTTCAGCAGGAACCAGATATCGGCCTTTCGGATACCGTTTGCACGCTCTATGGTCGTGACGTCGCCGTGTTTGAAGAAATCCAGAAGCCAGGCATTCAAAGGTACATCCATCTCGTCCGGGTAGACGTTAACGTGTGGCACCACAGCTTCCTCGAGGAACACGCCATCCCTCAATGTGTGGCAAAGATCATGAATTGATTCAAAGTCATCGCCAGGGCCTGAGAGCGCGACGAAGGGGGAGCGGATCTTGGCAGGAGGCAGAGCGTTTGGCAGTTGTACACCATTCGCCTCTTGGTTACCAACATCGACACCCACAAGCGGAAGAGAGCAATCGTCGTCATGAATGTGCTGTTGGATAAAAGTCTTCACGTATGTCCTGTACACATCAAGCGTCTGCTTGTTGTGTTGTCGCAGGATATCTGCAGCAGTAGTGGGGAGTGGGGGCAGGAAGACAATGGATGACGACGGTTTGACAACCTTCTCTCGATACTCCGAGTCCGCTTGACGGCACTCTATCCGATTGAACAAGTGTGCCATGACAAGCATGAGTGTCTCGGTGATATCTTTCTCATTCTTGTCGACTCCACCGCAGAGCTCGTGAAAATAGCCTTCCTTCAAGAGAGCGTGGAACGCGAATGATGAATTCTCCGTAAAGTACAGATGACTCACGAGCCCCGCAAAGTTCAGCGGTACGCCGTTTGTGCTGAGCAGAAACTGCCTTCTCAGGTACTCGATGGAGAAGCGAAGATGATGCATCGTCTGATCCTTGAACGATGGTCCGCCCATGTATAATCGCGGCTGCGACAGCAAGGCATTGATGGCGCTTACCGCATACTTTGAATTCTTCGATTCACTGAGCAGGGTGAACAAACGGAGGACCAGGGTCGTGGTGATGGGGAAATGCCCTGACAGATCAGGTAAGCGTGAGCTGATGAGCCGGCAAACCTTCTCCCTAGCTACTCCGTGGAAGACCACGTTACCGAGCAGATCAAAACCACGACGACCAGCACGACCGGCACATTGACGGTAGTTGAGTGCGGTCAAGAAGACAGAGTCTCCGCTGAAGACAACCGTTTTACACGGCATGTTGATACCCAGCGCAAGCGTGCCAGTGGCAATGATAACCCTCAGGAAGCCTCTGCGGAACAAGATCTCGACGGCCTGTCTGTACTTTCGGTTCATACCAGCGTGATGGACTCCAATACCTCTCTGCAGTGCGTCGATGAGCCATGGGCCAATATCGCGTTTACCCAACTGCCTGACCCAGTCATCCAGTTCGGAACGCTGCAGCCTGGTATAGTCTGCGAAATGGTAACCATCTGCGGGCGCGGCAGGGTCGAACAAGTCCCATGCACCAGCATTGTCATCTGCGGCGTCACGCTGCTGGTCCAGCTTTGAGCCTTTGTCATCGTCTTGAGGTTTGGCCTTCTTGGCTTTGGACTGCTTTGCTGCGGCTTTATCTCGGATCTTCTTCCAGTCTTCCCATCGCTCAAGTGTCTTTTCCCATTTTGGTCCGCTCTTTTTCTGGGCCAGTTCGGCATCTTGCAGTTGTTCGAGCACTGCCTTGCAGATCTTTTCGCACTGGTGGCGATCATAGTTGAACAGAATGGCTGGTAGCGCATCGTGGGCTTGCAGACGGCAAAGCAGGGGAAGAGTTGTCTTGATCAGGTCGTATGGATCTTGAAGCTTCGTGATATGTGAGTTTGTTAGTTCCGTTGACTTTGTCGCGTACTCCAGCTCGCGAGTGTCGTTTCTGAAGTTTTGTTCGAGCTCGCGAACAACTGCGTCGTATGGAGACGAGCTGTCAACCATCCAATTCTGGAGTACAAGTTTCAATTCCTTCTCCCAATTTAGCGTGTCGACCTTGCGGCATACTGTAGGCAATATTTCTGCGGGGTTGAGGTGCTCAGGGACCGGGAATGCTGCAGTCTCGTGCTTTACCATCGCTTTCCAGAGGTTGAGACAATCCCGAGGTTCCAGCCCAAGGTCCTGTGGGATGCCTCGGGATTTGTCAATCAAACCGGCGACTGGATGAACATGATGAAACCCGGTCAAGCCATCCAAACCCAGCACACCAAAGGATTCCTTCTCGGGTATTCCTTGGAACGCGAACTTCTCAGGCGGCGTGTAGTAGAACTTTCTGAGGTCCGAGTAACGGTGCGGATGTTGCACCGTCACCAAGTCAATCCCGATCGACTTTTGGGTATCGGTCAACCACTTGCTAAACTCCTGAGGGTTCCCAACTGTTGCACTGAGCGCAACAATCGGGCAAGGGCTCATCAACAACAGCTGCTCCCACACCACACCGTCCTCAGCTTGACCAATGGAATGTACTTCATCAAAGATGATGCGACGAACTCTACTGGACCACTTGTTGGCATTCGAAGGGGCCAATAGCATGATCTGGAGCACGTGTGGAACGGTGACCAAGACCTGGCAACCCGTTGGGTTGTTGATTCGATAGTCGCGAGTGTGGATAGCCCACACAGACTTGCCACCTTGCTTGAAGCTCTTGCTATAGCGGGCCTGGATTTCTGCTGCGATTTGATTCACCAATGCCTTTGTGGGAGCCACGTAGACCAGTACCCCCTCGTCATCAGCCTCGAGGACTTTGCGCATGGCGTAGAAAGAGATGAACGTCTTTCCAGCACTGGTAGGGGCTACCACAAACACGCTCTGGTTGGCATCAATACCGTCCAGCACCTTTCGCTGCCAGCCGTCGGGCTTGAATTCGACTCTGCTGTCAGGCCTTGAGTCAAAGCTGCGCTCCATGTATGGTCCACAATAAAGAAGCTGGAAGTCCTTCGATGGCAAGTTGACTGCTAAGGATACGGCTGTTGCTGGCAAGGCGAATTTAAACCCAAGCTTCCTTTCTACGTCAGAGGCACCTTCTGGAACCTGCGGGATGTTCAGAGTCTTGACCGTCAACTCGACCTTGGAGATGATGTCCTTCGTGAGGCCCTTGCTACCCATGACCTGTTGGGCTAGGTTCCAAATAAGTGCCGTTATCTCAATCCGCCGGTCTTGCTCACGGCGACGGCAGGCTTCTATCCAGTATTGCAAGACACAGTTCAGCGCAAACAGTTGGCACTCAGCTTCGATGACCTCTCTCCCAGCTGGCTGCAAATTGATCCAGTAGGCCTTGGCCTTTTGAAACCTGGATCGTGGATCTTTCTCTGCTTCGATGGTTTTGCATACGGTATGCCAGGCTGTGACTGTCTTATCGGTAGTGGACTCTTCTTTCTTTGCCCTCTTGGCTTCAATTTGGGCGAGCATTGCTTGTTTACCGGCGTTCTTTTGCGCGGTCTTGCCGCCGCCAGCCTTCTTCCCCCCTGCCTTGGCCTTCGAGGATGAGGCAGCGCTGTCGGAATCTTCTGGCGACTGGGTCTCACGGACCGACTTGGTCTTGGCAACGGCAGGTGTTTCTCTTGCTGCCGCCTTCGTTGCGCCGACGATGATAGTCTCAGGATCGAGACTCTTACCAATCGCATTCGTCAGGCTTGCAGCGTAAGTGCGCATTTCAGCCATGAACAGCTGTTCGCGCTTGGCTTTCCAGAATTCAGCCTTCGCCGATGCAGCGGTAGGCGGCCCTTTCTGAATGATGGGCTTCTTCGCATTGTGCCAATGTGTCAATTCCTTGAAAATGCGATGCGACCGAATGGTCTGATCATCTCCGGCAGCTTCATCAACTTTGAGACGTACTGGTTCCAGATGTTTGTCAAACACTTGATTAGAGAAGGGCATTACCACTAGCTCTTCGCTATCTTGTTGTGAGGGACGAACATCGTCGGTGCCTGGTTCGGCATTGTGATGTTCAAACCCAGTTTCCAGCTTAGATCTGGAGAGGTGCTCAAGGGCCGCAAGTAGGCTATTCAGGACTAACCCTACCTCATCCGGCGGCGTTGTTGTATTTTGCGACAAGTGGAGAAAGAGGCGACCGTCCACGGCATCCATGAGATCATGACCCGAACCGATGTCGACAGAGTCCAGACTTTGAAGGACATGATTCGCTACAGCCACGAAGGCTCGAAGAAATTCTTGAGCACCTTCAGCACCTGAGGTGCTCTGGAGTCGCCGTGCTGATAACGGCAAGTGCGCTAGATACGCCAGGTGGAGTAAGAAAACACAGCATAACGATGGCAATGAATCTTGGGATACACTGGATGGCGGGTCTGCAATGAGTTTGCTGAGCGTGATGACGGCTAGGGTTTGGCGCTCGGTGAGAGGCTGGGTCAAGCCACTAAGCTTTTGAAGCTCCCCATTGACGTCCAAGGGCTCTGAGTGTGTCCGAGTGTCATCTGCAGGTGCGCTGTACGTGACAGTTGTCGTTCTGTGCCGGGCCTCAAGAATCATCGTCATCACCTTTGTATCTCGCCACTCCAGCCCGTTTATCAGAGCGATATTGTATCCTCTTCCAATCAGGTTGAGGATCATCAGGCGGAGGGCCACCTTTTGATCGCTTGGCTCAGCTTCTGGCAGGTCATCCTCCATGTGCTTGCTTTGGCGTTGCAGAGGTTGGGCACCATCGTGGACCATGAGAAAGTAGGGCCCAGTGACGCTGAGATACTTGGCAAACTCTTTAGAGCCATAGCTCGGCAAGGTGTTGATGGCAATGCTTGGGTGTGAGCGGGGCAAGTTGACCTTGAGATGATGGATCAGAGCATCGCGTGCTAGGTGGTACTTGCATACGTCGTCGGAACGCGCCGTCGATGGGATGCAGAGGTCCCTGTTGCTGTCGAGGAACACAATGTGAAAGTTGCATTTGCGCTTGTTGAGCTGGTGAAGAAATTGCTCGACGCTGTAGACAGCATGGAGTAGTTGGAAGCCGGGATCAAAGTCCAGCTTTGAGTCGGCGAAGCATTGCAGCAGCAAAGAGTCACCTTCTATCAGGAACAGCTCATCACCAGCGTAGTCCCCCACAAGGTCAACTCGACGTGAGAGGAGCCTTCGGTAGGCGTCTAGGACTCCGGGCTGTTGGGCATCCTGCTCACTGTCATCCTCAGAAGAGCCTTGAGAATCTGTGTCGGATTCGCTCTGGTCTTTCGCCTGCGCATCTACATCCTCGGAGGGATCTTGGACGGACTCTTCGACGCTGTCGGCATCCCATTCACTCGAGGACTCGTCATGCTGGGCAGCTTTTCCGGCGGGGTCGTTGACGTTCATGTCCATATTCATTTATGGTACAAACGTTGGAGGTGCTGGAGGTGTGGTGTTGGAAACTTAAGCTTGAATTGCTCAAGCTCCGGGTGCGGGGCTTATCGCGCTTATCGCTTATCGCGGTTATCTAAGGCATTCTCACTGATTGTGGCCTGTACAATGTGGGCCAGGTGCCAGCTGTAATAAGGCACGCAGCACCGCCCAGGCAAGAGTGGTGTCAAGTGCGTTCGTTGGTTTCAAGATCAAACATGAACCTCTCAGTTGCAGTCCCTCTGCGTCAACGTCGGATCTCTATACTAAACACTCCATTTTGCTTTGCAGAAAACAGAGACAGACTTTCAATCAGGAATACGCGTAGTGCGACAAGATTCTCAAATTCCAAGAGCCACTCAAACATCGATTTCGCGTGATGGCGGGGTAATTCATCTGTTGTAAAAGCTCTGGTAGGCCCTGAGAACTCGGGGGATCGCCATACGCACGCACACTAGACTATTGTCTTGAAACACAGATGCAAAGGGCATCCGCCATTAATTAAATCTAGCACTTGATTGGTGAACATACCATTTCAGGAGTCAAAGAAGTAGGACGTGTCTCAGCAGCGGTTTTTGTGCCTTGCATTGTTTGACTGATCTAAATCTGCCGTAGTTGATGCTGCAGGTGTCGATTGCACACATCCAGCAAGACGTTCAAGATTGTATGGTAACAGACACTCCTCAGCTACGAGTAACATCAACGACACTTGTAAAATCATCCACAACACAGCTAATTCTTGGCCTTATGCTATACCAGGACGGATTCGGGATTCTCATTCGGACAATGAGAGGTCCGCCATTGCCGGGTGGGTTGCTGTCGGCTCCACCGCTGAATCAGTGTTGCGACGGCCGCCCCATCTAGCACTGGGCGGTCCCGTCGACCTGTTCCACCACCATAAGACTGCAACCCACAAGATTGAAGGAATCATCACAGCCAACATACATATACCGAGGAATAAATTTCCACTTATAGGAACTCGTGCGCCAGGAGTTATCGAATAGTGGGACACTGTTCTCACCCCATGGGCAAACATTGTCTGATTGTGGGAGGCCACACTCCAACACACGTACAAACAGATGGAAGAGTAGACAAGATTCTCTGGGAATAGTCATTAGTCGTCGTTGGCATGAACTATATTGGTAGAGAGGCCCTGTCATTAACTTTCCTCCCTGATACTCTTGCACATAACCGGCTTCGGCTGCCGACCGGCCATGTTGGACTCTGAAAAGAAACGTGCCCGAGATCGCCGCGCCCAGCAGAATCTCCGAGACAAGCGCTCAGCTTATGTTAGAGCCCTGGAAGAAAGGGCCGCCAACGCCGAAAATGAGCTTCAGGAAACGCGCCAAGCACTTTGGCAGCTACAGCAAAGTCAATTGACTATCTCGACCGAACAAGAAGTGGCAGGGTTTCCTCCGATCCTCCAAGCGGCTGAGATTGACATCCAATCAACACACCCTTCCAGCGCCGAACAGCCAGGCTATGGCGGTACTAGCTCACCTGCACTAGAGAGGGTAGCCTCTAGCACAGGACAGCCTAGCGCAGGAAGTCAAGGAGAATGTGATCCGTGGACGAGCCGAAAGCGCCAGCAGTCTGATTTCCGACCTGTAATCAGACGTGTCCGGTCAGGTTCCTTGGAGGAATTGGAACTCCCAAGATGGCGGCTGATTCCATACCATGAGGAAGGTGATATGATGTCGACTGACATCTTCGGCTTGTGGATCAAAGGGCCGAACCTCATCCGTGCCTCGCCAGAGTCGCCTGCACCTCTTCAGCTGTTGTATGGCTCGAAGACGAATTTTCTTGCGAACATAATCCACGAGGGTTTTCGTGAATGGGCATGCGGCGAGTGCGAACGTCTAGCTGGAGGCTGGCTTGTCTACCATCTGATCAAGTGGATGACGCAGCCTACGAAAGCCCGTTTTGAAACACTCCACCCCTTCCAAAGGCCCGTTCCGGAACAGATATGTCGGCCACATCCTTTCTTCATCGACTGCCTCCCTTGGCCGCAGCTCCGGGCTTTTCTAGTGGAAAGACAGCACATGTATGACCCCGTACAGGTTATGGTTTTGTTGGCTTGTTGTAGCAAGGTCCGCTGGCCATGGAACCAGTCACCACTCGAGCCGGACAATGATGGCCAACTGCGGATGAAGTCGGACTTCGTCAGCTCATTTTCCAAACTCCAAGGATGGTACCTCACTAATGAATTTTCCGCGAAATATCCAGAATTAGTACAAGGTCTGGATAGGGAAATATTTGCTACTGAGACCAACGTTGGTGTTGAGATGGAACGAAGGTGATGAGGTGAATTGGGTGGTTGATTGAGTACCAGAAGGGTGCCAAAGGCAGAGGAAGATAGCTAGTCTACGTAGTGGCTGTGAAACCCGACAATCTAGGTGGCTGGAGCCCTATTCTTACAGTTGCGACAAGTACCTGTTGATACCACAACCTTGGCAATGAGTCCATGTTTTTCCAAGCCCGCCGGGCGATAGAATTGCTCATTTGGTACTTGACCTCGTTCATCTTCGGCCATCCACGGCTAGTACAGTGCGTGGGCGAGTGCAGGTATAGATACGTGCATGATGGGGGTTCCGGAGCCAAGCATTGATCAATTAAATCACTTTAAAAGCGAATTCATATTGACCACTAGCATTTTAGAGCCATCAGAAACTTCGCTATCCATTTTACAGATCATTAAGCGGGTTTTCGGCTTGAATAATGGACGGCGATGTCGAGATGCATGCGATGAATACGACAGGAGTCGTTATAACTTAATCAGGCCATAAAAATTTAACTCTGCTGTTATTCGTCCCGAACTTGTCTATCTCACGAAAGTGTGCATAGTGCAAGTGTCCATGACTGAGATGGTGCACAAGAGAGTGCCTGCGAACCATTCCTAGGTCCGGCTTATCGCACGCCTGTCCCACTTAGTACGCATTGCGCGGGCGTTGGCATATCAAAATTATGGGCCAAATTGAGTTTTGAAATGATTTCAGCTATGACCCCTCGTACCACTGTGATGAGGTTGCATTAGCGCTGAGTCAACGGCACTGAATCAGTGTTCGACACTTCTGTCAGCTGTATCTGTGATGGAAGGTTTCGGCCATGACTAGCAACTGTACTGTATTTAGCCAATGAGATTAATTGGATGCCTTTATGATGCAGTCCATGTTTCGTATCTTGGGGAGGGGCCCTCTCGTCTGAATGGCGGTGAAGCTGGTGACTTATCAGAGTTTTGATCGGGTGTCCATGCATCAATGGAAATCGATATCACGTACCTGCATAAACTCACGAGATTTCAGCATTATGCAGCCTAGGAAGAGCCTCACAATCAGAATACCTCTTCATCTGCATTTTGTTGTTGAAAAATTGCGTTAAGAATAGTATCACCAGGTCAAGGTCTCGCTCAATATTGTAGTCGACCATATAAGCCACATTGATGCAGTTAGGAGCAATAGTATCAGCGAGTAACAACAAACCTATCTACTTCACGTTTCCGTCGGACCCCTTTTCCTTGTGGTAGACAACGTTAAACCCCTCCAGCGTCTCCACAGCTTCCCGACACTCACGTTCGTACTTTGCAATCCCACCCAGATAGTTCAGCTGCTCTCGCTTCTTGCCAGGGATATTCGCTCCCATATACCAAGAATCCGTCAATGGCATGAGGGTCTTATTGTTAGCGTCTTGAATTGCTTGTTTCCACTGTTTCTCGGCGCTGTGCTGTGCTTCGATTGACTTGATACCTTCGCTCTCAAGCTTCTTGAGTATGTCAATAACTATGTCTACCTGGACTTCAACAAACACTGGTCCATTGGTGAGAGCCGTGGGCGCTGTATTGGGACTTAGTAGCAATACTTGCAGAGGTATAGAGAGCTTACCTTGTGGCCCGTATATCATAAACATATTGGGGCAGCCACTGCTGCAGAGGCCCAGATGGGTAAAGACGCCATCATTCCATCGATCTTTGAAAGTTAGGCCATCCGTGCCATGAATGTTCATGTTCACTAAGCTACCGGTCATTGCATCAAAACCTGTGGCTAACACAATTGTATCGAATGGACGCTCCGACCCATCCTGACAAACGATGCCCGTTTCCGTGAACTCTTGAATCGGATTAGCCTTGAGGTCTATAATATCAACATTATCTTGATCAAGACATTCGTAGTAATCTTGTTCAAGACTGCTTCGTTTCGTCCCAAATGCGAACGGCGCCTTCTCGGGCACGAGGAAGGCTGCCTTTTTGGGGTTCTTGAGCCTCGCACGCGTTTTCTTCGCCCAGAACTCATACATCAGCTTGTTGGCTTTCTCGTCCACTAAGAAGTCTCGATAGTTGGCCTGATTGAAATTGAAGCCGCCACGGTTCCATAGCTCCTCGAAGAGCTCTTCTCGTTGTGGTACGCTCAGTTCAAACACGGAGCCTGGTCGGATATCGTATCCAAGGCCGGAGTGAGTGTGACGGCAACGCTCAAAGATGCTGCGATAAGTGGACTTGTTGATTCGCTGTTCAAACTCGCTCAGGGAACGCTGGAACATTGGCAACGAGATACAAGCCGTGCGGATATATACGGTCAAGTGATCCGCCTCCTTTGCTATCTCCTGTGTACATTGTACCGCTGTTGCGCCCGACCCGACGATTGCGACACGTTTATTCCTTGTCTCGGCGTCCGCAGGCCAGCGAGTTGAGTGAATGAGTTGGCCCTGGAACTTTTCCAGGTTCTTGAACAAGGGATAATGTGGCTTAAACGAACTGCCCGTCGCGCAAATGAGGTATCGACAGATCGCTTTGTGGCCACTTTCAGTCTTGACAGTCCATTTTGCAACCGATTCGTCCCATCTTGCATCAATGACGTTCGCAGAATAAGTAATATCCTTGGAAAGATCCAGCGTTTTATCCACGTGTTTGAAGTAGGCCGCCAGCTCATCTCCACTCGGGAATCTCTCGGACCAATTCCAATTCCGCCAGACTTCGGGCATCGAGAATTGGTAGTAAGGCATCTCCGAGTCAACACGCGCCCCTGGATAGGTGTTCCAGTGCCACACCCCTCCAAGGTAGGAGCCTGCCTCGAAAACGTGAACATTGAACCCTAGTTGCCGGAGCTTATGGAGACTGTAACATCCACCAAATCCCGCGCCGACAATAAGAACATCAAACTCTCTTGTTTCACTTTCCCCAGTGTTTGGATGGTCTCTTGAACCCATATTGTGCTGAGATTGGGATGTGTCTTTGCCGCAGATATCGTAGCAGAAAGATCTGGCAGTCGCTCTGTGTCAACTGGCGTTCCCAGACACGTGAGTGATAAATATATGCAGGTGAATCAATTTGGTCGGCTACATGTACATGGTTGCGATAGTGCCAAGCTATTGAGGGAACGATTCGCCGAAAAGGGTCCAATCAGGACAGAGCTTTTGCCGTCATGAAATGTTGATTTGGGTGGGACCTGATTGAGGCCATGAGTGATGTCACTGTCTTGGGAATGGCCCGGGAACCCGTAATTAGGACGAACGGCCAGTATCGTCATTGGCATCATGACTTGGATGCTCGGAAGTTTTGCCGTCGGTAAATAGCCGAGGATGGATTCCTGACCGGATATCCGGCCCATACCGAGACACCGCGGTATCTCCCCAAGACCGGAACTAATTTAGTCACTGAGGTGACGGGCTTAACTGAGATCTCTCATAGAGAGCTCTGCTAGCTAATTGAACTCAACCGAAATTTCGGCAGTTTAAAATAAGTTACATGGACATTCGCTTCGAGAGTGATCTGGGAAGACGCGGGGACTACGGCTATAGAGTAGTATAGTGCGGGGCGAACCCATATTTAACATTTGTCAGGCATTCGAGAACTGACAAATATCGGTGAACAAGGTCTGCGACATTTTCAGTAGGTGAAGGCTTCCGTAGTAATGAACCAATCAATATTTTGGCCAGTGATTGGCAGTTAGGGATCAACGTGAAGACATGGTTTACCCTCGTCAAATCATATCAGCCAGCAACAGGGAACCCACAACAAACCACTCGGAGGCGATCCGACTGTAGTAGAGAACTGCCTAATTGGTCAATACTGTGGGTAATTAATAGGCCGAGTTTCTACGACTTTCGAAGAGTGACAGGTCTCCTCGCTTTTCCCGTTCTTCCTTCACGTTGCAACGGCCTTGCTTATTTATCCTAAACTATTAAAACACGCCTCGTCGGACCAATTCAAGTAAGTCCGCGGCTTATTAGAGAGACGCGATCATCGACACGATCATCGAATAGTCAACTGGATGCAGTCATGGGTGTCACGCCACAACTTAATTTTCCGGGGGGAATGCTAGCGGGTAAGGATCAAAGGAAAAGGGCTTCTTCAACGCACTGAATGTTGTATCTAGGTCAGACTGCTATAATCACAGGTGCAGCTCAAGGCATAGGGGCGGAGACTGCTACAATCTTAGCTCGTGAAGGGTGTAAAGTTGTTATTGCAGACATCGATTCCAGTAGTGCCCCATGATAGGAATGGAGGAAAGAAAATGCTAATCCTGAGCGTAGAAAAAGCCGAAAAAACCGCACATGAAATCAACTTGAACGCGGGCAATGCCATCGCTGTTGCCGGAGATATCACAAACAATGAAGATATCAGTAATTTGGTGCAAAAGGCCGCTGAATTTGGTGGTGGCAAGCTCCACATCATAGTTAACAATGCAGGCTACGCATGGGATGATCCTATCGAGAAGATCCGCGATAAGCAGTGGGGTGAGAGCTCTTATCCCTTACTTCCAGCTCTCTCCAGCTCTAACGGATCAAGATACTATCATTAACCTGCACAACACGGCTCCATTCAAGCTCATCCGAGCCGCAGCTCCCTACTTCATGGTCAAGGACGGTGAACCCAGATCAGTCGTCAACATCTCGTCTACATCTGGGATCCATGGTAATGCGGGGCAGGCTAGCTATGCCTTGGCCAAAGCCGGCCTCGTAGGGCTTACCAAGACTTTGGCTCAAGAGTGGGGACCGGAGTACGGCGTGAGAGCCAACAGTATGCAGGGTATTCAACAAGTCCTCCAGCTTGACTGAGACTAACGGCTTCCCTCACAGCTGTCGCTTTCGGCGCCATTAAGACCAGGCTCACACAGGCTCCCTCAGGTGAGTACGTCGTCGGCCCAGATGGCACGAAGCTTCCTGTTGGATTTCATGGTGGGTATGATGAAGAAGAAAAATGGTCAGTATATTCACATGTTTGAGATTCCTCGCGCCAAGAAAATAACCGCAAACATAGGATCGGCGATATTCCCCTCAGACGGATTGGCTCTCCTACGGATGCTGGGCGGGTCGTCCTGGCTGTCGTCTCCCCTCTCTTCTCATATGTAACCGGACAGGTATGTCAATGATCTATCTACTACTAGAGCTCATCTAAATGTCATATTTACAGACAATCATGGTAAGAAAACGTTACTGAACTACAATTTTCGGATAATAACCCAGAGAAGGTCACTGGCGGCAGAGGTGGCATGTGATTTATATGATGGGGTGCGACAACGTTGATAAGTGGGAGTCGGGTTGAGGTAGTGCTTAAGAAACGTTGAATGAACAAAGCGCCCAACTATATTATATCTATATCTCTGCGCGTGCGTACATCTAACGGAGAGGCCAACCCAAACCCCCCTATACCCTATCGTGGGCATCTATGAGGATTTCATCTATGAGGATTTCATCTATGAGGACCTTTTCTTTCGAATAATACCTGTTACTGTGGTTAAAGCCGGCGGTACTTTTCCCTCGAGGCGAGTAATTAAAGCTTAAAATGTTGGCTGCCCGTAGAGGTTTTTCCCGTACGGTGATTAAGGATCGACTATGTGGCCCTATTTAGCGTGCTAGGTAGCAAGATATGAATATACGAAATCAGAATATTATATCTATCATCTAAAGACATAATTAAAGACCACATCATCTCCCGACATCGTCCGCTAATCTGAGCTAATCCGAGCGGTCTTTACCCGTTGTATTGCTGGATGCGTGAGGATAAAGCTCCATACTTTCCCACGATGACTCGATCTCGCTATTAAGCCATTGGTTCCAGTTTGGTACTCCACCAAAGTAGAATAAGACCTCTCTCGCCTTGCCGGGTATGTTCGCGCCAACGAACCAAGCGCCCGTTTCTTTGGCGGAGTTTTTGAGAAGTGTCGCTTGAAATTCGGCGACCAGGTGAGAAGACCACGCACTCACAGCCTTCTCAGATACGTGAATCGTAGAGAATTCCTTCTCCTCCATGTGGCAAATTGTTTTGCCAATCCAGCCAACTTCAATGTCCACGACAACTGGCATGTTCCCAAATGGCACATGGGGCCCGCAAATCATGAACATGTTAGGAAACCCAGGGACAAGGATACCTGCGAACGTTTCGAGCTTCTTTTTCCACGTCTCCCTCAGCGATTTATTTTGGCTACCTCTCACGTCCATTTCGCTCAGTGCGCCAGTGGCCGCGTCGAATCCCAGAGCAAAGATAATCATATCAAACTCATATTCAATTCCAGAGCCAGTACGGATCCCTTCCTCGTAGAGTTCGATACTGTCTTGGCTGATATCAACCAGCTTCACATTGGCCTGGTTGTATGTCTCATAATAAAAGTGCCCACAAGGCGGCCGCTTTGAAAGAAATGGGTACTTCGGGCTGAGGATTTCTGCTGTGTTGGGGTCCTGGACAATGGCTTGAATTTTCTGACGAATGTAGTCGGAGGCGAGATCATTAGACATTTGATTGGTGAAAATGTCGTCGAAGGTTTCGAACTGAAAGTGAAAGCCACCCGTTTCCCAGCCGGAGTCAAGCACATGTCTGACCTCTTCTCTGTCGACCTCATCTTCGATCTTGTTTCCCCGTGATGTCATTGCTAGACCGAACGGGTGGGTCTTGGCGTGTTTCCAAGTAGCATCATAGGTCTGTTTGATTTTGGCAGCCTGATACTCGTCGATGACGTAATTCCTCCCTGGAAGAACGTAATTCGGGGTGCGTTGAAAGACTGTCAGTGTCTTAGCAACGGTTGCAAGCTTGGGGATAATCTGGACCCCTGTGGCGCCAGTTCCGACAACGGCAATTCGCTTGTTGGCAAAGTCAACTTGCTTTGTGGGCCAGTTAGAAGACTGGTACCATTCGCCTTTGAATGACTTGAGCCCCGGGAATGGTGGGTCTTTAGCAACTGATAGAGGTCCTGTAGCGGGTATGAAGTAACGGCAAGTTACAGACAATCGATTCGCCGTAGTCACCGTCCAGAGACCCTCCGTATCGTCATAATGCGCAGAGTCAACGCGCGTTTCAAATTCAATATTCTTGCGCATGTCGAAGTGGTCTATTATCTAGACTGATTAGTAGGTCGAAAGCACCTCACTCGTAGTTTGTGGAATACTATCCACATAGTAAAGGGACAAGACTGACCAACGACATTACTCAAGTACTTTTGAACCTCTTCCTGGGAAGGATAGCGTTCATGATAGTTCCATTGGTCGCTTAGACCTGGTGTAAAATTCATGGCGTAGACCCATGCTTCGCTGTCGGTTCGGGCTCCAGGATAGCGATTCCAATACCACGCACCACCCACGTCAGACCCAGCCTCGAAGCACCTTACCTTTAACCCCAGCTGACGAACTTCCCATAGTGCTCGGATACCACCAAAACCGGCACCAATGATGACGGCATCATAATCAGCAGTCTTGAACGACGTCATGGTTTATCCAGTTTCCAGAGAAGTAAAAGAAAAGCGAAGCAAAAGTGGGATGGAGATCTCAATGGTGTTCTTTGGTCATGTATAATTTAACCTCAAGACGTTTTGGTATGGGCAGTACTTATCCCTTTCGAAGCCATCCTTGTCGTATAGCAGGCTCCTAACAATTTCGACCAAGTGGCGCACAATGTCCGGGTGACCAAGGCGTGAACTCTACCCACCACTTCAGCAATCCGGTAACGGCCGACCGAAACTACCCGAGACTCGGATTTCCGGCACGGTTCGCACGGCTGTGATATCTCATGTAAGTCCGAAAATCTAGTGCAATTGCCAGCGGCAATCTGAGAGGTCCTTCCCCTGAAATTAGCGCCCGAGCTGTGGACCCCTTAGCTCCGTCGTTGCGTGACAGCTTATCATAGATCTCTGGTAAACTTTCTGGAGTGGTTCTGAAACTCAAAACCAGGATTAGGGGTTGTTTGAGAAAATTCCTTTGACCCTTTCCCCATTTCTTTCTGTAACGTAATGATGGGACCGATCGGATTTTATAGACCAGGTTGAAACGTAGCTTCCGTACAATAGTTGAAGCTTGCATTAAATGCGTTATAAAATTCCATCTAACGGTATCACGATACAATAAAGGAAAAAGGTTTCTTGCTAAAGAGCTTTATAATAGTCCACTGGTAATTATCGAACAGTGTTGCGGACAAGATTAAACTCCAAATTCTCTCGTGACGGAGGTTTATTATAATATACACATTCACATTTATACCGGCTATAACAGATACGAGTCCCCTGGCCCTCTATACACTGACTAGCTGGACGCTCATTAAAGACTGGTCAAACCACACTAAGAAGATGGTTGGCAATTTTGAGGTGACTTGACATGTATAGCAGGTTTCCGGAGGTATGCAATCAGGTAATAGGCAGAAACATGCCTTTGATCAGGGAGTAGAGCAGCTGATTCGAGACAACTACAACATAGCGTTAAGCAAGATTTGCTTGCACGGTCAAACGGATGCACTTGTGACGGAAGTAGGTAAAATGCGAGAAGATCTTATCGGCATTCACCGGTCGCGGGGTGCTTGGTGCATGCTTTACGCTAATTGTACCCAAGGCATCTTGGTTGGATGAGTGAGTGCGGGGTATAGCGTTCTGTGGAGCTTTACCCCAGAATCAATGTACTATCCCATACTCCGAGCTGGGGCAGCCGGGGGTCACCATGGGTCTTGCGCGCAAGCTCGGCATCCACCGATAGGTCAATTGATCGAATTGCTCGACTGAAAAGTCACCCCGCTTACTGGGCCCAGTGTGGCAGCCTGCAGTACGCCCAGGTTGAGGTCTGTGACTCGATGCCCGGATTCTTGTGGATTCTTGTGTTGTTTGCAGAACCGCTCCAACGTGGAATCTGTGTTGAGCTCCTGTAATATCTTTAGAAATGGTGAATCAGTCAAAGTCTTCGTCAGCAACAGGCACATCTCAGCGCGCCGCCATCGCCTGTCAAAGCTGTCGATCACGCAAAGTGAAGGCAAGCCGCAAGCCAATCCGTCCAATCCTGCATGATGCTGAAGGATTCCTCTCTAGTGCGATGCGCAGTCTGTCTCGGCAGATGAACCGTGTGGTCCTTGTCGTAGAGCTGGACAGGATTGCTTACTGGACCCGTTATCAGATGGGAGAAGGTTTGTTGTCCAAGAGCGATGGCACAACGACAGGAACTCAATATGAGAGACAGATCGGTCAGTCGAAAGTACGTCGATAGGCTCCAGCAGCGCATAGAAACCCTCGAAGCTCTCAATAAAAGAACAACCGAGGGCACAGCAGGGAGATCCGACGAGGATAGTTCTACTCAACCTGCTGATGCGGCCGTAGTAGCTTGTGGTCCGAGGTACGCATATAACGAGCGATCTAACCGCATCCTCCGTTGTCGAATTATCGCTTGGTCAGTACTCAACATCTGACCGTCTCCAGTGCTTCACGATCTGGCAACAGGACTCATACACTCCCACTTCCGGGTAAAAGCACCGCCATCATAACCTCGCCCAGGTCACCCCAGCCAACTCCTACACCGCCCATAGTCGACAGCGACCTCCCAGTGAATGCCGATGATCGATCGCCCAGTTTCTACGGCGCAACATGCCACCCCCATGTCCTTTCTCCCGGTAAAGAGGCTAGTTCCACTACTTTCGACGATTCCGATGTAATCGGTATCGACCTTGATCCGACATCACCGCATCTACGCGACCAGCTGATTCAGACATTTTTCAAATATCAAACGCTTTGGGTCGAGGTTGTAAATAAGGATCAGTTCCTCGCTCATCAGGCGCATGAAAGGACATCAAGGTGGTTCTCTAAATTTCTCGAGAACGCCATTTTGGCTTGCGGCACACGTCTGAGCACGTCCAAAGCTGTACGCGCTCTCGGCTCCAAGTATCAAGAATTGGCCAGAGATGATGTATTGACGGCTATATCAAAACCAACACCTGCGAACCTTCAAGGATTTCTAATATTGAGCGAATACGAAGTGACCCAGGGCAATGACCGCGCAGGCTGGATGTTTTGTGGTATATATTCCACCCTAAGACCATAGTCATAGCACTTCGGCTGACTAAAATAGGTGTTGCTTGCCGAATGCTGTCCGACATTGGTCTGCATGAGCTCTCAACCAATGTCGGTCCCCCCGATGAGGCTTGGGAATCGACCAAAGAAAAAGATATTGCATACAGTCTGCTGTCCGCTTGCGTGGTATACGAAGGGGTATGGAGCTTATATCTCGGTAGACCAAGCTCTATTCCCATGACAGTCATGAGTACTGTAACTTCGCGCCACACGGCAGGGCGAGGGTCGCATTCGCCGTGGATCGATGCCTGGGTGGGCCTTTGCGGGCCAATGGCTGAGATATCACATTTGCTAAACGAACAGTCTATCAGCAGCGCCGATCGATCTATCTCGTTGAGAACACTCTTACGACAAGTGGAGGACTGGTACGATCGCCTCCCACCAGGATTGGCATATGATGAACACCGTTTGACGAATATGAGCCTCACTGGATACGGCTTACACACTCAGTATTGTAAAGTTCAGATTCACTTGCGACGCGCGCTGAGCACGTCTCAACCCACGAAGAAGCGGCAATACTCCCAAATTACTGGTGGGAAAACCTCGCAGACATCCTCCAATGATCCAAGTACAATAATCTACCAGTATGCACTCCGTATAGCTCGACTCGTCGTCACATATCGAGAAACCTGTGGCGTAGAGAAAATACCATCGATTATGCTCGATAACGCCGTAGTGGCAGCGTCCGAAATGATCGGGCATCTACGGAGGGGGAGGTGTACTAAAGACAAACAAAACGACACGATCTGGTTCCAGCAGCTGATGAAGAGTTTGGAGATGGTGCAACCACATTTCCCGGTTATAGGAAGGATGTTGGATGTTCTGAAGCGCAGTGGGTGGGTCGACAAGTCGAACGCTCCTGTACTTCGAAATTCGACAAATGCTCCTGCTCAGGAGTTACAGCCGCTTGACAATTCTCGTGATCTCGATTCAGCATTGAGCAACTTCCAAAATGGATTAGACGGGATGGGAAGTGTCTCAGATATGTTGTGGGATTCTTTTGGCACGGAGACGGCGCCAGCTGCATTCTTGTCTGACGGATTTGACGACTTTGTTCTTGGCCACTCTTTCTCAGAAGGACTGGCATCTAGCTTTGCGCAAGCATCCACTGGGAGTGAGAAAATCAGTTTTTAATGATCACTCAGTCGCTCACAAGAAACTCCCCTAGGGCACCCCCGTTCCACAGCTCTTCATCTAGGAGGCGTTCACCTCATGTACCGCAATTTGGGCTGTCGATACTTGCCTAAAGATGAGACTACACATAATGGGACTGAATTATGGATGGTATCTAGCAGGACCAGCTTTGCCGCACCACCGCTACTCCGGGATTGGAACCACTTAAGCAACAGCGGTTGCAAATGTAGGCAGCAGACGGACCAGGGAATTTTATCATGGCGGCAACTCATTTTCCCAACCGCAAAGAAATATCGTTTTACTTCGGTAGGCCGGGTGATGAGTCGACCTTCGTTCAGCTTCCCACTGTACAGTACTGGACGGAAACCTTTCAGCGAGGCGTTATTGTACTATTCATGTTCTCATGGTTTAGATACTTGAAATCTTCCCAGTTATCTCGTTACTTCTCCAGTACTATTCGACCCATTGCTTTTCCCGCCTTGAGTAAATCCATTGCCTCATTTATCGAGTTCCAATCCATCTTCTGCACTGTGACCGGACCTAACTTTCCTTCTTTCGCCCATAGCACAAGCCTTCGCAGCTCTTCCAAGTTTCCTGTGATGTTTGAATATATTGTAACACCTTTGAATATATTCATAACAAGGGACAGTTCAATAGAGCCTCCCATGACGCCGACTTGTACCCACTTGGCTCCTTTGCCGATGATGCCATTCACCAAAGCAGCAGTGGTTGAACTATTCACGAAATCAATTACAGCGATAACCGGACCATTAGTCGCCGAGAGGATGTCTTTCGATGCAGATGAGGTAGAAATGTTGACAGTCGTCGTCGCGCCAGCTGTGGCAGCAGCAGCCAGTTTCTCGTCGTTGATATCTGCAATGACGATAGATTTGTGCCCCAACGCTTTCAAGACCGCTACTGCGGCAAGTCCCAAGCCTCCGGCACCAATGAGCAGGACTGGCTCATGCTCGGGCAAGGGCATAACCTTGTTGACTGCGCTAAGTGTCGTGATTCCAGAACAGCCAAAGGTGCATGCCACAGCTGGGTCGAGGTCACCTGCGTCGACTAGGTACTTCGGATCTGGTACGATCACGTACTCAGCGAAGCCACCATTCCGCATCGTCCCTAGCCCTCTTTGCGCGCTACACAAGTTGTCCTCTTCTTGCTTACAACGTGTACAGGAGCCGCAACCGAGCCATGGGTATACGATCTGGCTAGATCCTACCGAAACGGATTCGGCGTGTGGTCCAACCGCGACAACCTTTCCCAATATCTCATGCCCTAATGCGACGGGCAACTGGATGCCCCGGTCCTTCACGTAGAACTTCTTCCCGCCCCCAATATCATAGCAGCCCTCGGCGGTATGAAGATCTGAATGGCAAACGCCACAGTGAGTGACTTTGACCAAGATTTCTGATCCTTTCGGCGTTGGAATTGGCTGTTGGATTTTGCGGAGAGGCGTATCCCATTCCGTCAAAGCCCATACGTCCATTTGGGCAGCCATCTTGGATGAATTGAGCAAGCTGCGACGTTGAGCTAGCTGCACGTTGAGCTGCGACGAGAAAACCCTTCGAAAAGTCGTAGATCTTTATTCCACCGACACCAGGCCTGTCGGCATAAGCCGAGCTCAGTTGTCGTTAACTGCTATGTCCGAAACCATGCCGGGAGGTGCTCTATTTCCGGACTTGTGGGTCATCGGAACTCATCCGAAACTTGAATAAAGCCCGGGTATCTCGGCAAACATGAACTGCAAGTAGTCGGTCCATTCGATGGTTTATCTCCCGGTATCCCCGGTTTGTACTACTCTCGGGCCGATGCGCCAACCTTGTTTACAGCGACCTAAGTCAGGCCAGCACACCTCGATAAAAATGTACTTAGATTAGTGGACGATAGAAATGGCACCATGTTCCCTCCGAACTGCTTTGATACATGCTAATCTGCTACTT
The DNA here is from genome assembly GCA_039778275.1 of Seiridium unicorne. Taxonomy (NCBI): domain Eukaryota; kingdom Fungi; phylum Ascomycota; class Sordariomycetes; order Amphisphaeriales; family Sporocadaceae; genus Seiridium; species Seiridium unicorne. Next base: position 373,158 of record JARVKF010000101.1, read on the forward strand.
GCAGTCCCCTAACCGAAAACGCTTCGATGACTTCCAGAACTCTAAATCCGAGTGATTATACTAGGCTGTTCCTGAATGGGCAGTATACCGCAGCCAAGAGTCAAGAAACGTATACGCTCAGAAATCCCAAAGATAACACCATCGTTTCCGATAACATTCCAATCAGTGGGCATGAAGATGTTGAGGCAGCCGTAAAGTATGCGGAAGAGGCTTTCCACGGTCCATGGAGTCAATTTACGGCTACTCGACGGACCGAATGTTTTCTGAAGCTGGCATCGCTACTTGACGAAGAGCTTATCTCGATCCTCACTTTGGACTCCTTGACATCGGGTATCCCTGTTTCACTAGCTCCAATCCGTGAGCGAAACTATATTAGAAACTGCGTGCTGTATTACGCAGGGTGGACGGACAAACAGAAAGGGGACTACTTCCCAGCTGATGATGGTAAGTCATAGCTGCTAAACGTCTCCTGATGATGACTAATTTTAGAACCTGTCAGGATTTGTCAAGTTTGTCAGACATGAGCCGCTCGGTGTCTGTGCTGCCATCAACCCCTTCAACGCACCTGTGGCATGCTTTTTTCTAAAGGCTGCACCAGCACTGGCAACCGGGAACGTCATCATTATAAAACCCAGTGAAAAGACACCACTCGGATCCTTGGCCGTTGCGGCTCTATTTGAAAAAGCAGGTTTCCCTCCTGGAGTTGTTCAAGTCATTACAGGACCAGGCTCCACAGGCGCTTTACTTGCCGAGCATATGAAAATACGCAAAGTCAGCTTTACCGGCTCTGTCGCAACAGGCAAAAAGATACAAACCGCCGCTGCCCGTAGTAACTTGAAACGGGTCACACTTGAATTGGGAGGAAAGAGCCCAGCGATCATTTTCGATGACGCAAATCTCGATAATGCGCTAACCTGGACAATCAATGGGATATTGACGCGGAGTGGACAACTCTGCGTTGCTGCCTCGAGAGTATATGTCCAGAGGAGTATCGCAGACCAGTTCATCAAAGTTTACAAAAGAATGATGGAGGAAGCGGTGAAGTCTTTGGGCGATCCTCAAGATCCAAATACCGGACTAGGGCCCATGGTCGATCAGTCTCAGTTGGAGCGGGTGATTCAAATGGTGGAGCGAGGAAAATCCCAAGCTGAGCTAGTCGTCGGCGGCGTCCAGTACGGCGATGAAGGCTGCTATATGGAGCCGACGTTGTTTTTAAATCCCAAGGATGACGCGGAAATCTATCGGAATGAGGTCTTTGGCCCCGTCAGCATAATCAAGACGTTTGATACCGAGGAGGAAGTTTTGAAGCTCGCCAATGACACCGAATTTGGCCTGATGTCTGGTGTCTTCACACGAGATATCACACGAGCATTGCGGGTGTCCGCGGCCCTGGAATCCGGCGTTGTCGGTGTGAATTGTGTCAGTCTGCAAAACCTGCAAGTGCCTTTTGGGGGAAAGAAACAGAGTGGTATCGGACGGGAATTTGGGGAGTATGCGTTACGATTGTTCACGGAGCCAAAAACGGTTCTGATCAATATGGCAGCATAGTTGATCATTGTTGCAATAGAGAACGGGACAGCTTGGAAGTGTCTTCTTACTTGTGTGCTAGTACCATAACGAGCATGGGTGGTCGCTAGTCTAGTTGTTAATTTGGTATGCACAGCGTCATATCAACGGCCTACTATCAATGATTACTTCACTCTCTGTCAAACCATTATGTTCGAACTTAAGCGCGACTATAGTCCCCGTGTCCCTCTAACGCATACTTTAGTCCAGCGTCATGGCTCTTGTTTCCCCAGAAAAGTAATCAGTCCACCCTCACTACGATGAACCAAACATTTGCACATGGACTAAAAGGATTTTTCTCCCCGGCAACCTTTTGCTATAGTGTCATTCCTTCTGCGATATCGTGAGTTAAATGCACGAAATATTGGGGTCGGAAGTGTATTCCTTGCGCCTTTGCCGACCTTGGGTGGATCGAGACATGAGTTTGCCGACAGACGTCAACGGGATAGAGAACAATATATTGATTATCTGCCTAAGTCTGTTCATAGAATAGCAGCCTAGGTTCATCGTTCGCCTCCGGAGTATACTCCTGCCCAAGCGAAAACGGACTCTAGCTTTGATTAATCAAAAATGTACGCGCAGAAACGCTACAAGGTGCTTCGCGATTTCTTGGGGCTTCTCCATTGGTGACCAATGGCCAGACTCCACAACGACTTCTTCTAAATTCGGCACAAGCCCTCCCTCCTTCGCTGGCTTCATCATCTCCGGGAGGCAGACGGCGTCCTTGGTGCAAATCACGAATAATGTCGGCACCTCTATTGCCAAACTGTCTTTAGCGATAGTTGAATCCGACACAAATTGTACGTTTGAAGCAGTAGCCTTGTACCATATCAAAGCTGTGGCAAATCCATCCTTCCTGAATTGACTCAAGAACTCCTCTTTCCAATCCGGATCCCGAGCGTATGGTTTCAAGGGGACATCTTCATTGCCTTGTACGAAGTTTCGCATGGCGCCTGGAACACAGAACAACTCCTTCATCCAGTCATCTCCATCGCCATGCAGTACCTGCCACATTCGCTCCAGGTTGTCGTTTATGATCCCGGGAGCATCGGGCGCGGTCAAGAATTCCCAATATGAGAACTGTGGATAGCCCCACTCTCTTTCGGTCAGCTCATTGACGGTAGCCAGGTCGAAAGGTTGGTCCGATGGCACCATGTATGCGGTGTTGAGAAGGGCCACGCCGCTGATTAGCTCACGCTTGTGAAGATATGTGCGCTGAGCAAGTACGCTACCCCAATCATGACCAATGACGATAGTGAACTGGGCGCCCTCGTTCTCTAATATGTCCGCCAAGTCATCGGCTTGAGCATGGTACGCGTACTTACTCGTGTCAGTCGGCTTGTCGGTGCTTCCGTATCCCAAGCAGTCGGGTACAATTATTTTGTTTGGCAGTTTGCCAAGCTCCAATATCACTTTCCTCCATAAATGAGCAGAATCGGGAAAGCCGTGGATGAAGAGTAATGCTGGATGTTGCTTGGTAGACTCTCCTGAAGGGGAGACATAATATGTGTATTTGAGCAAACGCTTGGTCACAAGCTGAGTTCTTTTGAACGTGTCCATGAGAGACAGAAAGAATTCCTTGAGCGTATGATGTTCAAGAAAATAATAGCCTTTGTGTGGGCCAATGTATTGACGACAACAAAACTTCCTTTTGTCAGTGTATTTCCGCCACGCAGTTGATCAAGTTGGCTCTTAGACTTTGGTTATGTATAGAGATGTATAGATGATCAAGTTATTTAGGCTTAAAAATATGTTGGAAGTAGAGTTAAAATGCTAGAACGCGTCTTTTCTATAGTAAATGGGATGAATGCCGTTTTCGTTTTTCGCTGTGATATGGCCGGGGTCTTCCTGCGCTATGGCTGACATCTTATAACAATGCTGATAAGATCTTGCAGCTAATCCAACCTAGGGTTTCCCAATTTGAAGCAAACGTAGCTAAAAGTTCCCCTCAACCGAAAGCGGACCGAGAGTGTGCGAGCCGGGCAGGGCAGGGCCCAGTTGGGCATTCATTTTCACTTAGTCAATTCCAGTACCCGTTCCTCCTACTGACAGAACATACGGATGGCTTAGGATCTTACCGAATTAGCCATATGAACCAAGATTATTGGCCTCAATCCATTTCAGTAGCGCGACTCCGGGCTACATTTCCGTTCTCGGTAACTTACCGACCCCCTCATTCAATCTTCGGTTATCCGCTCCGCACTTTCGTTTTCGGGGTGGTCACATCCTTCGGCAGCCATTGTCCGGATTTCCTGTTCTCTGGCAAATAGCTTACACGGTGATCGCAACTCCGATCAAACTAAAAGTTCTCCGCAATGGTTTTACCAAACACCATTGCGGGCTCATAGACTTTGGGTGGTGCATAGTATGAAATAGCAATCTGACCTCTGCCAATCAAGCAGTGCATATAAATTACACTGATGTAGTTTCATTACGCACCATAGATTCAGTTACTCTCTCACGCGTGCGTTTATTGGATAAAATTAACAAACGCAACATGGCAACCAAGAGCAATTTCAAGGTGGTGATTGGAGGCGGTAGTATCACTGGGCTTGCGCTGGCCAACATGTTACAGCTCTACAATATCGACTTTATTGTGCTCGAAGCCTACGAAGACATTGCGCCGCAGGTGGGAGCAAGCATTGGTATGTTGCCACATGGCAACAGAATATTGGACCAGCTCGGCCTGTACCAGAAGATTTTGGACCTTTGCCCACCTCTGGACTCGTTTCATTTTCGCGACCATACTGGACATATCATATCTGAGTTTCGAGGTATGAACCGGTCTATGCATGAAAGGTAAAGTGCTCCCTCAGTTGGCGGAACTAGAGATCTGAGACTGAATAGGCACGGCTACCCAATCACCTTCTTGGATCGCCAAATGGTTCTTCAAGTACTGTACAATAACATTCGAGACAAGACAAAGGTCCTGACCAGAAAAAGAATCTCGAAAGTCACAGTGACTATTGACGGAGTCGTTATTCGGACTTCTGATAATTCATTGTACGAAGGCGACATTTTAGTTGGTGCCGACGGAATTCATAGCGCTGTGAGAGGAGAAATGTGGAGGCTTGCGAACGAAACGTCACCTGGCTGGATACCAGCAGATGAACATGCATGTGAGTTTGAGGTCGTTTTGACAAATTCTTTTCGCTCATTTGACACAGCTGTACCCTGCGACTATGGGTGCGTGTTCGGAATCTCCAACCCATGTGAGGGTATCGAGCCTGGAGCATCAAACTCGGTTTTCAAGAAGCACGAATCGTACATCGTCAATGGAGGGCCCGAAGGCCGTGTCTACTGGTTTTATTTCTTCAAGTTACCGCAGCGAGTCTACGGAGACGACATTCCATTCTACAGCAAAGCAGACGAGAAGAAGCTCCTTCTTCAGCGAGAGAACGACAACATCACGCCGAACTTGAAATTCAAAACTCTGTTGGCCAACAAGATCTCGTCGGTATTGGTGCCTCTCCAGGAATATGTCTTTAGACAGTGGTATTACAAGCGAATCATCACCATTGGCGATGCTGCACACAAGGTTCGCACATTGCACCCCCATGGAGACAGGGCTGTGTTAATCCTTTACAGTTCCATCCAATCGCGGGCCATGGCGGTAACGCTTGCATTGAGTCTGCAGCCACCTTGGTCAACATGCTCCGTGATGTACTTGCAAAATCGCACGGTGTCAAACCTACACTGGAGGACATCGAGTACGCGTTTGCTAGAACACAAGAGATCCGCCAGGCGAGGGCTACCATTCTCAAAACCCATTCGCACGAGCAACAGCGGAGTGAATCTCTTGACACTCGCTTGCATGAACTAGCTGCCTTCTATCTGTTGCCAATGACAGACGTTGAGGATGTTACATTCAATTTTTCCCGCAACATGCCACTGGCTGAAAAGTTGGACAGTCCCAACGTGAGTCATGTTCCGAGACTCATACCTTACAAGGATGAGCTCCTATCTATTCCAGTGCCTAGGGGACGAACTAAATGGTACATGATGGGACTGTATCTTTTCGTCGCCGGGCTCGTTTACTATGGTATGTGGGTCAGGCCCGCTCACTGGGGGCTTCAAAGTCATTTGGAAACCATCTTGGCTACTGGAAAGTTCCTCGGTGCTCCAGACTTTCCTCTCAAGCGCAAATATACCTCTATCCAGTCCATCGACGATTATTTGGTATTCTTGACAGCGGTGTTTATGCCGGGGGTGAACAATTGGGACCCGAATTTTGGGCTGCTCCAAAAGTACTTTCTCGGGATGCTCATTCAGCCCATCGCTGTGTATTCAGTCGAGTCATACAGGAAACGCAACGCGCTGAGCCCTATCGCACTGTGAGTACCGAACCACTTTCATACTGTTGAACACACGACTAATCTGGTGTCAGAATCCCGGTCTGGCTCACATTTGTTCAGTGGGCTGGTGTTGGAATTTTCATGCCAATATACTACGCCGTGTATACATATATTTCGGAGCCAGAACCCTACTGGTGGCCTCTCAACCGAGAAGTACCAGTTCAATACGCCAAGCCGATGATATGGGCCGTCACAATTGGCTACGTCCTTCCGACCATCCTGATGTTCGTCCCCTGGAAAGACCCAGATACAGTTCAGAACTTTGAGGTTCTATGGCAAGTGTCTCCAATGATTGTTCCTCTCCTCTGTGGCATTATTGGGAGCTGCGGCACAAGGAAGAATTCGGTACAGGTCCAACGGAAAGCCGGACAGGTTTTCCCAGACCTTCCTCATCTGAAGTCGCTCTATGTCTTCACAGGTGCATTAGGATTAGCCCTGCATATCTATTGCTTGGTTGAGATATTTCTATCTGCTGAATTGAGCTTGAACTCAGTGTTTCGGCCTTCATTGTCCGCTGAGGAAAAAGCCTTGGGCGAAGGCCTCAGAAATCTGTTCCTGGTAGACTTCTGGGGTTTTCAGATTGCTACCTACATTTGGCTATGCATGGCTGTCTGGGATCTCAATCGCATGGGGCGGTCAACTGTAAATTTGGGAAAGGCCTTCGTACTGATCCTTTTGAGCAGTGTGATTCTTGGTCCAGGTGCCACTATGTCAGCTGTTTGGTACTTCAGGGAGATTTCCCTAGCGAAAACCTCCTTTGCTCCATATCTATCGCAAAGATGAGCGACCATCCTCATGATATGGAGGGTCTACAGGAAGATGCGTTTGTGGAATACCGTATATATCCAAGTTTGCCAGGATTATGATACTGGCATAACAGGATAATTACTCAATTGAAATGAAGATTACTGCGCCCAACCTATAGAGTAGAACATGGTTAATATATGTTTTATTGCTATCTCCCAGACTCCCGGCAGATTTTGACTAACCAAGATGGAAAACATGAGATTATTGTTGTTTCGATATTGGGTCATAAATGCAACTAATACCTCTACTCAGCCACACCCAAATACTAACAAATATCATCAAGTTATCGATACACACTTGCCGTCACCGTGTCATATCTCACCTACATCTATGGCGGCTAGTATGATGATCCTCGTGATTTGTAGGTAACATCAACCAATAGTCAAAAGAATTTGATTTTCAAATATTTTTTATTGCTCAAGAGACGAAGTAGCACCTTAGACATCTACCATATATATTGATAGAGGTAGGATAAGATTCAAGAGGCCATGGGACCATGTCCAAAGTAAGCCCTTACCGGCTGACCTATGAAACGTTGTTAACTCTACTGTCTGTTGAACATCTTATAGATGACAGGAATCAAAGTTTGACGTTTATTAAATCATATGGTAAATATATTTATAGCGGCCCTCGATTGTGAACTCAACAAATATTAATATTGTGTAGAGCGATGTCCATTGTTGCCTCCTTTCTTGACACGAAATACTTTTCGACGCTCGGTAAAGACTGTGTAATTCTGGTAGATCCATCCCCTCCATTCACAGGTCGAAATCAAATAGGAAAAAGTGGAGTGGTAATATCTCCTTCGAGAAAAGGCTGATGCGCAACATGTTTACGCAACGCCTGGCGCTGTGCTCGCATGATGGTCGTCCACAGAGGGCCTTTTGAATTCGCTGACATCATTTCCCAAATGCACGGCCTCACCAGAAAGACTCTCCTCCCTAGCCGAGAGACCTAGGAATATGGCATCGACGATGAGCTGTACTATAAAAGTGAATCCGACAAGCCAAAACGTTACAACACCGTTATAGGCGAGGGCTCCGGTCTTTACAGTATGGACGCCGGTAGCGAATGCAAACAAAATCGGCATAACGATATTGACGGGAATAAGCCATTTGGGGAATAACGGTCGAGTCCGAGTGTCCAAAATGATAGCGTAGACAAAGGCGAAATTTTGCACCATAAATGTCGGCCAAGGCATCCTAAATAATAACATTTCAGTATCCAAATGTCAGACGTACGCGTATAGTTTACTTACAAGGCCACAATCCAGAAGAATTCATTCAGCATTTGGGTTATTTCTGCGGGCCGATCGGGTCGAAATGATGCAATACACAAGACAACACCAGGCAACATAAATGTCCAAACCCCAGCCGATGCCGACGCAAGTTGTAATTGGTGAATTATATAAGGGACATTCGGGATTCGTCGGATCTGGTTTGAGATACATGCCGAAAAAGGTAAATAAAACCCTCCTGAGATCATCAAGATGGCACCGCCGGCACGAATGCGAGTGATATGGTCCACGTAGTCTAAGAGAAATCAGCGTACTGCATAAACCCGCATACCAGAGCCGGACCATCTAAAAGGTCTCATGACTCGGGTGTCCTATCATTCAATGAAAGGACGTTGTCTCGATAGTGGATAGATACTCTTTGAAGTTGTCAGTATATAATGCTCAAGAATTCCCCAGACGAAACAGCCAAGATGTTAGTGCACGAGATGTAAGGGTATAAATTCACTTACAACATTGAGCAATTGTCTGGGCATCCCAACTTGGGTGGGGTGGGGGTATGAAATCTGCAATGGCAAAGGCCAGTATGAAGAAGATTCCAGCACAAGCGCCACAGGTGGCACAATAATATTGAATGGCGGTGTAACTGAGTAGCCACGACCGTGAAATACTAACAGTCAAACCATTCAGGTAGCTGTTGATGCCCATTTTGCCGGTCGCACTGATGAATTCGGACGGAGGACGAATGGAGAGAATGTTGTGAAAAAGCGAGTATACGGCTCAGCAACGTGGTAGAGCATAGAGAACAGCGGATTCTAATAGATGACAAACATCGAGTCAATGTATATATATATATACACGTATAGATGCGTATTGAAAGATTTCTATAGACTACACGACTTCTCATGATCTTTCCACTGCCGAGTAAAATTGGTATTGACGGGGAAACCCGATCCTCCTCCATTCTGAATTAGGCCACTGGTCTGGTTATCCGGTTGTTCCGAGACGTCCTGGTGGTTACCACGGCATCTCGCAACATGTACTCCAACTATCATATTGGTATAGCCCTCAAATCGGGATTTCTTGTAAACAGCCATTTTGGAGATACTTTTGGATCATCATTGGATTTCTCGGACCCGAAATTCCTGTTCAAGCTCTGTGCACGGGAGCGTGATCTGCTGGTGGTGGAGGTGGGTCAAAATGCAGCCTGGCTGTCGTCCGAGTGGCTACAAGCTGTCGGCCTTCGCCGGCCATAGGCCCGGGAACTTCCCACCCGGACTAGGTATGTTGCGGGGTAGCTTTAGATAATTTGCAAATATTGCAGAAATAATTGCATCTCATCATACCGATCGGGTTGGGACGACCGGACTGCCATGAGCCTGTGGGGTCAACATTGTCACTCAAAATACCAGATCTCATCCCCGAGCTTAAAGAGAATTTATGATATAGCTCTGGTGGTAGGGATATTGTACAGTTCGTGCGGGATCTTGGCGATATATAATCACCGAGACAGATGTATCGATGGAGGTCACGAACAATCACGATCTCACAGTTTACACGCTGCACAATCTTTGCATGTTGTTGTCCGTCAATCGTCAAAAGATCTAAAGTTTACGCTGATACACATGTGGGCAATTGAATTAAGGCGTTGCTTGGATCGCAGAGTTACATCGTTGACAGGATAAAATCATTTGCAGATACACTCTTCTCATGACTGTCTAAGAATCGCTGAACTTCCTCCAAGAACAGGAAGATAGAACTACGCGGACGTATTTTCTTTTTCTTTCATAGATATTACTGTGCTCATATTGATATTGACTTCTGTTGGGAAAGATTCAGGGCGTGAGCATGAAAGAGAGAGTGAAATGCGCCTGGTTAGGGGTACCGCCAGTTCGGGCCCGCCTCATTGTTTGGGCCATCAAAGGGGTTGTTTGTGGAAAAGGACTCATCAAACGACCAATCCTGTGCGAACCCAGAAACTAACTCACTTGGAAATCCACCCTGCTCATCACAACATGCCATACCAAATGTGCCTGAAAATTGTCGAAACTCGTCCATAACCAGCATGTCATCAAGCTGCGACATGGGGTCCATTAAATCCATCCCCACCATCGGATTGTATTGGTGTGACTGTCGCTGATGTGGCTGCCCCTGGTGAAGCGCTGGCGAACCACCATCCATATTCTTGGGAGAGGAAGTGGGCCTGGTTCGCCCTTGGCTGACATTACCCGTATTTGGCTTGGTGGAAAGGTTCAGTGCATCTGTGATTACTGCATTTGTCAGCTTATCGAAAAGCTCACATGAACGACGGGAGGCATTCCACCGCTCGCAGATGGCCACCAAGACGTTCGAGCAGGCACGCGTTGTCTCGACAATACTAAGGATACCAGGGACTAGTTGTCGAACGGTTGGATCTCGGAGTATCCTGCCGACGCAATAGATGTAAGCTAGCCCGCCAAGGAACACGGCATGGAGGGTTATCCAAGAGCAATTAAGTCTTCGCTTTTGATGGAGATCGCTGTACGATGTGATAGACCCTTTAGCTGCATTGAGAAGGATTATCAAATCCGGCTCCTCATCTTCGGTGTCCGGCACCATAGTGGGGTGTGGCAGAGACGGAGAAGGTCGGTAGAGAAGGAGGATGGCATTGTTATAGACAGCTTTATACCAGTCGAGGCTCAGGAAGCTCGAGGTGTAGTCTTGGTTGACCTGCGATTGAGATAAATGAAGATACTGTATGTCGTCCCACCAAGCGTTCAACTCCAGATAGACCTTCCGCCGCGTCTGCCTCTTCCCCCAAATCGATGTCTTAGCAAAACTTCTGGAGTTGTAGAAGAGGCCTAGTATTTGTCCTGACAGCCGTCTTATTCGGATAAGGTGCAGGAAGGGTGATGTATTCTCTCGTAGGCTGTCTGCCATTGGCATTTCTATTGTGATGGGTAGTTCTGGGCTGAAAGACTGGTCGTCCATATGGGAAGGGAGCGGTACATCTATCTCTTCATCCCTGATCACTACTGGTCTTCCAAGTGTGAAGCTTACAAGCCTTTAATGCCAAGAAATGTTAGTAAATGAAAGGCCCACGTTCCCACGATCCAGTTATCGTTCGCTGGATAGACATACCTGTCCAAGTTGTAAAGACACCAGAAGCATCTTCTTCTCATCTCTTCTTCCAGAGATATACCATCGACAGATAGTGCCAGACCCTCAGGCCTGTGCTTCATAGACTTTCGCTCAAGGTGTAAGCCAAGCTCGATACATATACGAGCTCCAATCCCCACTAGATGCCATACATTTGCGCTAGTGTCACGCAAATTGCTGAATATGGCATGCTGGCAGATGAGCAATATGGACTTCAGTGTCGTAAATCCGTCCATCTCCATCATTCTATCCACCTTCCTTGTTGCCGCGGCGTAGTATTCCGAGGCTCCAGCGGTAGACTCGCCAAAACGGTTGAAGTTGGATGCTCCGATAGCCAGAACCATGTCAAAAGCGAAGGCATCGAAATTGTTCGACTCGTAATATCCGGGCTCGTTGTATATCTTATCCACTGTCCCCAGGAAACTTGGTCGATGTAATAAGGGAAATGTGATGTGTGTATGCTGAAAATACGTGTCTATGAAAGGCATGGCCACAGAGCGTGTTGCCAAGGGCGCGTTGCCTGTAGGCACGGGCGGACTGGATACGAAATTCTGTCTTCTGCCATCATCCGAGAGCTGGTCGATGGTTAAGAGAGAAATGCCACTTTGTGCATGCAGCACCTTGCTGACAATCGTGGCGAGGCCGACGCCACTACTTGAGCCGAGGTAACGTGTTTCCCCGGTCGCAATTAAGGATAGGTAGCCAACTTCTAGAGCAAAGACATCATCCGAATCTTCTGAAGAGGATTCGGCGGGACTCAGCATAGACCCGCCGGGCGAGAGGCTGTTCCCGGACGTAGGCTGTTGCTGCTGGGGCGCTGCTTCTTCGTGCTGGGAAATCGCCGGTCCCAAAGGTTCTGTCGCTTCGTGCTGAGGGTTCGTGAGGGCACGCCGCAAATTACTGTTCTCCTCCTTCAGTCTTTGAACTAAATTCTCCATGCTGTCAATATAGTTCCGTGGCAGGTTCCGCCGGCGCAATTTGTCGGCATGGAGACAGGAAGCCCCAGCTTTTTCGCACGCGCTGCATTGTGGAAATCGACGGTCGCATCGCGTCTTGCGAGCATGGCAACGATCACAAGCTTGCATATCTTCGCGTTGCTGCGCTTATCTCGATGGGTCGGTCTTTTTGCTTGGAAGAATTAATTCAAAATTTCTTTTTCTATCGCATGGCCGTCCCGTTCTCAAGAATTATACCGTCGTAGCACTAATCGAGTACGAGACTTTCGGAACAGGGTATTAACATGATTTGGAAAAGTGCTTCGCGGTCGATGCACAACGCGAAGCAAACCGACACTTTCCCCACATTCATCCCGCATTCCCGCATCCCCGCATCCCCGCACTGAAGCCATCTATAACCCCGGTGCCCCGTCTGACAGTCTAAGCAAGTCGATGGAAGTTGATTGGAAATGGTGTTCTAGGGTAGAAATCAAGTGGGCTGGGGGCCCCTAAGACTATCCTCTTATCCACTAGTTCCTCCCATACATGTACGTTCTCTGTCTGAGACGCTCACTGGGGAACAGCGGCCCTCCACTATCCCCTGGGAGACCGAAACCGCCTTTTAGAGTGGGGCTGCGCTTTTAATGAATGAGAATTTAGGATCGTGAACTTTGTACCCTATAATACACACAGATACCTCGGGGGAAAATACCGTTAAGCTAAACATTTCGATAATAAAACTAATTAACTTTTTAACATAAATTAAAAAGTGAGGTTATACCTAGTCGTGCCAGCGCTTAGAGGGCCACTAGATCGTCCTCTTGTGCCTTGAACTGCCTACATTGTATCGATTTGCCTTCGAAGTTGTTGCCGTTGTACTCGAAGTACTTAAGCAGCCCCACTCTAAGAGGCAGTTTCGGTCTCCCAGGGGATAGCCTGGTGGGAGGGTTGCACGACGCTACTACGAAGCGTTGAAAAAAAAGAATATGTAGATAATTTGGCATTGTATTAGATGGGACTGTTCCTCGGTTTCGTCTCAGTAGGGCCAGTACCGGTCTCTGGTTGGATGGTCGATAGATGGGTTGTGATGGTAAGGCTCACGCTTGTCCCCACTTTCCCAGATCGATATATCGTATTTTGAGGCAGACACGAGCCTTCAAAAATGCCGCGGTTCCCAGCACGAAGGACAATTCGCTTCTCTTTAACTGTAACACAAGGTGAAAACAGCTATGGATGGTTTCGAAACACCAGAGATCTGACAACTGGGTTCCACAATCACTTCGGGCAACTTTTCCTTCGATCAACATTTAAGACGCGCTTGATCGACCGATATTGAAACTTTGGCTATGGATCGGCAGCGATTGACCGGGGTCGCATCCGCTAGACTTTCCTCCCAGCGCGCATTTTGACGGCCGGGTCAATTGGCATCGGGCGCGTTCTCCGTGCCGACAGCCCGACGATCAGTAGATGGGTAATCCGAGGTACCCTCGGCGATCGCCGACCATCAGCCCCCTCTAGCGAAGATGCCGCCTACGTGCCGGCCACCAACGGTACCAGTCCTACAAGTGAATTCGACGCGGCCGTGACCGAGTCACAGGTGCAAGAATTAAACCGTTACCATGGCCGGGTCGAGAGACAATGCCAAGCCGTCAGGGCTGAAATACTGTTTGACAAAGGTTGCGCATTACCACAACTCAATACATAGTATGCCAACGTGGGCCACAATCCGCCCGCATTTGATCTTACTACCGACACTTGACCACCGTGTCAAACAAGGCCCAAGTTTTACTTGACTCATTTCTCACTGTTAATGCCTCGAGGCAAAATGGAAACTAAACGTCCGATAATTGTTGGCAATGTGGCTGGGGCAATGGAGGACTGCCCTTATGCAATGTCCGTACTCATCCAGCTCTATGATGGGCTATACTTGCGCAGACACGCTAATTCTCGCCCAACTAGGCTTCGAATGATTTCGGATGGGTTTCTTGATGCTATTACCGGCGATTGGCTGTCTGAATTGAATATCGCATGGAATGCTATCCGGAAGTCCGAAGACCCTACTTTAGGTTATGAAGTTGGATTCCTAGAACAGTTGGATGACTGCATTGACATCATTGCCAGTACCAAGATCAAGCTTGTCAGCAATGCGGGAGCTCTCAACACTCCCGAGTGCACTAAGAAGGTTATAGAAATCTGTGAGAAGCACGGGCATGGCCACCTCAAGATTGCTTACATCGAGGGCGACGATATCAGCGACATTGTAGTCGATAAAGCAAAGCAGGAAGCACTGGGCGGCATCGTACATCTCGACCACCCTGAACGAACACTCGAAAGCTGGGGTAGAAAGCCGCTCTGTGGCGTTGCCTACTTTGGGGCGTGGGGGATCGTGCAAGCTCTAAGAGACGGCGCAGACATCGTCATATGTGGCCGCGTTACTGATGCCAGTCCCGTCATCGCCCTGGCTGCATGGTGGCATGGATGGGATCATGATTCGTGGAACCAATTGGCTGGAGCTCTGGTTGCCGGACGTACGTGCTGCCGTTCCAAGTGTTGTTCTTGCGACTATCTACTTTGGCATGAAATCGGAGTGCTGACCTGCATCGGGAACCAGATCTCATCGAATGCGGACCATACGTCACCGGCGCAAACTTCTCGGGGGTTCGATCACGTCTGGATGGCATGGTAGATCTGGGATTTCCAATCGCAGAAATAGCGCATGATGGTACGACCATTCTGACGAAACATCCAAAACACGCCGGTTTCGTAGATGAACTAAATGTCCGCGCTCAATTCTTGTACGAGATCCAAGGCACTCATTACATCAACTCGGATGTCGTGGCTGACATCCAGCACGTCAAAATCGAAAATACTGGCGAGAAAGACCGTGTGAGAGTGTCCGGGGCACTTGGCAAGCCGCCCCCGCCGACCACAAAAGCTATCATAGTAGCTACGGGGGGATTTCAGGCCGAAGCTACTTTCTACATGAATGGTCTCGACCTGGATGCAAAAGAGCGGTTCATGAGGCAGCAGATTGAATACGCCTTCAAAGACTTGAATCTTATGGAGCTGAGTATCGAGAGATATGGTTCTGGTGCGATCAACCCAAGCAACCAGGCTCTGGGTACAGTGTCAGTGAGAGTCCTAGTAAAGGGCCGAAATAAGGAGGACATTGCCGAGAATGTTTTTCGGAAGCACATATATGCTCTCCGCATGCAATTCTACGCAGGTGAGAGTTCCATCGTCGAATGTCGAGATGTTCAACACGTAGCTGACTATACTTGGGTAGGTTATCACATGTCTTTAGACTTTCGTACCATGGCACCCAGAATGTTCATGGAACTCTTTCCAGGCATCGTTTCGTTTGAAAAGCTACCGCACCGTGTTGTCATGAACGATCAGACCACCGAGATCAAACATCATGGCATCACTGCCCCGCTAACTGGGAAGCGGCCAAGCTACGAGACAGCAGCCCCCACGGACCTGGAAAGCTTCGGATTCACCAGTAGAGTAGCATTGGGATCAATCGCACACGCTCGATCTGGTGATAAGGGCGACAATTGCAATGTGGGCTTCTACGTACGCCGGCCAGATGAGTACAAATGGCTTCAGTCTTACCTGACTGTCTCCCGCATCAAGATGCTGCTGGGAGAAGATTATAAGGAATCCGTGGCCGTTGAACGATGCGAGTTTCCCGATATCTTGGCTGTTCATTTTCGTTTGCTTGACTTCCTCGGTGGCGGCGCCGCCAGCAGCACCAGGATCGACATGCTGGGCAAGGGCGTCGCTGAATATCTTCGGAGCAAGTTTGTGGATGTTCCCGCCAAGTTTTTGAATGATCCAATATCTCTGAGTTGAAAGACTGAACAGGGAGATCAAGGTCAGAGTCATCAGATTTGTTTCCGGGCACACCATTTTCCTATCCTAGAGCTACATTGTGTAAAGTTCATTCATTTGCATGCCCTTATATTTCGCTACTCCAGACCTTTATGGGTTGTTCGTGAATAGATTTGGATTTTGCCCTGTGCTCGAAGCCACAAGTCTGGCTGTGACAATCTGTGAATCGTTCTTTTTCAACTTGTCTTCATCTTGACTAGACTTAAGACTAGTCAAGGCCAATGGTCAGTATGTTAAGCCGATTCGATTATTTTAATCCCTGAGTACAAGCTTGGCTTGGAAACTGTGTCTATGGCAATAGAAAGCCAAGTCAGCTTCATAGTCTCCAAAGTTTACTGGCCACGTGCACCATGCAATATTAGGATGGTCTACGATATCATGGGGTGAGTCTTCACCCAAGCCGAATGCGGTTCACAGCTTCCGATTCTAGCAAAGTTGTATTTATGACACTTCACCATGCACCGATAATTGATGATTGAGGGCAAGCGTAGCTTTCCAGATCCATCGGCTTAAGAAGCAATTTGGAGTGGTTCGGTGGCCGGGAGAGGCTTTTGATTCATCAACGTAGTCAACGCAAGGTTCTTTGTCCTACGCATTGTGACTATATATTTTCTCACTCCTATTCTCGCCAAGTTTCTGTATCCATTTTGTCATGATATCATAATATTCTCGCGTCGACTCCAAGCGAGGGTACGTATAGAATGCATGTGGCAAGCCAGGATGTGCCACTAGAGACACTTCTACTCTGTTGAAAACCCATGTCAGCATTTGATGGAGCATCGCAATGAATCTGTAGACTATCGTATTCTTACCCACTGTATTTCAGCGCTTGGGCGTAAGCCAGGCCCTCGTCGCGCAGCGGATCCATGCCAGCGACTTGGATCACTACTGATTGTTAGTTCTCATCTATATCCTCGAACTTGGAAGAGCTGATATGACGGACGTGCTGGTGGTAGGCCGACCAGAGATCTCGCCAGAAGTGGACTTGCGCGTGAATCTGCTGCACCGCTGGGAAGATAGTAAGACCAGTATAGCCGCATGCGTGCTGCATTGACGATTGGCGCATTCGCATTTTGCGTGTAAGAACCGTATTCGTACTTGGACCGAGGGAAATGGTCTGGATGACACGTTACAGGAATATTGAGCACCTGCCCAATGATACCATTTATGCCCTCATCACGTACTATTTGAGCCAGAGCGGCCACCTAAAAAGCATTAGAAAGAATTGCAGGAGATATAGTGATCCATCACGAGCTTACAATATTTGCCCCCGCGCTACCGCCACCAAGAATGATGCTATCCTTTTCCACTCCTAGCGACTTCGATGATGATATACACTATGAGATTTTAATATTCCTACTTCGAAGTAAATTTCACGCAATAATGACCGTACCCACAAGAGAACGTCGTAGCAATCGTTCAGGGCGTAGGGGAAAGGATATTCGGGTGCCCTGAAAAGCGTCAGTGAGGGATGGTCGGGAGATATAAATGGGGGGATGTTATACTTTCGGTAATCCACGCTTACAACAACAGCTTCATTTTTCGCGGTAATAAGACGGTTCTGGGCCTCTTCTGTCTCCGGGCTGCCGACAGTCCATCCTACAATAATGTTAAACTTTGTTTCGCTTAGAAGCCGACCGAATTGGTCCTTTGAATTGAAATACCTCCTCCGTGTATATTGAAGAATAGCATATGGTTTTGGCCTAAGTTGAGGGGCTCATAGATACGTATACTGATATCATGGCCATCTCGTACGGGGACCTTTGCCTCTCTGATACTAATATCACATCCTGGTATAGGTACATCAGTTGGCATAGGCGGAGGCCTGTACGGAACCTTGCGGAACTCCGCTATTGGCAGACCATACAGCGTCTCAATAACCCTTTCTATCTTTTCGTGCTCGGGCGCTACTCTGGCCCACTCAGGGCTCATTTCGGACATATGAGAATACTGACTGGCGCCAGCACTGCCATTTAGAAGGCTTTCCATGTCTCTCAAAAGGTGACAGGTATGAAAATATGGCAACCAGGGTGCAGCGGTTGCGAAATCCAGGCTCGAACTTAGCTTTCGCGTTGGTGGACAAAATCAGGGACGATTAGTCAGCGAAGAGACCCCTGACGAAAATGAGAGATAAATCCAACCAAGAGAGATGTATGCGTTGGCTTTTCGCTCAGACTTCTGCAGAGAAGTATATTGGTGGGAAGCAAGGTCATTCAGTCTTGTCCACAAGATCCGGAAATTTCGGCCCTGCTGCCGATGACCTCGGATAAACCGTCGTTGTCGGGATGAGCTAGGCGTTCGCCGTGTATCCAGCCACCTTTACCATATGCAAGCAGTACAAATTTGGTTTCCGATTCCGTATCTTACATATCACGGTACCCTCCACCTCGGAGATAGGGACCGAATTTGGAAGGGACCGAATTTGGAAGGGCCATTTTCATTCAGTCTCGTCCAATTTTTCTTTCTTTGGGATCCATCTGTATCATTATCCGCTAGGCGGCTCTATTATCGCAATACTTCACGATGCTATGGACTAG
This sequence comes from Seiridium unicorne, assembly GCA_039778275.1. Taxonomy (NCBI): domain Eukaryota; kingdom Fungi; phylum Ascomycota; class Sordariomycetes; order Amphisphaeriales; family Sporocadaceae; genus Seiridium; species Seiridium unicorne. The sequence goes on from JARVKF010000101.1 coordinate 391,624, forward strand.
CAACCTAAGTGGCTTTTGAACCTAGCGCATACGATTTTGATCCGTATACTAAATTGCCGGTCCAGAATAGGGGGACTCTCTATTCAAGCCATGTCAGTCCCCGAGTACAGGGATACAGGCGCTATAGATGTGTCTCAGCGCTTTGAACTCGACAAACTAATAGACAGATCCATAATCATTACCGGAGGTAAGAGAATCCACTGTGATCGTCTTGGTGAAATGGTAAGGTGCTGATTGCTAAATTAGGAGCAAGTGGTCTTGGTCTAGCATACACGAAAGCATTTGTCAATGCTGGGTAATACCAAATCCCCAATTCCCTCTATGCCCTGAGCCCATTAAGTCGATTAACTCCAAGTTCACAGCGCTTTCGTTACTATCGCCGACTACGATGAGCTTGCAGGCAGAAAGGTCGAGGCAGATCTCGCGCCGTACGTGATCCTCAACTTGGATTCCTTGCCAGATAGCAACAGAAATATCACTGATGCAAGAGGTTTCTAGCAAGGCAAAGTTTATAAAATGCGACGTACGCAGTTGGGATGAACAGGTTGCCGTATTTGAGGCTGCCGTCACCACATCCCCATTCAGGAGCATCGACGTTGTCATAGCGAATGCGGGAGTTTTTGGGGCAGATGATCTCAACACTGTGCAAGGTGAGCTCAGGCCCCAATTTCGGAATGGCTGAAGGGAAAGTCCCTTGCTTTTCAACTCATCACTTCTGCTTGGCAGATCCATCGCAACCGCCTATCAAACCGGACCTGCGCATCATGGAGACCAATCTAACTGGTACGGCATACACGGCAAACCTGGCAATGCATTACTTCAGGCGCCAGACTCCAAACATCCCCCGGGATCGTTGCTTGATAATCAAAGGGAGTATTGCAGCTTACGCTGACCAGCCTGGGTCGCCACAATATAACATGTCCAAATGGGGTGCGCGAGGATTGTTCCGCAATCTTCGCCGGATCTCATGGAGAGACAACATCAGGGTCAACTTTGTCGCCCCATGGTACGTAACTGTTGTTATTGTATCGCATATGATAGTTGAAGAGTATGGTTCGCAGCTGACTTCCAAACCCTCTTAGGTATGTTCGCACGCCTATCTTGCCAGATAGTGTCATCGAATATCTTGCTTCAAAAGGCGTCAAATTTGCGAGGGTAGAGGATTGCGCTCGCGCGATGCTCAATATCGTTGCAGATGAAGGAATCAACGGTAATATCGACCATTTATGCCATGTGTGATGAGAAGCGAGGCTGACAACAGATTTGTAAGGCCGATCGTTCGGTATTGTACCCCGGGAAGAAGCACCTGAAGGCTATATGGATATGAATCACGATGACTACCATGAAGGAGACTTTCTGATGGACTGGCAAAAGATTGTACTAGCAACTTCGGAATCCATTGTAAGCACGACCTAAGTGATTTTGCGAAAGCTCTGAAAAGATAGCTTCACACATTTGGAACAACTTTAATTTGTGGAAGAGGATGGTTGATTGGAATAAATCACATGATTGCTACCCACCGGGGCATGGCGGACGGTCCTTTCGAGGCTGCAACTTGGTTGCGACGTCTTCTCGGTTCAATTATGGTAGGCTTTTGATAATACTGGTAATTCTCCGCATTCTACAAACACTATCATTTTAGACACCGGAAATGTTGATAACCTATCTTATTTGTTCCCACAAGCAGAAATTGATTACATTAACAAATTATCCATCGATATCTTATGCATTATTGTTTATCTTTCTTCCTTCCTTCCTCTTCTCGTGTCCCCCTGGGGTCCTCTTCCTAACATGCTTTTCAACCTCTCTTCATTATTCCATTTGTGAATATTTCGTACAGTCACCTGCCAACGTGGAAGAGAGGTGCACTAGCGCTCGGAAGTGGACATTGCCGACATGGCAGCTAAACGAGTGTTGCACGGCAAAAGCCGAAGAGCACAAACTCCGAGGAATAGGTATGTAAGGAAAGACCCACTCTGATCGGTAAAAGGCCCGAAGCAAGTCAGACCAATGCCAGTTGTCAATTGGCAATGCTGGTTCAATATGAGAAGTCGTCGGAGATAGCTCTGTAGGTCAATGACGTATGAGTACCAGCGCATCACCCAGAAGAGGACCAGGCTGGGCTTATATCAATCCAGACCATATTATTGATTTTCTTTCTTAGAATAGCTCTTCCACCCTATTGACTAACCTGCGGCACTGGCCATCGTGGAAAAACGCTAGACTCAAAGGAGTTTATCCCGAGGGTCGGAGTGACGAGGAACAAGGACGCCATAAATATCAGGGCGCAGAATGGCACAAGAGACGTTGGAAGATATAAGAGACGTTGAGGTCAGCGTATCAGTGGATGACAAAGATGACCTCGAAAACGTGCCAATACTTCCAGTCGTTCAAAAACCCGTAAGGAAAAGAGCTCGTCGAGCATGCGCTGGGTGCAGAAGACGGAAAGTGAGGTGCGACGTGCTCAAGCATGGTCCGCCGTGCATGAATTGTGGTCTGGACGGCGTAGAATGTGTCATTCTGCCAAGGGCGCGTAAATGGTGATAGGTCCTTCCACCTTCTATGCGGTGCTTGATTGGATACTGAGCTACATCTAGGCAAGATGCCGATAAGGAGTGTCGTGACGACCAGCGCACGGCCACAGCATCAGACATTCTAACCGATGGGCTCTTGCCCGGCTTACCATGCGATGATTTACCGAACATTGGAGGCGACTTGGAACCGACCCGTGATCTTCATTGGCAAGATCTGTTTTCTGGCGTCTTTGACGATACTTTGGATGATTCGACAATGGGACTAAACAGGCCAAGTATGTACCTCCAAATCTATCCCTTCCTACTGTGTCTCCTTCTAGGCATTTACCGATTTGCGACAGTCCATTCCGTACCAAGCCAGTCCGCCCAAGTGATTGGCAAATTCGTTCTCTTTGTGAGCTACCCCTTTATCGATGCTGGTGCCATGTGGCAACTTTCACAGCTCGATCTATCATTCCTGGATCAGAGCGGTTGCCTTCAATTGCCAGTGAAACAAATCCTAGATGAATTCGTGAACGAGTACTTTACGCACGTCCATTGCTTCCTTCCACTACTGAATGAAGCCGAGTTTTGGACGACTTATGCAACCGAGGCGACGGCTCCGCCAGCTGAGCGGAAGCTATCATTAATCGTTTTTCAAGCCATACTCTTCATCTCCTGTCCGGTAAGCCTTCCTACACCCTCGCTGGAAAACCATGCTGCTCCTCTTCGATAGGCACTGACAATCCGCCAAGTACGTCACACTGGCAACCCTCCAGCGACTGGGTTTCGCCTCGGTTCCTGAAGCGCGTGCGGAATTTTATTCTAGAGCAAAGGTGCGATAAATCTACTTGTCTAACCTAGATACCTAGTTGACTTGTATTTTTAACAACGCCATGCAGCGCCTCTTCGACATTGAGCACCATAATCATGATGACATTCTTAGTGCTCAAGTCGCACTTATGCTTACGTATCACGTACCAGACGTCAGCGATCGGACCAACACTCTTTGGTTAGGCAAGGCTATTCACTACGCGCGCAGTGCACAAGCGGACCGCTATTACATGAGAGATTCCGAGTCAGAGAGGTCAACACTGAAGCGTCTCTGGTGGTGTTGTGTCTTGCGCGATACGATTATGGCGCTGGGGCTGCGGCGACCTTTGCAAATTCGACCCGGAGACTTCGATTTTAGTCAATCTGGACTTTCACAGCGTGACTTCGAGAGTGAGATTCTTGGTCACAGCGTGTACAGCCCGCCTGCGAAAAAGGTTCTAGTACAGCTGGTAGTCTCGCTCTGCGAACTGGCCATCACGCTCAATGGGGTTCTTGTTGTCTGTTTTCCCACAGACGGCATGCATAATCTCCTGGACTCGGAACAGAGACTTTCGAATATTACAGACTGCTTGGAGTCATTGCAAAGGTGGTACGAAAAGACTTTCGTCACCTTCCAAGCTCAGGTGCGGTTTTCTAAAGTACACGACTCACTGATCCTCTTCACCAACATGGCTTATATATATTATCAGTAGGTCTTTCTCCTATCAATTTCTCAGTGTTGCTTATAGATATCGATAGTACTGCCAAGTTGGTGCTGTATGATCAAATACTACTCCTCTCCAACCTTTCTCGCGCGGATGGCGAGAGGCACAATACATGCTTGGTCGCATCCCAGATTGACGGTCAATTTCGCGACATAAGGGATCATTTAGTGGAACTAGAGTCCCTTGGACTTATCAGATACCTACCAAACACATTGTAAGAAAGTAGCTCTCTTCCAGATTGGTCAATCCTTCCATCTGACATTGCCCAGTGTTGCATTAACAACCTACCCCTTCATCTGGAGTAGGTTAGGCGATGAGTTTGTCGATACCGTTTCGAAAGCGCCGGAGAAAGAGCAAAAGGTAAACCCCGATTTATACACCGACGTCCTTCGAGAATTCTCAGATCTCTACGAAAGCGCTCATAATGTAGTCTCACGTGTGCGCGGGATCGTGGATTACATTGTGGCCAACGAACTCACGGATAAATCGTTGGTAGATGATGAAATTGAAGAAGCCGTAGGCCGATTTGATGGGGCGCGAGAAAACTCCTGTCGTGAAGGAAACTTATGGTTTGAGCTCGTGATTAAGAGGACACCGAGCTACCTCAAGATCGCAGCAATCGTGGATTATTCTTTATCATGTGGTCAGATCCCATCTGAAGATAGCCTCCCTAAATCGCTACAAATCCAATAAAGTATATCGTCGATAGGATTAATATCCAAAGCCCTACTTCTTAGTTTTAGAACATGAACAAAGTCCCCAATCTTAATCGGCCCTGTTCTCCATTATCGTGCACGGTCCTGTGAATGTAGATTCTTCCCACAAAGTTGAAGATACTCTTTATGGAGTGTATGTGCAACAGGCAACAAAAAGCACAGTGTATCTTTCTCATTGGTCTGAAGAATGGCATGGTTGTAAACTCCGCAGCTCCTTGGAGGTCGGCTCTGCTATTGCTTAGCTGTACTGTTGGTATATAAGTGCAGTCCAACTCACCTCCCCACGAGGATCTGCACGGGTACTGATAGGGCACTAAAACCCCCAGCGATTCTCACGGGCTGTAAGAGGCTACCAACATAGATTCTCCAATCATTACATTGGCTTAAGAATGTCTGGTCTGGATTAGCCAATAGCAGCCCTCGAATTAGTCCGGACTCACGGCAAAAATAGCTAGACTTGCCACTGCCTGGATCGTCACTATCTGGCTGTCGGATGTTTTCTTCTCACTTTGAATTACTTTCCATTGTCTGCAGCTTTGATCTGGCATGGCAGATCTCACCAACCCAACTAATTACGGACAGACTGTCTTCTAAGTACTGCGCCGGGCTCGCATCTTCAGGACAGCGTTACAATGTGGCTAGACGTCAGTGATGAAGCTTTTATCCATCCATATAATGCTGGGGCTCTCAGATCTACCTCTTACCTCCCAGTCAGCGCTAGCTCCTTCCTGATGTATCACATGAGGTGATCATCTTGGTAAATATGACCACTTTCAATGAGTTATTCCGGGGTAGCGAAGAGCGCTCTTGTATACGGGGCCTGCGAAAGACGTAAGGAATACGACAGATGAACCAGTCGAGATCTACCTCGACCAGCCACCTCTGCGTTTACTAATCCCGACTGACAACTTCTCCTTCGAATCTCTGAATTGGTCCATGCAATTTGACCTTACGAACGTGGTTACGGGCGGCCTACATATGGCAAGTCATTAGTCATCAACTCATATTAGGTATCTCTTAAACCAGTCCTTGACTAGCCGACTAGCCTGAGAACTGGCATAGTTCCCCCTCATAGCCATAGCAGGAATACAATGTAAGCGGATTCCTCGCGTAGTAGAATCACCCCGCCTCCATTGTTACCTCAACTGTCATTAGGAAACAACTGAATAGCTTTATGTGGCTATTCATTGCCCAATCCCATTCCTAACTCCTGATCCTTGCGGTCCCACCAGGGAATATGTCTTGGTCTGCCTCTTTCATGCATCCTAAGGGTTTTGAGGAGGCGCGATGATCAACTTTTTCTCCGTATCCAAGGTGTAGCCAGCCTCGATACAATTCGAGCACAGTGCATCGTGCTGAATCCACGTCTTCCTCAGGACCTTCACGGAGTTGCATGCGTGGTTCTCGCGGACACGGGCCCGATGGCAGTAGGCCTGGATCCGGAAAGTGGTGTGTTGACACACGAAGAGATATTCCTCCCAGTCGCACATTTTCGCTTGTGATAGTATGTTCGTCGTGTTCCAGTATCTTGACTCTTCCGGTTCGTTACGGTCTGTTCGGTTGGTCTGGCTCGGTTCGGCTGGTTTGTTTGCTTAGGGCTGATTGGCTTGTCTAGAATCGAGTAGGCTTGGCCAGAAGTTGATACTATTTTATAGACAAGCAAGCGCTGTGAGTAACTCTAAGAGTAGCAGTGATGTGGTTTGTGAAACTTACATAACTGCAAGTAAGCCAATCCGGGACTCTATCGGTGTGATTAAGCCTCATTGATCCATCAAGATATGTCGTGTCATTCGCCATCCTATGATCATTCCCTGTATTTGTGAATTGCTCACTCCCTGTTCTTGTGAGTTGATCACTCCATGTACTTGTGAATTGCTCACTCCTGCAGACGTACTGGTTCGTCTAAGGGAGCAGTGAGTAGAGGTCTACGATCATAGAGGCAACCGGGCCTAGTGTAACGAAACCATCAATTTGGGGCTTCTTAGTCAACTTTTGCGCTTTACAATACACTCGAGTAGTATCACGTTCGTGCGGAGCAGCATATTGATCATATTATGTTTGCGTCAGATAGATGATAGATTTCGTTATATCTGCTACCTAATCTATCTTCAAGAAAGCAAGCACTATTCATTGCCAAAACATACTATTTATAAAGGTGAGATTATGATTATTCCTACAATACTAGTGAGATGTACTACCTAGATGGCCAATCGAGGTGGAATAACTGACATCATTGCAGATTTTCAAGAAATCTAAAAGCTCGATTACTAGTTGTCCTATCTATCCCGGGAAACACTAGTATAAATGCATAATACACCGCATCCGCCGAAACGCAAGAAAGGAATGAGAGAACCAGCAAGAATATAGACGGGCTTGTCTTAGCCGAAAGTTTTCTGATTAATAGCTTCTCGACAGACCTTTTTGATCATGTATCCCGTCTATACATCGGAACCTCTCTCGCAACGGTTTTTTCGAACACCTCTTTAAGGTCGTCTTCCCAGTCAGAGTCATCTCGGGTAACGATTGCGGTCCTGAAAAGATCCGGTAAAGATTCTGCCAAGCCCTCTCCGAAGATTATAAATTCCTTGAGACCCTCTTCGTTGTCTTTGAAACCCCACTCGGCGTTGATGATCTGCCCTGAGATCTCCTCCACGATAAATTCGCGTGCCTCCATGAGAAGATGGTTCAAGTTGTGCTTCTTGTGGGTAACTTGTTGTTCTGCGTCTTTCCATGAGTTTGCGAACTCTAGGAGAAGCCTCATTCGGCCGCGATAATCATGAATCGGCTTCGTGTGCTTCCTGTTGTCTCTGTTCGTTTCTTGTTCACAGTCCTTGTGCCATCTGTCTTTTATGGATTTGCTCACTCGGACGAACAACTCTAGGGTATCGCGGTTTATAGTGGATTTCTCACTTAGGATCCAGTTCCTCTTCAAGGTTTCGAAATCAACTTTTACTTTTTCGAAGACCTCACTACATTCGTCACAGGTCCCAGTCCCAGGACACGGATAGGGCTCGGCAGATTTTTGAGAAGCGGGTATTCTGGGATCTTCTCCGGGCCTTATTTCACGCTCTTTGTCGTCAAGAAGCGTGGCATCCGGGTCCTCGTGACGACAGTCCTCGAAGACTGCGTACTGTCTGACGAGGATCTTGGTGGGTGGTGTCGGGCTCTTGTCCATTTTCGTTGAGTATCGATAAGGATTATGTCTTTTATGATAAGGCTAATGGTAAATTAGGGGACTAGAAGAGGGGCTTAAATACATTAGGTTTAAACCGTAGTGAATCACTAGTATGAACACAATGCGTGATCGTGAGTGACTGGCTTCTTGGGGAGTCATTTGGCTGGGAGATCTACGTTGGGTGGGTTTAGATTGGCGGCTTCTTGATGTTATCCTGATGAAGACACAAGGCAGATGGTTTTGGCCTGTTATCTGAGAGACTTTCTTAAGTACAGATTCCAGCGACTGCAAGGGAGCATGATGAGCATGCACTAATATGGAGACGAGGGTCATGTTATGCGGTGTATAATGAACTGTGGTCGGCTACATTAGTCCCACCCAATGGCTGCGGGGCTCTCTGAATAGCTCCCGGGGACAAGCCATTGTGTTACCCGTTGCGGGATGTGTGTATTCATGTTGGTCCAATTCGTGCAAAATGCCCTGTACACCTTCTAAGCTGACAGTTTACTAGCGATCGTAACTCCACATCTTCCTCTTTAAACTAACCCTACATAGTTTCGAGACGTCCACCTATTATACCAGTTGAGTGTATCATTTTAAAGGCTTCTTCGAAGGGCTTCTTCTCTCCTTCGAAGCTGATCCATGATGCAGATACCCTTCCAGCAAACCCTTTCATCTCGATTAGTGCTACAACGGTTAGCCGCCATTCTAGCCCGGCGGCCTTGCGGTTTGTTCTTTAGAGATGCAGATCCATGGTCGTGGAACAGTCGCCCTCAGCCGTTTTCGGCATAGAAATCATCCGCAGTAATTCATCAATATCGTTTCTCTCGCTGACCGTGGCGAATTCTGCCTCCCATGACGTAAAAAAGTCAACCCCGTCTAGATCAAAATCTTCATTGTCAGCGCTTGAAGGCTCGAACTATCCATTTGGGACATTCTACGCCATGGGTTGTGGGAGGATTAACCATAAACACTTGAGGTTGGATTCATCATGGGAGGTGATAAGGGTGGGGCAGGCGTGTTTAGGTACGTGGTGATGGATTGATGCTGTCCATGAACCAAACCATGAAGAGGAGTAGCACCAGGGAGAGATTGTGAAGCACGGTCGCCTACTCGTTCACTTTTTCATATCAGCTAAGGTCACACTCGAGATTTAATCAAAACATACTGTCGTGCCGCATGACGAGCGAGCAGATCTGCTCTATGAAAAGCTCGATCGCAACCAGGATAATTACACGGGTACTGTGGTGTTTGGTGACTCATTTTATGGCGCCTAGGGACCAGTGTTGGTTGATAGCTCATCACATCATTACGTCAATTCTCAATGGCACTTACCTTAGATGTTCTGCCCTTGTAAAGGTCTAGAACGGGTATCGCCATTAGTTGCGAAGATGGACTCGCAAGAACCACCGGTACTCACTTTTGGTGGTTTGCAGAGTTCACATATATGAACCGGAACACCTTTCTTCGCCCTGGTTACGCGGCCGGTGATAGGTGTTAACTTGATCGGTGTTACTTCGCCATTAATTGGTCTTTCTCCTAGTGCATTTCTTATGGGTCGATTAGGTTGATCCTCCCCAGGCCCCGAGCCCGAGGGATGGGTTCCATATTGATCCATCTCCTTGTTGTTGGTTGCTCTTCTCGAGAGCAGGAACAGGACGGACAGCAGAGAAATGCGCAAGCGCTATACACCAGTGACTTTATCTTGTACTAAATAGCACAGATTGCGGGATTACACCGCGATTAGCAGTCGTCGTAGAATAGAAACTCGATGTACTAAAGAAGAGACTGTGATGAAAAAGCCGCCCACAAAGACTCGAAAAATCTGCATCGAAGGGTAAGGCTGAAGCTGCAGTCTACTTTCCAGCGGATTGCCATGCACACCTGAGCACACCTGATACGTCTGGTGGCAGTGATGCCACAAATGTGTTATCACTTTTCATTGGCTTGGTATTTCCCGTCCCTGCTATTGTTAGCACAGTGATACGCTGGCACGCCACAGTGTAGCCGGTAGGTGTGGCTGGTTTGGAGGGACTGACATCGTGTTACCGTGGCAGGGCATCGGTGCTGATTATGGCACCAATATTGAGACTACAATGCTTGTAAATAAATTTTTATTTTAAAATTGAATATAACTCTCATTATGCGCTACTAGAGCTGTAACGAACAGAATAGACAAGCTCTGTTTTGTGCGACAGCCTGCAAATGCACATTTCCACTGCTTGGCTGCAGGGGCGGAAGCCAAATGGCGTGGAACCGAGTGTACCAGCGTCAACAAGAAGATTGATTATGGTCCAGTTTCGATTTCAGAGGGTCAACGAAAACCAACTCTTTCCGATCAAAAGCAGGGTTATCCGACGGATACGAAGAACTACCAACTGATTGCAGGCCACTATAGTCGCAGCCAGGATTGGTCGACATTATTAAGGCCTGGTCAACATCTCTGGCTGCCGGGCCCCACTATTGCGTTGCGGGAGCGTCTTGGCATCTCAGGAGAATCACTTGTCGCAATAAGTTCAGGATGAGCACGCACTACAGTTTCCAACAACTCTAGTTACTCGCTGCAGGCTGAACGAGCGTCGACCCTGAAAATAACACTGTTAGTACTATACAATCAAGCAGAGACCTCTGGTGGCTCACCTCCGTCTGGATACAGGATCTGGCCATTGTAGAAGAGCCCGCCTTTGCCAGCAAGGAAGAGAATAGTCGCTCCCATATCTGTGTCATGTCCGGTTCTGCCCGCAGGGTTGCTGGGGTTAATGTCGAGATTGCTCTTGTTATCTTCCTCCGACGACCCAGCCGTCATTTCACTCGGAAAGATCCCCGGAGCAATGGTGTTGACACGGATCTTCACTTCCGTGAACAGCGCAGCTAGAACACGACTGAGCTGTGTCGCGGCCGCCTTGGACGTCGCGTAGATGGGTTGGCCCATGCTAGGGCCCTTCATCACACCCGAGATGGATGTCACGTTCACAACCTGTGAAGTGTACCCAGGAGTGGCATCGCGCCCCTTGGCCAAGAGTGGCAAGAAGGCCATGGACATGTAGTAAGCACCCGCGACGTTGGTTTGGAACGTGTTTGCCCACTCGTCCTGCTCTGACTTGAGGAAGTGTTCGGAGATGGACTTGGCATCAGTCATCTCCGGCTGGCCGGCAGAAGCTGCGAGGATTAGCGTTTAGGTTTATTCGTGGTCGTGTGTAGCAGGAGCCTACAATATTTCGTGGCGTCATCACGCGCAATGCCAGCATTGTTGACGAGTAAATGAATGCCCTTTGATTCTTTGCTCTCAATCTCCTTCGCAAGCTGAATCGCACCATCCTTGGTGCTCACATCACCTGGTAGTGGAATGATGCTGCCAGGTCCAGTGCTGTAGCGCTTGGCTGTCTCCTCGAGGACTTCCTTTCTTCGGCCCGTGATATAGACCTTGGCGCCGTTGGACTGCAGTGCCTGGGTGATCATGAGACCAATACCGGTGCCACCGCCTGTGACTACAGCTGTGACGTGCGATACATCAAACAGGCTGTTGGCCTGGAGGTCCTTGTTCTCTGCCTTGCCTATAGTGCGATAAGCTGCTGTGCGCGGGTCTGGGCGCTGCATCGGCAATACTAACCTGTTGCCATAGTTGCTTGTGATACAATCTTGAATGATTGGATTGGTCTGAATGCACTGCGTATCGAAGATGGTTTTCCGCAAAGAATTCGAAGCATTGTTGAAAGAGACTTTGATTGCGGTTGTGGTTGTTGTTGGAAGGAAGCACTGGCCTAGTTGGTCAATTGCAGACTTACACGCCAAATGAACGTCATGACGACGACATCACTACCTACCCCACGGCGAGACGCCCTGACGCCTCGATTATGTACGTAGGCATACTTTCATTATTAATACATTGATCTACATAAGCAATTACCCCTTGAAACGAAAATCGGATTTCGTGTGCGGTTTGGCCTATGATGTTACAGATTCGAACTTTAGTTTCGTGTTCCTGTCTAACTGTTATCACAACCCCCCGCAACAGCAGTAGCGTCGCGCCCACACGGCCACAGGAAGCAATAAGGCCAATACACAATGGGAATCGATAAGAGAATCTGATTTACCTCGTTATTCAATTTATTCATAATTGAGCCACAGTTTGTGTTACCGAGGCACATCATCAAGAATTACTGGCCCAAACGGCGATCATTCGACCCAGCAGCAATTCGATTCTGAGCTGGCACAGCTTGTAGACCAGACAGAGATGGCTCGGGAGGCCACGTACGTCCCGACTATAATATACCAGCCATTTCCTAGTTCTCAGTTTTATCTGTTACCGATTCGGGAATAATGGCTACGTTGTCCTCCTTGGTTCCATCACACTGCAACGGCTGCCAATGTACCCAGCGCTCAGTCCTCTTACCAGGGACCCCTTCTTCATAAAAGTAGACCTCCCCCGAAAACCCCTCAAGTGGTTGTTTAAAATCTTTCAGAGCTGTTTCGCCATTCACGTGCGGCCATTGAACCATCCAAAGACCATTCCGGCCAGTAGACACCGTCGGGTAAAACGTGAGAGGATTCCGGGGAGACACGGGCGAACCCCAAAGCCTTTTGAGCTCTAAAACGGCTGAAAGGACGTCAAGCCATTGTTTCTCGAGCGCATATACACTGTAGTCCCTGTCAGTGCGCTCGGCTGCCACATCGGGCTCTTCGTGGCTCGGATCGAAAGCCTCGTCCAACTGTGAGTCTGGCCGACGGTAGACTGCAAACCCGACATCATGCTCGGGTTCATCAGTCTGGAAAAAGATGCCCATTCCTTGCTCGGGATGTAGCTCCTTGGGACAAGCACATGACTCTGTGCGGTGATACGATATGATCTCGGTCCGAGCTGTGGCATCGCTAACCTTGAGAGGAAAAATAATAAAGGTCAGCCGGCATTTGCTAGACTCTGGACCGTGGCAAATAAAGGCATACCCACCCTGATGAGGTTCCGTCAGCCGTAAGGTAGTGACATCTGGTGAGAGCTCCAGACAAGATAACATTGTGGTCGTTGGATTCATTTTGGGCGGATAATTTATTTATGGGAATATTTTGTGTATTTAGGGACGCCGCATCAGAAGCGCCAATTCACTTATTTATGCACATTCTTGAACACGACTCTACGCTTGGCCGTCAGTACCATCATTGCCACAACAATGGGGTTGTGCAGGAAGACAATAAAGAGAGGCTACAAGGTGCGATGAAAACAAAGGATGAGATGATGTCTTGGAGTGGCTTGAACGATGTGTATCACTTGAGCTCGCTCTGTGTTACTTCCTTGTACTTACAGCTCTAGTACAGTGGTATCTGGACAGGGGTGTTCGATGACTGAATAGCGAATTCAAATCAAGAGCATCTCGAGGCATTTCGTTCATCCAGCGTACCTTGGGAGGGCCAATCAGTACGTGTCTGACGCTACTGAGTACTTGTATCGAAAACTCGTCACTGCATCAAACACAGATCTGCATCAGGCACAAATCAATTCTGGGTTCGAGTTGACATTCACGGCAAGCATCTGACTCATCCACGAGAGTAGTTCAGTCATGAAGATTCATATTCAATATATACAGAGAAATAGCTTTACATAGCCTAATCGTGATCATAGCTCCTTTATTTCATTCCAACCTCGCATCGTCCCACTATTCCAGTCCGCTTAAGCGTAGGTAATGGAGAAGGGAACTGATTGCGCAACATCGTACTCAGAAGCATCAGAGGCGTCGCCAAAGATGTGCAGAGCAGAGATCTGGAAGACGTAGCTGCCAGCAGGAGCGTAGCTACCGTCAGCGAGAGTTCCATTCCATGCCAGAGGGATGGGGTCGCGCGATGCCCAGCGGTAGGGTGATCCGAGAATCTCACCCAAGCTCGTGCCGTTGCTTCCGGCCTCGAGGACTTCGCACTTGACGAGAGGCGAGCCGAAAGCCAGGTCGGCGACGGCCTCAGGTTGAACGGCGGTGGTAGTGTTGGTATCACCCTTGTATAGAACGAAGCTGGAGTTGCTGGTGGTGACTGGAGTATAGGCACTGTCGGTTGACAGAGTTAGGTAGGCGTCAGCAAGAACAGTGGTGTCATGTAGACTGCCGACAATACCCTGGTAAGGCAGAGAGAAGCTGTCTCCGTTCGTTCCGTTCAGCGTGATGTATCCAGAGTAGACGGGCAAGCGGGTAGCGTTAACAGCAGGAGGGGTGACGGTGACGGTGACCACTGATTCGCCACCAGCTGGGACTGTAACTTTGTCTTCGCTAAAGGCGAGGGTGGCGGCAGTGTCATCAAACTCAAGACCAGGAAAGATGTCCGGGAAGATCGAGGTAGAAAAGGTGTAGGCAGTGGCAGAGCCAACCGATGCAACCTCGTAGGTGATTTCATCGGCCCCAGTGTTGCTAATGGTGAAGTTAAGTGTGTCAACAAAGTTATCGGTGTCGTTGAAAGCGAGGTAGGAGACGCTGAGGATCGTGGTGGCATAGGCGGCATCGTAGGCCTGGACCAGACCAGCACCCTGCTGAGCGACCGGCGCGAGGATGTCATACGTGCCTGTCCCGTCGTTGAGGTCTGCGGGGTTGGCAGTGGCAGCAAGAAGGCTCTCAATAACGAGAGGGTCGAAAGTGCCTCGAACTTCGGCAACGAGGGCAACAATGGCGGCGACGAGTGGGCAAGCCATGGAAGTTCCGGAGAGCACGGCATACGAGCCAAGAGGAACGGGCCAGGTGGACAGAATGTTGCCACCGGGAGATCCGACCTGGGGCTTAACGTCGGCCTCAAAGGTAGGACCCCAAGAGGTGTAAGTGCTGAGGTATCCGCCAGTAAGTGTGTTAGGGCTCGACACCAGTTGCACAGGAGCAGTCGTGGGATCTTCGAAGCTCAGAACCACTTCCGAGCCTGCAGCGAGCGCATTCACCCATTCGACACCTTGGTCAGCGGTCACCATACCGACAGCAAGGATACCCTCAACATCAGCAGCGGCAGTGGTTGCGCCGGCAACGTTGTTGTAGAACAGGATATACTTGGCTCCGAAAGCGGCAGCGTTGGTAGCCTTCTGGACGAAAGTGCAAGTTCCTCGGCGAATGAGGACTATGTAGCCGGACAGATCAGGGGTATCCGCGGGATAAGCATCACAGCCGGCAGCAGCGTCAGTGGTGTTGAATGAGGGAGTCCACAATGGCAAGGAGACATCAGTCCAGGCGGCAGGCTCGCCCGGTGCATAGCCGAACTCCTCTTCGGCAGCTCCGTCGATCGTGTAGTTGGAAACGGTAAGCAGAGCTGGGGACTCGACGTTGTCGAAGGATGCAATGGCAGTCACCTTCTTTCCATCGGCGGCGGTGCTGGCGTAGAACAGACCGTAGTCGCCGCTGTTACCTGCCGAGACGGTGCAAGGAACGCCTTGCTCCACAATTCGCGAGACGACCACGGCCCAGGGGTCCTCACTCCAGCCGGAAGATCCACCGATCGATGCAGTGATGATCTGGCTGCCGTCCTCGAAGGCTCGAATGTAAGCCTCGATGAGAACGTCATTGGCAGCACTTCCATCACATCCAAAGACACGGTAAGCGCCGAGGGTCACGCCCTGATTACATTGTCAGTTGGAGCATTTCCTCGAGTCAGGTAACTTCTATACTCACGGGAGCAGCACCGGTGAAGCCCAACTCGTTGGCCTGGGCGGCGATGATACCAGCGACGTGAGATCCGTGGCCCGCGCAGCCGTCCCAGGGGCTAGAGAGCAGTTAGCAAAACCAAGCGCCATCGGGACACAAAGTGGGTCCGTACTCGTCATCCGGAACTGGAGTATTGACGCCCGTGTAGTTGTCACCAACAAGATCATAACCGTAGCTAACCAGGTGGCCGGGTCCGAATCCTTCGCCAAGAGCCGGGTGGTTGTAGTCAATCTTTGCAACAAGGTCAGCATAGTCGGGGATGGAAATTCAGTGTCAGCTTACGCCGGTGTCAATGACGCCAATCTTAATGCCTTCACCAATAATTCCCTCTGCATGAAGCTTGTCCACCTGTGTCATCACGTGAGGAGAAAAGGTGTCATTGCTGTATTGCCTCTTGGAGACTGCGGCCGACTCGGGGGATCCCGTCCAGATAACCTCGGCGGGGGGCAATGAGTAAACACTGTTTGGCCAGACGTTCTTGACACTGGGCAGCGACAAGAGATTGCTAGCTTCGGCATCGGCTGTGTTGAGGTTGTGGAACTTGATCGTGGCGCCCTTGAAGATAGACGAGTCAAAGGTCTTTGTTGTCTCCCCTACCGAGCTGGTAGCAGAGTAAAAGTTGGAAGAATCCTACGGTTTTCCAGTAAGCTCCAGGTCTCGCGGTCTGGCCATGAGAATCAATGATGTGTACCCACCTCGGTGTCCACAAACTCTACAATGAAGGAGCCAGGCACAACCTGCTTGTTGGTGCGAGCGGCCTCGGTGAAGGCTGCTGCGCCCGCAAGGAGCGACAGCGCAACATTGGTTCGAACCATGATGACGAAGTTCTAACGCGATCCTCAACGCAATACACAGCACAAAGAACGAGCGCAGTTCGACTCGGCGGGAAGTGAACAACGTCTCATTCTCACGTGAACGCCGGCACGGGGCGCCGCCCATATTTGTATCTGCAGGAAATCGTCCATCCGCATGACGATCCGAGGGTCCAATTCGGTTGGGTTAGTTGGTTCTTGGCGGTTAGGATGCCTACTTTATTCTCCCCAACCGGTAGTGTGGCACCGCGCATGTCGGTCTTGATAAGCTAGGATGATCATTGCCATGAGATGAGCTTCCGCTGTCGTAATAGGATAGCAGGATGCAGGGGTCGACGGAAAGGTCCATGAGTTCCCATGCAGAACGGCTAATGCAGCTTGCTTGGCAGGGGACTGGGGTTGAAAGAACGATCTCCGCTGGCTCGCTTGTCGCTGTCGTTGGTCGATTTGGAGAATAGAACGCCGCTATGGTGGCGCTCAACCCCGTCTACTGGGCTCCCGGCGCTTAAACAAGTCAGGAAGGCCGTTGGTCACCTTGGATCAAGCACGCAATGAGCGCATTTCCAGGAGCGATGGGTTGAGATTGTTGTCTTTCGAAGTTGAATTTAGACCTGTGGCGTACGGCCTCTCGTGAATGACAGCGTCATTCGGGCTAGACCGCCAGACCTTGCTGCTTTTGATTGCTCTTTCTAGTTCAATGTGCGGCTGAAGCTTAAGGCTCCTTGCATATGCATGTGAGCGCTCCGAGGTGATGAATGATCTGGACGAAGGCTTCTGCCGCTGTTTGAAAACCGTCACACGAGCCCTGTTGCTGGGAATCTGGTGATTGCGTAATTACTGGCCTTGTCTTCGCTTTGACCGGAGTCCTTGGGTGACTACAATGTGCATCGCTATGGGTGTGGAGCACCAACGACCCCGAGCACAACGGCCGGAGACGCGATGGCAAACCTCTCAGCGACTTTAGCCTCTTACCAAACACCTACAGTAGCACAGAGTAAGCAGTGCTAGCTGATGTATGCACCTTGCCTCTCCGCGGTGCAAAAATAGGACAACCTGCCCCATGAGGCTCTCGTGGATACTTGTAGATTGTCCTCTACTGCCGAGGCGTGATGGAAAAAGTTGGCACTAAATGCAAGCCATCAAGGTCGACACCCTGCAGACCTCCTGTATCAGGACTAATAATCTGCGGCTCAGAGGCCTGTGTTGCCAGCAATTTGGCTCTTGTGGCTTGGACAGGACCACTACACCGCAGCTGTCCGTGGGTTAGCTAGCATACGTCAATCAAAAGGACCGTACGACTCGCAACGACCATCAGCACTGGAGCTTCGTTTTTAGGCCTCGGCAGTCTATCAACATTGCAAGTCGCTGCAAGTCGTTCTGTGCCGTGGTGGCGTCCAAGGTGCTGACAGCAGGCTTGCAGGGCTTGGAAAGAGGGGCGTTCAAAGCAGATCTAGCAAGGGTGGAGGGCGGTTGGCGTTGAGATCCTAAAAGCCACACCTTGAACGGGCGCGGGGATCCTTGGCCATCACTGGAGATACGAAGAGATAAAGTATGGGCCGGCTAACAGAAAGTTCCGCGCCGTTCGCCATTGGCGCAGACAATTAAGCGTTGGGCGTGTAAATTAAACATCAGCACTGGTCGGTCATAGGACATGTTTTCCGAGGTATCTCTTTCATCTTTGATCGAATGACCATGGATCTGCTCATTCGCCTTTGGCGTTGCATTGAAATGAGAATAGAACATACTTTCTAGGCGGCGGAATACTAAAAGAGCCCACTGCTACTCTCCTGCCTCAACTGCTATGCTCATTTCCTTTTTCAATGCCCCAATGAAAACATACGCCGGCTATATTCCAGTTGGCACGCTTGTTGAGACCTGTGAGGGCGGAGTGCGGCTAACCGACCGAGACTAGTCTTTGGAGCTGCCTTATTTGGACAACCTCCTCCTGTAGAGAGCCTCTTCCAAGCCTTTTAGATGCGTTCGCCGTTGGGTTTGGCATCTCATTACTAACTGGTTCGAGTTGCGATTTCTAGGATCGCAGGTAATGCGGCACCACAAGGTGTTTGTCCAAGTCTCGACTTCGGGTTGCAGCATCCCGCAATACGCTTGTTGTATGTTACCCTACATCCCGTGTCATTGCGCAAGCACGAGAGCGGCTCGCACGCGACGCAACTGTAGCATCGACTGCATCTCGCCTCGCCACAGTTGTCCGCCTTGGAAAAGCAATCTTGGGGCAGTCTTCTACATACCATCACGTCTTATCACGAAAGATTGCCCTTGCGATTGTTTTTCGATACCTGTCAGGCAAATATGTTCCGGCCCACCCGTCCGATGTTTATGTGCCCGTGTCTATCCTTAGGTACATTTGACGATCAATGCGTCGCTGATCCCTTGCAAGAACCCCCACTTCCACGGCAACCGTCCCGCCGCACCTCCCTGACGGAAGTCTGCTGGTCGTTGAGTTCAATTGGCGTTGCACTTTTCGCCGCATGTGCTAAGGCCTAATTGGACGACTTCCATGATGGTGTGTTATACAAGAAAATCCTATGTGCAGATATTCGTCAGCTCTATCCTGGTGTTTCTCTAGAAAGCTGGGGTGGTTATTGCTGCGAAATTATGCACCCGTATACACCACTGACACTGGGCACGATTGTCTATTGGGTAGGTGACGATGAAGGTGTATACCAAGACTCTCAAATGTTTTCCCTTGACTATATGACTGAAATGACGCGACTCAAGTTCTGGATCTCATTTTCGGCATCTCTCCATCACCGACGCGTACCACTGCTTGGCAGTCCAGAGTTGCAATCCACGGCACATGCCGCAGCACGAGTCGTTCTCGGCCTACAGCTTAAAACAGTGGCAGACATGAAGATATTGGGAACGTAATGGTGAATCTACACTACATGGATAGCAATCATTCATGTTTCTAATGATGGTTTGAGCTTCACAATTTTTAGACGGTCTTACACCATGCTCAGGACTATATTGAAGTTATTGATTGACCAAAGCATATTTTTATGATCCTCACCGGGCTTTACTTACCTGTGTAATCTACTGGTAGATATGTTCTGTTAGAACTGCCACTGCGGGCTGGATCGCAACCATGCAGTGAAAGCCGAAGAGACTGGTTGAACCAATCTACTGGGATATGGTCCTTTCCCAGCTTCTCATTATGGCGTCTACTCACTTGAGCAAACTACTGGTAGTACCGGTTCTTAGCCACATTGTGCGCATGCCAATGCTTGAACCCCGGAGACTCGGGCACCCAGCGCGTCAGACAATCTGTGATGAATATCAGCTGGCGCCAAAACATCTTCCCATGGCCAGAATCCGCCAACACCTGTTGCTCATACCTGTCTGTGTTGTTGTCGTTGGGGAATATACCTACATAAGCATGGACCATCTCGTGCGCGAGCACGGCGATCAGTTCATCCAAAGCAAACTTAATCGAGGGAGAGCCCGCTGCATCGTCTGCGCGTTTACCCTGTGTATACAGTGTGATTTGACAGGTTTCGTGGTCAAAATTCGCTACCTTGGCCTCGTGGTACCCATCCACGATCTTGAGGGAAACGAGCTCCTCTGACGGGCTCTTGCGAGTCAGTAGACCAAAGAAGAATAGATTATCGAGCTCCGACATGTATGATTTCATGAGATCTAGTAAGTCAGTCGTAGAGGGGTCAACCTCTGCGTCACGTCGATAGTGGCGGATGAAATCTTGGACCATCCCGTGGTCCTGCCCTTTCGCGGCCACGCTGTGATCTATGCTGAGCTTGACGATGTCTTGGGCCGTATAAGAATAACCATGGAGCATGAGTCTCCAGAAGGACCCTTTGGTGCGGTTGAGCTTCTTGTACTGGTCAGCCTGGGCCTTCATATCCCTGATTGTGTCGTATGTTGGAGGCATCATGTCCTCGGAGAGCGACGTAAGTCTAGGAGCGAAGAACATGCTGTATCCATACAAGGACTATGGCGTAAGGTAAAATTGGCTTTTCTGTGTATATATATATACCGCTTAATATGTCTTGGACAAAGAGATTGTTGGAACAAGTCGATAGAACAATGGCTTTGTGAATTGTCAGAAACAAAGACCCAGCCATGCACAATTCTCATGTCAGATTAAGCCATTCTTGATGCGCACATACCTTTTAACATGATTGATCAATGTTCAACCAGAAATTGTGTAGATGAGAGTATGCTTCGAGATGTAATCTGTTAATACGCCCTCAACCAAAAACAGCCCGAGCAGAACATGCTCTATGACGGCGTTCGCCATTCACCATTCACCCATCATTGATCCGTTTACACATGATAAGATTACATTAGTATTACAGGTCTCTACCCTTCTCATCCTTTCCGTTCTCGCAGACTTTATCGAAGTCACCATATGTCTTCAAGCCTTCGAGCGTAAACTTCTGAAACTCGCGGAGCTCACAGCTTGCTCCTGGACCACTTTGACACTTGGGGATGGGACGCGGCGCGCTGTTCGCCAACACCCTGATGAACTCGGTACCACCAACTGCTCCCGAATCAGGGCCGCACGACATCTTCTCGATACCTATATGGCCCAGGAAAGGGACGAGCTCGGCCATCTTCCAAGAGCGCGGAAAGTTGATCCTGTCCGTTGGCATGGTATCGTCGACGGTGGAGGCCGAATCGAATATGCCCAGAGCCGTCGCCAAGAAGGGTGGGACCTCTCGGTGCGTGAAGGAGACGAAGAAGCGCTGGCCGTCGTCTTCCTTGCTCGTAGTGGAAGCACCATCCTCCTCGTGCAGGGTAGAGAAGAGCTCGGCTGTGACATTGAGCCATGGGAAGCCGAGATAATGAGACAGCGGATTGCCAGGCCCAACCATGTAGAAGTACTTCAGATCCCAGAGGTACTCATAGCTCATCCACTCGATCGGTGTAAAGATGTCGCAGAGCTTGCTCAGCTTGCCGGTGATGGCGCTCTCATATCCGCAGAGCTGCTGGAGCCCAACGATATGCTTTGCCTTCAGCTCGAACGGCGCATGTGGTTGCAAGCGTGCAATGGTCCCCTTGGTATACTGGTACGCGAAGATCTCCTGTTCCTTATCGCCAGCGGCCTTGGAGAACTTTTTGCACGACTTGTGCGGGACGACGGCATGGAACTCGCCGTGCTCGGAGATCTTCTCCAGCGTGACGTTCTGGGGGAAGGCCTTGATGAATGCCTTGGCCGTGTCACGCGTGCGGTCCTTCTTATCGGCGTAGACTTTGGTGGTGGTAGGTACGAGTTCAGGGTACCGCTGGAGCAAATGTCGTGCGACCTCCGTTGACTCCTCAGCACCGGCAGGAGTCAGCTGCTCCATCTGTTTCTCAATGTCGTCGTAGGGCGACTCCCATTCATTCAGCACCGAGAGTGGGCCGGTCCAGTTCTTGCCCGCCTTTTCCCATTCCGACAGGAAGGGCTCCAGGAAGTTTTCGTAGTCATTGTCGTTGGCATAGATGGATGCGTGGCGGACCAAGTAGCTAGCTGCCGTCACCTTACAGCCCAATGGAGCTTTGTGTTCCAATCCAAAACCAACAGCCTGTATTGTTGATTATTATCTTGCCCAGGCAGCACTGTCAGATTGAGACTCACATCAAAGTAAGGAGAAATGCCGGGCATATGCAGCAACGCGTCAAAGGTGTAGTTTTGAGTGTGATCTTGCATGCGTAAGGGAGGCTGAGTTGCTCCGAGCGGGATCTGAGTTGGGATTTGAGCTGCCCATGCCGACGTCCCCAGCAATACGACTGCTGTTGTTGTCCGCATTGTTGCTCGTTGGTCTGTGAGTGAAGATCGCGAGAGCATATCAAGAGCACATCCACGAAGAGTTTGTTGGGCCGCCTCGTGCTGACAGGCCGCTAGTGTCGATGACGTGGGTGCCGCAACATCGCGCCAAGCCTTTAACCTAGATGCTTCGTGATGGGCCCGGCCCGCCGGAAAGCATGAACTAGGATTCCCCAGATGGCGAACCTAGGTAGATTGTGCTACCTACTCTAGTTCCGGGTTTAGTAGACAGTCTGGTTGTGTCGTATGGCAGCAGTTTTGCGCGAGAGAAATCAAAATTCGCAGGAAGCGTTGCCCACATGTTCATGAAAGAGCGTGAGAAGTTGGTTGTATTATGTCTATGCAGGTACATCTCAGCCTAGGCCTGCTGTCCTCTAGCGTATCCGTACCCGTGCCCGTGCCATGCGTTCTGTATGCACCCCTGTCCCGCGTCCAATTCTATGGTGGGTAGGGTATCCTATGACTAAGAAAATGTGGTAGCCGTTGTCCGAGATGCTGAGCAAAATAATCTCGACGCCAACGCCATTCCAAGTAGATGAGCATAAACGCAAAAAGGGAAGTGGCCGAGTCCATGGCCATAGTGTGACACCTCCGTATTCGTCTTAAAAGGGCTTGTCTAGTGGTCCTCGACATCCTCGTCTCGTCCGGGGTACATGATGTCTTGAATCCAGACGGCCCGGATGAGATGGTAAAACACGAAGAGATAGGTGCTAAGCAAGATGATGGAGAAACCATTGGCGAAATAAAGGATAATATCGTTCTGGAGCTGGTTTCCAATCGCTATTGTTGCTAGGATGAAGCCGGTGTTGGGGAAAACCATGGCCCACCATCCAAGATGGAAGTACTTTGGTGGAGACGAGATGACGGCAACAACAGCGATGAAGAACCACCACAGAGCAAGAGCCCATAGGAAGACGGCGCTGATCGTAGCGAACATCCGGATGATTTCTGCATCGATGATCCCATCACCGTTGGGGTCGAAGTTGCTGGGCAGACCATCTGCCATGCCGATGAAAGCCAATGCTGATAAATCACGTTAATCAACGGCCCATTGAAAATTGAACGTAAAGAAGATGCTTACCAGTGAATGACGGAGGACCGACACACATGAAAAGACCCGGACGATGCTCACGGTTTGGAAGACCTGGGCATGTTAGCGAACGGCCAGCGCATCCGGGACGGGAAAAGACATACCAGCTTGCATCAGCCGACCCACCATGTGTGCGTACATCATGAAGGAAACAGAGATTCCGAGACCTTGGCATGTCAGGCCGCCCACCACAATCGGAACCGCGTCAATGTCAGGCTGAGTCGAAGCAATGACCGAGGCGATGGTGCCTGAAAGCATGACTGGGAAGATGGGTAGAATCCACGTTGGCATCATTGTCTGCAGCCCAAAGCTGTGCGAGGCAAACACGAAACTGTATTGACCAACGGCCAGCATCAACGTCACTGCCACATAGCCCCAGTATACCGTCTTGATGGCCCACGTCAGGGCAATGTCGTTGTCTGGAATGGCGTATCGTTGTGTGCTTGTGATGAGAGTTGCGATAGAGAGGAAAAATGTCGGGAAGAAGAAACCTTCGCGAGGATGAGATAGGGATTTCGTCAAGTCGCCGCGGTGGAGAAGGAACCTCGTGAGCATGAGAGCAGTGATGACGGTGAATATTAAAATGTTGACAATATAAACGAAGAGACCAATCTGTCGTAGGCCAGGAAATTGGTGAGGCTGGGCAAATATCAAGAGAGAGAGACCACCTGTGCTCATGGGAAAGGTGTACCAAGCCCATGTGAAGTGGTGTAGTCTCTGTTTCAGTCCATATCTAGGTCGATTGGGGTCGTTGATATCGATGTGTGTATGGCCGTTTTCGACATCATGCTCCTCTTTGCCATCACGAATGGAAGTAGCTGCTGAGTTGAGTTGAGTTTCCGGGTCGGGACTAAGCGCCCGCTTCTCGTTTGATCGGCTGCTATGGTTCATGGTGTTTTGATTTGGCTGCTCGAAGAAGGACGATGGTCCAGAAGAGAAGGCGTTAGACCCTTCCGCGTGCGGCCCAGAAACCATGCTTTTCTCCATTGCTCCCGTCAATACCTCGGAGGACTTGGAAGGAAAAAGTTCAAGTGTGTATGCGAGTGAGTGAGTTTTAGAAGATATGTATCGGGATTAAACAAAGTTAAAAGGTGTTCGAGATATGGTCACACCTCGAAGTTCCCTGAAAAGAGCAAGCGAGAGAAATGGCAGAGAAGTAGGAAATCCCAAAGCCCAGAAAAGAGTGCCAGACTCTGAAATGAAATAAAGTCGATTCCAGCGATGGCCTCTTGAAGATCTACTTCACTGCCCCATGGAGCGAGTCCGTCTCCTTTATCAAGTGGGCTAGCCCAGAAGTGCTAGCCATATCGCCAAGAAATAAGAAACATGATGGAGATGGAAACGTCCGGGGCCAAGGCTGTGAGGTTTGGGCGAACTCGACGCAAGTGTCGAGGTTGAGATAAGCCAAGTCGCCCCTGGGCGTTGACCAGTGCCAGCGCGCAGCCCAAGCTTCCAATAACGATCTTCATGAATACCGCATGGGGAAATCAACCGTGGCTGGAAATTGCTACTAGTCTAGTTGCCATATTAGCATGGGTGCCAACCGTCTTGGGCCTGGCCCGCTATCAGCCACTACAGCTACACAAGTACGCAGGGGAAATAACGCCAAGCGTCAGGCAGGCGCCAGCGATTGTCAGCGCCTCGAGAGCTCGCCGACCTGGACTGTAGGAGCTTTGAAGAGCACCCCCACGTGTTGAAAACGTCCAAGAGAATGAAAATAGCAGAAACCTTCGGCAGTTAGCATGTGTCCCGATGCATCATCCAGGGAATGAATGCGTGGAAGCCAGATCAAAGATGGGCATGGCCAATCGGAGCAGATGGCGCGCTCACGACGATGCCCTTGGCAGCGGTAGATCACCCAGGAAGTCTGCTGGAAAGTTTTTTGAAGGCTCATGCTGGCTGAAGCATGGAAGCTGTCGCGTCCAGCGAAAGGCTCTTCATCCGACGAGGTCAAACATCAGCGTGCTCCAGAACGGTGGGCCTGTGCCAGACGCGGGTCGCTAGCTGCACCAGATAGTGCTGTTAGGCGACAACTGAGGCCTGTGAGGCTCTTCAGCGCCCTGCTTGGCAGGTCTTGGGGGTTCTTGGCCGTTAAGAGACAGCGGGTTTTCGGTGGGGGCCAGGGCAAAGGTACTGTTTCGCCAGCGATAAGACACCCCCCGACTTCTCCGGGCCAAGCCTAAAATCTCGAGCATTTGAGCCTGTATACGACTCTTTTGGTTTGACTGAGCGTCTCGAGGTTGTGGTTTCATAGCATAGCAACTCTGATACGTCGATGGGAACGAGCGCTTACTGATGAGCCTTGGCCTATGCCCCAAGCGCCGCGTCGCTACAATTGAGGTACACAACAAAAACGGGTAACATCGCTGGGCATTCGGGCACCAAGTGCCATGGATTGGCATCCACCTTGACGATCGTTGAACCACGATACGACTCTGCTTGTAGGTTCTGTAATAACAAATCTATTTGATCTACCGTATCTACCGCCTCTTCCGCATCTACCAAGAGATGCATCGCCTCGATTTCTTTTGGCCGGCCCGCTTTTCATGTCTGCATCTGCCGACAGTGGTTTCCGCCCGGCCCGTTGGTCGAAGGTTCATTGGCTTGTGTCGATCAACCTTAAAATTCAATCTCGTGGCCGGATGCCGTCTTGGATTTTGTGTTATTCCGTACGTGTTTTGTGCCCATGGCTCTGGGAGTCATATAAGAAGTTGAATACTCCAGCTGCGGGCTTTGCTGTTTCCACGGTTGTGCGTTACACTCTACATGGTCGCGACGCTGGATTGCGAATTGTGCACAAACCTCCACAGCAGGAGGCCGCGCAAAGCTGACACGACGTCAAGGAGGCTTTGATGGCCAGATTTTATCGTCATTCGTCAAAGCGGCACTGTCCGTCATTGATCTTCAAGATCCAACGCTGCACGACGGAAGCTCGGTCGCGGTATGGCCTCCGGTGCCAAGCCCTCCCGGACCCATCATCAGTCCTGCCTACCGCCGCCACAGGCCTCACTGGTCTCCGGAAGTTATGCATCCCGATGCAATAGTAGACCAGTCGGCAGTTGAGATACATCATCTTGAAGAAAAAAAGGGAGAAAAAAGGAATTAGATATCTATGCTGAATGTAACGCCAAAGGTTTGACGCCTGGTGCGCCTTTCGTTCATCATAATCCGTTGGTCGGTCCATTGCCACCGTAGCCTCGAGCGTATCAGGTAACCACAAATCTACAGGCCGCGCACCAGATCGTATCGCAATATTAGATGCATTGGGCGCGTTGTGTGGGCATCGCCAAGTCTTTCGACGAAGAATTATCGTGATGCTGTCTTGGCGAGTCCACCCATTGACGCAACCCACTGGGGTGACAACTCATTGCACCGCCTGCCGTAGCACGCGTCCTGTCTTTCATATGAAAGTTCCCGTACAATTACGCAGGAATATCTTGATCAGTTGCCAATGCACGCTCCAGGGCTCCAGACGACACGACCGAGACAAATCCGGACCGGTGGAGTGCTCTGGTGTTTATAGCCTGTGCAGATCCTCTTGGCCAACGAGGCTGACTATACGATTGCGCCCCAGTCCAGATCACAGGGCTCTATGATCAATAGGATGTGGTTTTCTCCCTGCCTCTGGGATGACGACGCTTGTATGTAGTCATCCAAACGATGTCTTGGCCAGGTGGGCAGGATTATGGGTCGTCCGGCTGCAGTCTTTGCCGTCCGGAAGCCTCGCTCTCCTTTCACCCCATCTTGCTTTTTCCATGCATTCTCATGGTTCCTGAGGCTCTGCTACACAAGCTGCCGCCGGGCAATGGATCGGTTTCATCGATAGGCTGGCTCAATTTAAACCTGTCGTCAGAAAAGAAGCAGTCCTGCGCATGGCCAATACTTTGGATAGCAAGGCCAGAAGTGAATGAGCACCAAGTTGGGCTATCTAGGCACAGCAGATAGTAGCTGTCTTCAGGCCCTTGTTCCATGAAGCCTTGCGTGCACCGACTGTCTATGGGCAATCCCTTCGTCCCAACCTCCACCAACCCCCCCGGCTACCAGGCTGGAGCCTGACTCCCATAAATCGGGCGACGGCATCGAACAGTCAGACCAGACAGCTCAAAGGTTAGATTCATTCCGCACCACATATCTCGGGATGCGTGGCAGCAATCTGAAGGACGGCCTCCAGCAGCTTTCCCACGTTCAAAGAGCAAACCCGCCCGAACGCCTCCCGGGAAGATCGAGCATTGCGATTTGCTCACGGCGCTCCCAAATCATGGTCGACCTGCATACCCTATGATGCGGGGCAACGCGAGGCTCTATGCACTGGGCGGTGGTACAGTAGATGCGCTGATAACCGGACCAATCCCCCAGCGGCCTCCCTTCTGCAGCTATGGGCGGAGCCTTACATCGGTGCAGCCACCTTCGTTCGACGTGGGAACGCGGTTACATGCAGCGTCAACCTCCAAAGACGCGACCCCGCATGTGAATAAGCAAACGAGATCAGTAGAGGTCACTCGCCGGCAGTGAAAGAAGAGTGGAATCATAAGCTCAGGATGCAGAAGAGGTCCACGGATTGTTGCACATGTTTCGAGATAGAATAGCGGTCTGCAGGGAGAAACCCAGGCACAGGGGTATAATGTACGATGATCTAGACTGGTGTTCACGTTCGTCGCCCGGATGAAGGCTAGGAGATGTGATTCGATGTGATATGAGCTCTCGGTGCATATCGCCGCCTAGTGCTGAGAGACCTTGCTCAAATGCCTGGTTCAGGTAGTGTGTGTGTCAGCTCATGGATTGCTGCAGATGCGGGCTTGAGGTCAGGTCTGACAAGGGCAGACAATTCAAAATTGGGGGTTCAGCAATTGAGATACAAGATTGAGAGTGATTCAAGTAGCCTTGTTCCATAACATCATACAGTTACTCTATCTACAATTACTTGAGTCGGTGATCAAGTCAAGGGACACCAAGCCCGTATCATCCGCTGAAAGCTATGACATAGGTCCAGTACGCATGTATCATGGCAATCCTCTCGATACCCCCAGCCCACACCGCGGCAGTCAATCATGTTCGCAATGCGGCACCCGTGGAACCAGTAGTCTTTCAAACATTAACCAGAGCCAGCACCACAATCGTTTTCACCGTCACTCTTGGCTCGGGGAAGCCCACTGACACAGCATCACCAGCGACAACAACCGACTACGTCGCCCTCGCCCCAAGCTCGAGTGGAGTGAGTCAGGAAGCGCTCGGTGGAATCATTGGAGGTGTTGTCAGTGCGATCATCCTTCTCTTGATAGCATGGGTATGTTGCGGTCGCGTCAGGATGCCAAAAGCTTCGTCATACGGGAGCTCCACTACGAGATCCATGTCGAGTGGTTCTTCACGGAGTTCAAGTGGTTCGAATTCACGCTCTGAATCTGGAAGCGATATGGATGACGAACGCTGGCAGGGTGCGCCAGGAAGAGGTCCAGGTCCAGGTCCAGGGCCGGGTCCCGGTCCGATGCCAGGACCACCGCGGCCCCCAGGAGCCGCTTGGGGTGCGCCACCGCCTGGTATGGGCCCTCCTCCCGGAGCGTTCCCAATGAACGGGATGGGCAGAGGTGGTCCACCGCCCCCAATGGGCCGTGGGATGCCGATGCCGATGCCGATGCCGATACCAATGCCAATGGGAATGGGACGTGGTGGACCGCCTCCGCCAATGCCACATTGATGATTCTGACACTTTGAATCATGCGCAAGGACGACACGGCATCAACAGTCATGTCGGGGGAGATATCTGGGTAGCCAGACATGCACTGGTCCAACTCCTGAGAAAGTAAAACTAGGTTTACTCGTGCCGATGGCCTTGTAGACTTCTTGATCCAACCCTAGGCATCTTCGCGGGTGATGTGCATACTTGACGCAGAGGCGAGGGAGATTGGGAACATGATATGGCAGTGGGAGTATTTGCTCATGAGACAATGACCTCGGAGGCTTTCACGCATGCAAGGGCAGCGAAAGCAGCGATGCTTCCAAGAATCACCATTTGCAGACCTTCCCAGGCGCTCTGCTTAATCCTGTTCCACCGTCGAGAGTGATAGTGCCATGCGTTACTCCAGTGCTTGTCCTCAACCTCCTCCTGTAGCAAGTAATGCTTGGTGAAGCCGAAGATGAAAAGCGCCACGATACAGACACCGAAGCTCCACTTGAGGCCGGCGCAGACCTCGGTGACGAAGAAGTAGGGAAACAGTGGTAGAAGACCGCCAAGTAAGTAGCCCATCGCGACTGAGATCCCGTTGAGCACTGGCGAACATGGTGGCTCCTCTTCAGCATCTGAATCGTCGCCATCCCTGAAGCTTTGCTGGTGACTGACAATCGCCGCTGCAATGGTAGGCTGAGTGTCGGCATGAGCTCGCACAGCATCTAGTAGATGCTGCGGCAGACGTAGCGGCCTCAAGTATTCTTCCAGCACCATAGTTCTGCTCTTCTCCGCGGCCTTCTCCGCATCGAACTGCTGACTTTTGTCAAGCTTGTCCTGGCTCGCCTTGTCGGAAGCTGCTGCTGCCGCAATGTCTCCTCGTGCCGACAAGTAGCCACCAATTCCCATGCTGATGCTGCCCGCAGCGATTTCTGCCATTCCTGCCAGAATGACCGTGTTGGTCTGACCTAGGGAGGAGAGACCCGCGGTCAGGGCGAATGGCACAGTCAGGCCATCCGCAAAACCCAAGGTGAAATCCGCCAAGAATCGCGAAAGTGTAGGTAGCTGTATAGTCTGACGACGAGGGACGGCGGATCGGTACAAGATATGATCCTCTCCATCGCTGGCATGGCTCAAGGATGTAGCTGGTGTGTATGGGGTGTCTGGAATAGACTCATAGGCAGATTCCTTCTGAGCCAGGCTTTGAACGATATTGTTGAACGCCATGACTGCTGCGATCCTGGAACGTCAAGTCTGCGTTGGTCTCTGATGCTCAGGGGATCAATAGTCTGGGTAACACAGATGGAGCATCCAGAAAACTCGTTGATCGTCGCTTGTTCTCTTGTTACAATGGCAGGTTCGAGGTGCACTTTTTTGTGTCGTTGATTGTCCTTCTGGTAGTGTGCACCCTCTCGTCGTGCATCAACTGTGCTGGTCCATTGAGATCAAAGGAGACAGGACAAATGTTCCAAGCAAAGAGGAAAATTGCCTACTATTGAGGGAACTCATGATGTGGAAACATGGAGACATCGCCATCTATGCGTTGTGTTGAACGCGTACCCCCTGTGGGGTCACCTTCCTCAACCAATAACCACTGCTACAATCAGCAGGTGCCGAGACTTCTGCGATCCCTGGCGACACTCAACTTGTTAACAGCGGAGGGGCGACAGCTACCGCCTCTTCTGGGCCCAGCTGTGGGCATGACCCTGCCGCAGCTCAGGGGGGACCCAATGCCACCCACCCGTGCCGCGTCTCTGCATGACGAACGCCTCTCGCCGGAGCTTGCTATTGGAGACGGCGGTGCTGTAATTCGCCCAAGGTTTGCAGGCTTTGCCCCCGCACCACAGCTCCTCGGTGGAGAAATCTAGCGGGCCACCAGTCGGCTCTTCATGCCAATGCTTGGCCAGACCGAGCACACGTGCATCGCCCATGTCCCTCCACCTTCCTCTCTAGGTTTGCTCATGATGCGATCGATTGAGTTCAACGACTTGTAGAATGGCCATTTGGACTCCCCACCGAAGCCTCGAAGAACGATGAACAGCCGTTTCCGGAGCACACCGGAGGCTCTACACTGCTGCCTCAGTCTTTTACAACTACCTGTTAGCACGCGAACACTTCAAAACTCGGGATTCGGCATCGCTATCAACGCTGGTTCAACACGATGTCTGGTGCTCACCACGGCTCTTTTCTCCGAGACAATAGGGCACGGAATGGCGTCATCAGCCGTTAAACACCAGCGGGAATAGCACAACCGTCTCTACCAGCGAAGCTTGATTCCCTGCCCTCCTAGTATGGTATAGTCCAACGGCCTGCGGAAGTGCCATTGGCGTACGATCCACCCACGGGGTCGGGTGTCGGCTGCTCCCATTGGTCCAAATGCATACGGAGATGATCTGCTCTGCAGGAAATGGAAAAGTTCCTGGTTGCCACAAGTCGGGGAACTTTAGATCCAGCTGGCCGGTGTAAGTTGCTCGATGAAGACCCTGCAAGATGCAGGTCATTACTACATATTATTAGAAGAGTGGGCTGCTCGTCCTGCGCGTTATACGCCGGATATCGGGCCATCGGCGTTGGTTTGCTCTGCATGCCCGCCCGCTTCCACGTTTAAAGCTGCGCTGGTCACTCGCACACATGGCCTCCGAACTCAGTTGGCTTTCTCGTGTGGTCAGCGTCATCGTACACTCGCTTCAAGTCTAGTCAAAGTAGTGGAAGATGCACACCATGCTGCTGTCGCTCCCGCTCCTGGCCGCCGGCGTTGCGGCGCAGGCTGAGAACCTTTACACTTCGACTGCGACAGCTGCGGTCGCCGCTGCTCGAGCTACAGCCAAGACTTCCAGCCCTACCAGTGATGTCAAGGGTAAAGCCTTCGACCGCTTCGTTGTGGTCTGGCTAGAGAACACCGACTATGACATGGCGGCTGGCGATGGTATGTTGTGTCCGATGTCCTCGACACGCTGGTTTCCCTTCCCAGTTATCCCAACTAACATGTGGCAGAAAATCTGGATTGGCTAGCGACGAAGGGCATCACTCTGTCTGGATACCATGCCGTCACCCACCCAAGTGAACCGAACTATGTCGCGTCGATTGGAGGCGACTACTTTGGCATGCAGAATGACAACTTTAATCAGATTGATGGCAACGTCTCGACAGTCGTCGACCTCCTGGAGGACAAGGGGATAACATGGGGAGAGTACCAAGAAGATATGCCCTATACCGGCTTCGAAGGAATGGCTTGGGTGAATCAGGAGACAGGCGCAAACGACTATGTTCGAAAGCACAACCCTGCCGTCATCTACAACGCCAATGCCGCCGAGACTGATCGTCTCTCTCTAATCAAGAACCTTACCCTGTTCTATGAGGACCTCGAGAACGACACTCTTCCGCAGTGGATGTTTATCACTCCCAACATGACTAGCGACGGCCACGATACTGATGTCAGCGTCGCTGGGACTTGGACACGCAACTTTTTAGAGCCACTTCTGGATGACGACCGTTTCATGAAGAATACCCTTGTCCTCGTGACTTTCGACGAGAACGAGAGCTACGGTATCCAGAACCGCATCTTGGGCATTCTGTTGGGTGACGCTGTGCCGTGCGAGCTCGTCGGGACGACAGATGACAATTACTACAATCACTACAGTGAAATTGCCACCGTCTCGGCCAACTGGGACCTCCACACTCTTGGTCGCTTTGATGTCGGGGCCAACGTTTTCAAATTCGTCGCTGACAAGACCGGCGATACCGTCCGCGAGTGGTCAGGCGAGACCCCACTGGAAGACATGTACTTCAACTCCTCATACGCTGGTGTTTTTAACACAGATGGAGGAAACAGCCGGTATCCTGGCCCATACCTCAGTGATGCTGACTTGCCGCATAATCGAACTGTCCTCCCCAGCATCGTGGAGGCGTGGCAAGGCAGCCCGGCTCCGGTCTACTATGACTCCGGCCTGGAAATTCCCGATGGCCAGCACCCTCCTACCGGCTACGCCCCAGTTGAGTAATAAGATGGCCCACTAATAACGGTCTTAGTATTGAAAATAATTGAATAATACTATCATTTCTATAATCTATTTTCTCTGATTGTCTGGCCCTTGTAAAGTGCAACCCAAGGTCGATGCCGGGATTCCCAGGGCATGAACTGGTATGACATGGAAGTGGAGTGCATAGTCATGAAGCACATAAAATACTCGTGAACCGTCACATTGTTGTCTCTCATGTGCTGTGACTAACCTCAATCAGCCTGGTTTCCTACGACGGCCGAATTCAGTATCCATCACCCACAACACCATCATCTTGGCGGTGCGTTCCCAACTAGCGACAGTTCCTCCACTTCCAACTGGGGTATCCCTCGTTTACACTAGCTAGCCAGCCTCTCTTCGAAAGGGAAATTCCTTGAGCAGACTAGGGGGCCAAGATG
Organism: Seiridium unicorne; assembly: GCA_039778275.1. Taxonomy (NCBI): domain Eukaryota; kingdom Fungi; phylum Ascomycota; class Sordariomycetes; order Amphisphaeriales; family Sporocadaceae; genus Seiridium; species Seiridium unicorne. Next base: position 424,987 of record JARVKF010000101.1, read on the forward strand.
TATTCAATGAACAAAAATGTGGGGTCGGTACGGCCATCCATGGTTCTGAAGACTTCTGCCCAATCCTCGGAGCAAGTTAGATGCATCTCTGGTATTTCGCCCCCGAGCATGAAGACATCCCTCATCAAGGCGGCGCTCTCATGCTTATGAAAGCGCTGCTTGTGCTCATGCACAAGGTCCTCCATTTTTTCGATGAAGTTGTTATCGAACACATCTTTGAGGTCGACCTCGGTATTGACGCACTCGCATTTCTTGTTCTTGTCGGGGTAATGATAGTTAGCGTTCTTCTCGAATCCCTTTGCATCGGGATGGGGACCAAGTGCCGGGATGCCATGACAGTCGTCCTTATCATGATATACCGCGACCAAGATCTTGGTGAGTTCCGGAGTCGGGGGTTTACCGTCCTACGTCAAGTCAGTCATCAGCTTATCGAAAAGTAATAGACTCAACTCCATTACCTTGTCTTCGTGTCCGCGCTCAGACTCTTGGCGACAGACAACCTTGGAAGGGGAACTCTCACCCGACTCGACGCTTTCCCGATCTCTGGCAGGCTTTGGCTCGTCCATCTTGGCGAGTGATGAGGTCGGTAGAGCCTTCAGGGTTGATGAAAGCTGCAGAAAAGAGATGTTGTTTCAGGATGGGCGGTTTCTGATCGCAGAAGATGTAGCTGTCGTGCCTGTCATTTGATGGAGTGAGACTAGTTTCAAGCTCCAATGATTTGCTCAACGCCCGAAAATACTTGACTGCTCCGTGTGGCCAGCTCATATCATGGCCGGCAGGGCGACCAACAAGTGCGGAGACACAGAGTCAAGGTCACGAGTTGGGCAATGTCATTTGCGGCGGTGGCGATGTCATCTAAGGGTCTGGCGATATCATTAACAAGAGGTCACCATACTATCTGCACTTTGCAAACCCATTTGGAATTTTTGGGAAATCATGGCACGAGGCATTAATCATTCAGTATCCAGGTCTTATTGTGCAAGAAAGGCGATTTGTCCCTGCCCAAAGTGCTTGGACAGACACTAGAAACCCATGGTGGTCACCGCTCCGTGTAGCAATTCAGGACCAGGGAATTTCATAGACAGTTTTAATCAGAGGCTTGTGACGTCCTCTCGCCAAGAATAAAGATTGTAGGCAGGTATGGCCCTTTGTTGACAGTCATTAATTATCTAAGTAGCCATCACAATGAATCGTTCACAATAGGTAACAATCAGGGGTCAGTCTGCACTGCGGATATTCGATTTGAATCATGCAGAAAAATCAATGCCTGCAGTTGTGTATGTGTGTGTGACTTCTTGCCAAGTACCGGCTTCACCAAGAAGACCACTATTATACTCAGTGGCTATTCTAAAGTTATAGTCAAATTCTTGTGTACACCATAAACAGCGCGGCATTCCTGTTTTTATCTGTATCGCAGTCTGTATCGATCAATGTTTACGTTATATATCAGATACCCAATAATGATGGAATTCAACCACTCTCCCATCCCATCCGAGGTGGCCCATGTGCCAATTTCTCAAACTTCCTAATTGTTGCTTGCAGACTCTCACAATTTCAGGGATATCTTACCAGTGATAGGCCCTGGATCGTCGGATGTCAATTGCTTTGAACGGGTGGTTCGTGTTAGGATACTTCCCAGCATTATTGAGGGGCTCTTATGAAAGAATAAGTCGCACCTCCTAGCATGAGAATACAACGCCTTCGTATATTAGCTGACAGGTTTGCTACTCCGTGTTCTTGATTTAGGGGAGAGAATATCTGGCAAGAAGAGAAAATCATCTAAAAGTACTCCCTATTGATTGTCGAACTATCGCAGCTGATAGAAAGCATAGCACGTGATACGTTGATTAGAGCTCCTGTGTCGTAGTCAAGAATTGTTCTTGCCAGATTTCATCAGTTCACGTCCGTAATTTGGTCGGGGCGGCGGAACTTTTCGAATGCATCAGAACGAATAGCATGCGATGGGGGTTTTCCGAATTACTGGATACAGACTCCATTGAGCCGGGCCGGTGGCGCTCTCGTGAACCGGGTTGTGGTGCGGACATGTCGTCTTTTCTTTTCCCGCACCCCACGAGTGTGGCGCGTATTATTTCTTTCCCCCTGTCGATACCTGTCACCCAAGTCGATACGAGGCATCCAACACGGCAGGAAGCTGGACATAAAAGCATCGGCTATGCTAAGCTGACACTTCTGAGATCATAATCAGCTGATTTTCCCATTGTAGCCAGACTTCTCCAGACTTGGCGCCCGCCGACTGATCAGTCATTTCAGAGCAATGCCGAGCGCCGGTCAAGCCTGCCAGCCAATGAGCCAGACAGACACGGCCAAAGAAGTAAGATCTCGCTGCAAGATGCGAGGATCCCTGCCGCTCCACGAATATCGACAGCATCGGATCGCCCTAGAATAACGTTTGGCTTCCGATCTACCACCAGGAGATTTGATGGGTATCGCAACGGGCGGCCGCATAGCGCCACGCCATGCACGTCCAAGGCAGAGCTGAACAATGCACCAGCCTTACCGGCCGCCCAAGCTGCTGGGACTTTCCCCTTCCGCAGGATGCCCGACTGCACCGCCCCGGCCTCGGGCATGTTCGCTTGTGGAACGAATGACATCTAACAGTTCCTGCAAGGCCGATCAATACTCTATTACGCCCTGCAGCACCTCGGATGGGGCTGCACCCATCTTGGACATCACCACCAGTCGCATCAAAACTAGAGTTGTGAAAAGGCATTGGAACGTCACTTAACAGGGGATTTCATTCATTTACTGATCAGCACTTTTCTTGCCAAATCGGCTAATGCTGCAGGACTGAGTGTTAATATTTGCGGCTCAAACCCTACAAGGTCCGGAGCCGGAAACTGTGGCTGATGATGGCCTTTCAAGCAGACCGCTGTTCTTGTCACCTACGTTGGTCACTAACTTGGTGCTAGTTCATTGCCCGTTATCGATCGTTCGAACTCTGTGCTACGGAAGATCTCCTTCCTGGTCTTGCAAGCATGTCATTCATTCGCACATGTGGACAGGGGTGGTATGACAAGGTTCTTCCCTAACTAGGTAATGGCCAACACGACGTATCACTTGACGACCACTCCTTCAGACCCCCATGGCAAACAACAAGGAGCTTCCAATGAAGACTCGAAATTTAGTCTTCAAGCCTTGAAGTGCATTTATTGGTCTTGAAGCTCGTCGCAAGGACTAATGTACACGCCGCGGATTTATCCAAAGATTACACGTCATGGGATAAAAAAAAAAAGAAATTATGAAATTTGGCATATCCCGTTGCTGCTATTGCAACGTGAACACGATTGATCAAAGCAATCCATAGTCTCTAGCATGACCGTGAGGCCTAATCCCAGTCTACCGACGCCCGATCTACTTGAAAAACCATTGAACAAAAGCCCCCGCAACGGATGCGGCTGACGAGACAGAAGCCAACTCTAGGGTAAATCTGATAGAGCCCAGTAATTGCTTCAACACCGCATGGAGCCCGATAGCCTGAATAAGAGTTCCACCCAGCTTGGCAGCCGAAACTCCGAGGACGAAAAGAAATGGGGAATACGATCCTGACCACCTAGACATGTAGCTCCGCAACACTGAGTCTGGTAGACGAGTTGCAGCGTGGGTTGCGAGCTCCGAATAAGCTTCAAGCCCATGATAGATGGAGATGTCCTAGCCTATGACCTCTTCTTTGGCGCTTTAGGAACCTCAAAAGTGGCGCCAACTTCATCATCGAACTGGCGTAGCACATCAAGAACTGCCTCTTCGTGCGCACCTACACGGGGTCAATATGATACTCTCAAATGGCAAGCACGCGCTACTTACTGCCACGTTCCTTGTGACGCTTGCTCACGCTCACAGTGGTCGTTCGGCCGCGACCACCCTCCATGAGCGGTGACCAGTCGATAGTCATGGGGAACCCACTCGTATCATCCGACAAAGTGACGATCAACCCGTAAGTGCCCGCAACCGTGAACTCGAGGTACGGGAAGACGGCATACTTCCTGCCATCTCCGTTCTCAAGGGAGTGTGCGTTCACCACCATCTGCCCTGATAGATAAGATCGGCCGCCGAAGGTGTTGGCCCACTGAGGATCCATGACATTGATCCAGTTCGGGTCGCTTGCCTCGACAGCTATCACCGAAACGCTGATGAACTCTTCCGGCGGCGACTCAACACTAACCACGAGCGGCGGGTAGAGCGTCTTGCCCTTCTGGACCTCCCTTGGGGGCAAGACTTCGAAATTCCATGACCTGGCAGACATGACGCTTGGTGGTTTGTTGGTAAGAGGGTAATAGGAGAAGCTGTTTTGATACATTGCCTCTGTTGTCTGATGTTTTTCGTGAACCGACTGGGTCAGTACGGTTGACCGAGCCCTCGTTTTATGGACCATCGTGCTTGTTACACTACACTCATACACCGACAGTTCGACAAAGATTCTGATCTACGACGCCTCAACAGCCAACAAGTGATACAAGGTTCGTCGGTCGAAGAAAGGACACGGAGCCAAAATCAAGGATGATGTCGGACGGAGACCGCAAGGGAACAGATGTCGGTCATTCGAGCCCTTCACCGGTCGCGGCTTTCGTCAGAGGTGTCCGTCAGAGGTGTTCGTATATAAGTCGAAGAAAAGACAGATCCCGGCGCTCCCAGCCAATATACGTCCTCTAGTGTCATCTGGGCCCGTCCTTCGAGGCTGCCACATCTGCGGATCGAGTGGTCATGAGTGGACTTGTGTAGTAGTCTAAGGAAAGCCCCAAAGCAAGCCCATATGTCGTGAACGGTTCCAGTTCCCCGGCACGGCATGGGTGTTCTTTTTTTGGTTTTGGGTTTTTGGTTTTCAGTCCCAAAGATCTTACCTTCATCTTGCATGCGATTGCTTTTCCGCTCTCGAAGAGTTTTGGTGACATATCGGGCAAGTCTAAGCAGGGTATGCAAACAGGCTGGAATGTTTGCTTGGACCTTGGACCCTGAAGGGGGGTGACCCACGTGGCTGAAGTACCTATGATCTGAATGTTGAGTAATCTTTTAGACTAGTCCTGGAGCTTCAAGCCACATCGGACCCCCCCTGGCAGCCCGCATTTGGAGTCCGCATAAAAGTAAGGGTCCTCCTTGGCACGATTAGCGAGTTTATCTGATCTGATTTTTGTTTTATTCTTGCGGAAATCAGATATAGCTCACGGTCATTGCAAAAAGAGGGCTACAGAAGAAATTACATGAGGCTAGGCGAGTTTGAGGTACATGTCATATCATGCTTTTGCCTCAGATCTCTAACGGTCCTCGATTATCGCAAGGTTTGGGATCTTGTCCCAGCATTCCGGGTGCTGGGTCTTAGTGCCAAAGATGCCTCGGGTCCACCTATTGTTTCTTTTTCTCTTTTCGTACGAGTCACCACTCGGGTTTCAATCTCCAAGGACAATTTGTTCTGCCATGCATCATAAACTAGCGAACCTTGTCTCCCACCGGTTATTTTCTGAGCGATGGCGAGGATCTACCCTGGAGCGCATCTCCGGCTACGTGCCGCGATCCCGCGATCCCGCTATACCTGGAGTCCTCTGCGCCCTAGACTCGTCATTCCGCCAATGGTTCCAGCCCTAACAAGCCTGGAGCACGGGATGCGAGACGACAGGTGCGGGCCGATCCCCGACATCGTTAGGATGGGATGCTAGCTGTCGCTTCGTTGATCGCCTCGGATGCCAAGATATAAGACGACCGCTGCACGAAACGTCGCTCTGTGCTGGTGGTTCATGGCTATGAACCGCCCAAGTCGACTGAGTAGGCTATAAACCACCGGTGGAATGATGGCAGGACTTGCGAGGAGCAGAAGCAACAAGGCATACATGAGTACCGATGGAGGTCGGACTTCATGCTGACCGCCGGCCGTAAGAGAAGCCGCCAAGCACGGCGACGCTCAGCCTGCACGATCTGATTGAGATCGTGGCTGCCGTGGCCATGGGTTATCTAGATGGCGGCGTCAACCTAGATGCTCCGCTTCAGCGGGATGAATGCAAGCACGACTTGGCCAGCCTTGTTTTGGCGTATGTTGAACTCGTAATCGACTCTGGAGGGAATGATGGGCTTAGACATTCACCGACTCTACTCCACAGGCACTGAGTCGCGACTAGCCGGATATAGCCTCTTAAACTCTTGTATGCGGCTCAAAAGACGCCGATTTCGGCGTAATAATCTCATGAGGTTGCCTATGTTTCAGATGCGGCGGAAGGGATAAGTTCTCAGGAAGTTGTGGCTTCGCGGGAAGATGCCTGCTCTTCTCTGGGTTTGAGATTTCATCGCCTCGCTGAAAACAAGATTCAATATAATGTAACCCTCCAAGTGCCAGGCATCGCACTCGTCAATCTCGTGATACAACTCCTGCAGGATCCGCATCTCGTTTATCGGCGTCCTGGATCGAATTGTGGAAGATACTTGTAGAACTTGGCGTGTTCCTCCAATTAAGCCGGAAAAACAAACGAAGCCGATGGGGCTATGGTATTTCTGATACGCTCCCACGTATAGAGTAGATTGACCGGGATCCATTATGGTTATTGCACCCTCAGCATTGTCTATACTCGTGCTTAGTTTGCCCAAAAGCTGTTGCAGGCTGGGCAAACCAAGTCGTACCTAACCAGAAGCGGACCAGCATATCCCTGGGACACGGAAAAGCCATCACCAATAGAGGACTGGAGCCGGGTGTGATTATGGGGGGTCATCTTACCCAGTCGGATCATTCGATTTACCTATTAGTCGTATCAGAATAGTCTCGGCCAGATAGATCCTTATACAGTACACCACAAGAAACGCAAAAAGCCACCAGAAGCAACTGCCCAGGGAAATTTTCCAAGGAGGTGATTGTTCATCGGTTCATCCTTTCTACCGCAGTGAGAGCTGTATATGCTCCTGCCCATCGTACATCTATCAAACACGTAATGTACAGTGCTGACTGCCACAAGGAGCCGTCGGTGTCTTTATGGTATGTCAAGTATACCAATCCACCCTATCACAAAGGTCTACAGGCCCGACTTCTGCTCGTTGACCGCCTTTCCCCTATGCCGGGACTTTTGTCCTCAGCTGTACGCCGTGCCAGCCCTTCATCTGGTCGCCCAGAACAGCATTCACCATTCGCTGCTGCTTCAGCATGTTCGCGCCGCGAAACTTCTCCGAGGCAATCTCAATGCCATACATAGATCCACACCCTCCAGACACGTCTTGTACCATGAGCTCTGTGGGCGAGAACTCAGCCGTCAGCTTGTCCCATATTTCCGATTCGGCAGTATCGAGATAGTCAGGCTTCTCCGGTGCGCTGGATGACTGCGGTGATGACGCTATCGTTTCGGAGGCGGTCGAGTAGCGCACTGAGGGATGGTATCGTAGGTATGGTCCTGTTGTCATGGGAATCGTTGCTCTTGGTTTCGATGCGGGACGAGCAAATGTGCTTTGAGCTCGCGTTGCAGAACTAAGCTGTCGCACGGCGACTGTCGCTGCGCGCCGACATTGGTGGCATAGCATTGTGATAAGTTGTGAAGAGAACGGTCTCTCCGACGACAAAATGAAGGGTGGTTATAAGGGACCTGAATTGACGGCAATAGCCCTTGCAAAATGGAGCTGTGGCAGAGGTACTCGCATTTGTAAGGCCCAGCGCAAGTTGGTGATCGACAGAAGCTCCAACCAAAGCTCCCATTATCTCCGACGTCACTAAATCTCTTCGGCCGGAAGATTGCAGTCCCGCTATGGACGGCCACCAACAATCCAATCAGAGCTGTTGGCAAATAAGCATAGCTGCAACAGCTTTAATTCGGCGCCTTGTACAGCGCCAATAGGTACACACATATGCTGAAGAGGGTCTGTGGGGTGGTCCCTTCAACTAAGAGTTCATGAACCGCCAACACCGCTGCGCATCAGGATTCTAGTCCATCAAATTCAGGCTATGCCACTGCTCATCTTCGATACGACGGAAGAACCACTGTTCCATTGCTCTATCGTGTGGAGCGCATGGCTCGATTTTTACACGTGGGATCCATCCGACTGCACTCGCACAGCTTGCTGACTGTTATCTAAAGGCCTGCAAACTACCAAGCCGACTCTTCTCACACAAGTGTCCATATAGAATACGTTATATTCCATGAGAGCGCCATCCATAGTGCTTCTAAGTAGGTCCTCATACAGAGACCTTTGTTACGCTGCACCAGCCACAACAAGCGGTACTTGGTCCTTAAGTCGAGTCAGATGGCTTCTGCCCCTTTCCGTCCCTCTCCTTCACAAAGTCGCTCTTAAAGTCCAACCCGCTCTCCTCCCTTACAACACCAAACAGACTAGTCGAGTCAAGGCGTTTTGCTTGACCTCCCGAGTTTGCCTTTCCCTCGCTGTTTGCCCAGACTTTCGCTTTCCCTAGCCCCTCATACGCAACTTGACCAGCTCGTAAACTCACACCTTCCCGCTCGGCAATCTCAATGGCATGACCTACATCTTTGATCGCGAGATCCAGGTCAGACCATGGCGCCTGGCCTTCACCAGGGCAGTAGACACCAGTCGTCATCCTAATCGAGTCTGTATGTGCCACTGGGCCAAAGTTCAGCTCCAGCAGGCGCTCAAGCGTCGCTTCAGGAAGGCCAGTCTTGGACGCAAAGACGTGGGCTTCAGCGATTATCTGCATTAGCGATGCCATAAGAAGATTCCTACATCGATGTTAGCTATCGAGGATCCAGATCAAAGGCACAATTTCAAGCTGTTCTCACCCGGTCGTTTTCAATAGCAGTGCTTTTTCAGGTTCTAGTCCTACAACGAGAACCTCCCGAGCTAACACACCCTTGAGCAGTGGCGATACGGTCTTGAGCACCACTTCAGGGCCAGCAAAGGCCGCCAGGACCGTCCCGGCTGCGGCTGCGGGCGAAGCGCCGAACACTGGCATGGCTGCAAAGTGCGCCTCATGAGCGCTCAACTTTGCCGAGACAGCCTTTGATGTGTCTGGGTGGACTGTAGTAGTGTCGACGACGATCTTTCCCTTGATACTGCCAGAGACAATCACTTGATCGACGATTGATATAATCGCCGAGTCAGCGCTTGACTACCCGGGCGTGATTAGTTCTCTCGTTACCTCGTGGTATATCTCGGCACGTACTGATAGGAAGATGATATCGCAGTCCTGGGTGAGCTGTCCGACAGTGTCCCGTCTTTCGGCCCCTAGTTCTTCTAGAGGAGCGCATCGCGACGCTGTCCTGTTGTACACTCGCAGCGGCTGCGAGGATGACTCAGAAAGGGTTTTCTGGATTCTCGAAGCCATCCCGGTGCCCATGCTTCCGAGGCCAATCCATCCTATCACGTGCGTGAATGGCTTTGAGCCATGACTTCCTGCTGCTGATTCCATTTACTATGCTCGCGGTAGTTCAAGCCCACGGTGTTACCAGATTGTTAGCTGCAATACCGAGTCTAGGCTTCTTTCATATATGTCAAGTTCAAGTTCATGGTGAATCAAAGGCTCCGCTGTGGAGCCCCCAGATAGAAGCGGGGAAGCCGTTTGCATAGTGAGTCAGCCGGCGAGATTGGGATTTCTCCATTTAACATGATGCTTTCTCCGATCACACGATGTTTGCGACAAAGGTCTACCCTGTCGAACAACGCGATGAGCGATATGGAGCCGTCCAGTACTGCACCACGTGTAATCGTGGATTTCTGCCCTATATCGGCGCATTTCTTAAGCATTATACTACGGAATCGAGCACATCGGATCTGAGGGTTGAGTCTAAATACGGTTGATATACTTCTTTCTAGATTTGGGAGTTCATGACGGCCTGACGTTCCATAATCTAATAGTAAAAATTTACCTCGCTAGCATTTCTTGCTATGACTCGCTGGCAATCTTCAGAATAAGCTCGGCCAACTTCTCAGGCTGGCTAGCGAAAGGGCTGTGGCTCGTCTCGATACTCTCAATCTTGATGCATGATAACGATGCAGCAAGTGCCTTCTGCGCAAATGCTGGGAACGCCATGTCCTTCTCCGTCACTATATAAGTCATAGGGATCGTGACATCTGCCGCGATATAGTTGACCGGGGTCTCGAATGCATCTTGGGAGTGAGACTCGAAGAGATCATAGTACTTCTCAGCTTCTTCATGTGGAAGATCGCTGTACAGTGCCTTCTCAGCACCCTTGCTCAGTGTCATGAGGTTGTTCTGCTAGTTGTCAGTCTAGACCATCATTGGGATGTCAATGCCCACGGACTTTGGTGTATGGCTCAACACCGCCTTGACCCGGTTGCCATGATCCCCCAAGTGTATGTAGCGTATCGGAACCTCGAACCGGGATGATGACTGCTGCGATGAAGATGATCTGCTTGAAGCCACCTTTCTTGCCCTCTTTGGCACGCTGGCCGACTTCAAGGCCCTCACTTGCAACGACCCATAGTGAATATCAGTATCTAGTAGGCCGATTCTAGGACAATATCATATTATGATATCGGTGTTAGGGAAATACAACGATCCAGGAAGACTCACAGCAGGTACACCACCGGCGGAGTGAGCAATGAGTATGACGTCCTTGCCTTGGTCGAATAAAGGTAGAGCCACCTTGCGGAACTCCTCGACGTCGGCTTCGTAAGTGACTCCACTTGCATTTGGCCCGAGCGATGGCAGATGCGGGCAGTGATACTCGTAGCCCTTTCTCTCGAGTTCAACCTCCAACTTTTCGTAAGCTGCCGGGGTATGCCAGCCGCCACAGGCGAAAAGGAAGACGGGCTTAGACGAAGACATGATATGATGGGTATATAATTATTGGCAGAAGTGAGCGCACGGATATACAAGGTGTGTTGCAATTAGAGCGGGAGACGGGAATGTTGCCACCATTCGAAACCAATGTGTTTGGCAACCCTTATATAGGCATCCCATCTTTAAATGGAACCCACTTGGGCAAGGACCTGTAGTTGTGCGAGGCTGCGCTGTGGCTCCTGCTGATGCGCACCAGACCATACAAAGTGGGCTTCCAAGCCACTAGCTGACGCCAACAAGAGTGCTCGTAAGCTATCAACCAATCAGAGTCAGAACTCGCATTCAGATGTCTATATCAACTTTCACCGTGTTCCACGGTTTGAAAGTGCCGATCGGGCGCTGGTAATTTGTTGTGTCATAAAGGAAACATTTCTGGCATCCAGGATGGAACGGTGTCGGTTTAATTCCGGTCGCTCATAAGCCCAACGTCAGAATCTGCCTCACCCCGTGATAAGCCCCGCGTGTAATGAAATTATAAGCTGCTGCGATATTGTCAGGGTATGCTCTCATTTAGGACAGAGTACTTCTAGACTCTCGAGTATTTACGGTAGGAGTTTGAGAAATGTAAGCGACCTGACTGGGATGAGATGCCCAAGATTCGAAATATACCTCTGGTGAAAGGTGTGAGACTGGTTTCGATGGACTCATGCGACGTCGTGCCTCGGACACACAATAGAGTAGACGTCCTATAGCGATCTGCTACAACATCAAGTCAGATGCGTCAAAATCTATGAGCCTGATACCCAAGAGTCGCAAAGTTTCGCTTTGGTGATTCCGGCTCAAAGGCAGGGACGTCACCTAAGCACAGCAAGTACGGAGTCTTCCCAAATGCTATATTCGTTATAGGTGCAGGGGTAGCCTAGTTCAGCACAAAAAACCTCCCATATCACTCATAATGAGCTGATCGACGCGTTTCATGGTGCCTCGCCCGGGACGGATGCTTCCATTATCATTTGCAGTATCCTCCATACCTGGTAGTGATGCCCACGCATTTGCCGGAACAGCATGGTTGTCCAGCACCACACCAGTGTCCTGGTGGATAGCAACCCTCCATGTTATCCAACTGCTGTAGTGCTGTTAGTATTCTGGGGAAACAGGAGATGCGTTTGGGCTGCAGAAAGACTTACTGGATTGAACCCCTGGTTTGATTTGGTATCGTTGCCCTCGTTCCTAGGCTTGATAAGTGCTGAGTTGGCAGTGGCGACGAAGAACAAAGCAACAATGGCGGTAGTGAAGAGTTTCATTCTGACTAGATGTTTAGGAGAGCTCAGGTAATGTAGGTATGAATGGTGATCGGTCGACTTGGCGAGAATGCAGTGTAATCGAGGTGTTGATGACAAGAGAAAGCAAGACTTCGAGGTGAGCTTCAGCGGACTGCAAAATTAATGACAATGTCCGACGAGCAGGAAGTTATGACTTCCATACGTGATCAAAGCCAACTGCTGGATTATCCCTTCCGTGACAAGGATTCCGCCGTCATTCGTAGCGCGCATTTAACACCGTTCATCACACCTGCCACCTTAATTACGTTGCTACAATCAAGCTATCTATGAATTAGAGTCCCCCTCATAACCATTTGTTCACTTCTACATCACGGCCAACTGCGACCAAAGTCTAGGTTGGTGATGACAACTGTGTTTTATGTATTGCGATTCTGCACAGTAATTGGAAGCATATTTGATTCTATATCACCACCGGCTGCTTTTGCGAATACGTCGGTGATTCCCAGCCATAGGTTACAGCAATCTGTGACGTCTAAGCAGTATGTCCTCAATGTCACATCCCGCATCACGTTCATGGTTCCTTCCTTAGCCCTATGACGGACGTAATTCTGTCATTCGAACTGATACGCCGGTATTTGTCTCGTCAAGTTGACAGCCACGATGGATGTGGGTTGGTATCGACTGCCATGCGGCAGCATAATAGCTTCAGGCAATGGCAGATCGCCGCGAGCCATTGCCAACGTAGAGAACGCATTATGATCGAGGCTCGTTACGAAACGTATCCATTATCACCCCAATCCAAAGGTTACGCTCAGTCGCTCGGCCTCTCCTTTTGACGTATAAGGGTATATGCATCAGGATGCACCTGGAAAATTGAGAGACTTCCGACTCAGAGTGCTACGCTAGACATAGTTACATGGTTCTATAGCAACTATCTGGGCCTTCATTTCGGACATGATGTTAGGCGCGGAATGGTCCTTGCTAACTATCTTCTGAGCCCTACTAATTTATAGAATCCATCGTGATGATGTCAGTGGCGACTCCTTTGAAGCTATCCTAATTCCACGATAGTATTTATTCGGTCTCAACTAGTATTCCCAGCAAACCCATTCGACCAACAGTGCTTGACAGAGGATGGCATATCCCACGGACCGGAGACGATACTCCCAAGCAGAGCATCCAAGGAGACTTGCAGTCTAGAGTTTTGGATCTGCGTTCCTACTAGCAAGAGCCGCAAGTCCGTCGTTATGATAAGCTCACGTATTCTATTCACCGACATTCGTCACGCGAGGTAGCGAAATATCAACTCATCAGAAACCTAATGCGTTTGATCTTCCCCACACTCGCGCCAGCGCTTAGCTACCAACCGTAGATGAACTCTATGCAAGCCTCACCCCCAGACATACGCGTGCTCACTACTGTACAGCATCTAGTTAGCGATTACTCGCACACGGTGCCGAGTTCTTTCTTGCCCACAGCAGTCTGATTAGACTGCAGCGACATGACTATGGTTCACGCTTCAAATTGGGCAGGTTAGTAGTTTGCGAGTCATTTTCCTGCCGTGCAAGATTAAAATGCCTACACCGCTGCAACCACCCCGCGTCTAGACGGGAGATAGCAACTACCACAGGTGTTACTAGATTAGAGTTCGAGAGTAATGTCGGTCCCGCACTTAATCCTCAACTGGCTTCACATCGTCCGGCCGGCACCGTTTCGGACAAGCAACAACGGTCGAAACCTTGACTCCCCCCTTCCTTCGACCAGAGCCGGACCTCGACAACAGATCGACAAAGATGTGCAGCCGTAGGCTCATGTCTGTTTTAGTTAGTGAGCATTAACGCGCTTGCCGGGTCTCGGCCTCCGATAGAGGGAGGAATAGTTTCGGCTACTCGGACGAACCCTGGAGATCGACACGGCAAGGCCCAACATATCTAGGCACGTCCAGAGCATAATCACACGACCAAATGATGGCGCCATGCAAGAAGAAGTTTGGACTGGCTGACTGTTGCAATTTACTTGGTAGTCTTCGCTGGCATCGCTGGACTCTTTACCCATGGAGCGTGGATGCTGCACTCCGCATCTGCAACGCTCCTGGCCTGCCAAATTACGTGCCATGACGTTGTAGGGGGAGAGTTGCGATCAGTGTAGGCACGTGTGTACGCCAACATAAGCGAGTATGTGTCCGAAAGAATAAACGTTCGCTTTGTCTCTGCCCTTACGTCAATCCCCTCCATGATGATACACATTCCAGCGAATGGAGATCGGCGGTGGGTAGCAGTTTTGAGGAGAATGAGACCCTGGGGATGTGAATTATGCAGGGTCTTTCAGCCATTTTCACATGAAATGTCTAGCTCTATAAGAGGCCCCAGAGATCGACATCAGCCTCCTATCAGCTTTGGCTGATCTTTTAGAAGGGGACCAGGTTATTGTGTTGCACAAGCGAGCTGTGTCAGTGCCATGCTACATGAATCCACGAGGTGTACGCCAACATGGTAATGCATGGCGGTGACGATCAGTCTTGGCTCCACTGATACGAGATCGATTATCATATCTGCGTATTACTGAGTTGACAATGTAAGATACTGGGACACCATCTTGCATCAAGAGGGGGATGAGCTCCATCGATCGTATTGATCGGTGGCTGGCAAGCCGAAGTGTATACTACCATTGACTGCGTCTCAAGATTGTTCGAGCTCTGAAGAAAAGTGTCTTGTCCTCATAGTTTAGAAACAACAAGAATAAAATACTGGTAATATATGCTGAACAGTAAGCCCCATGCCATGGAGCTTGGATATGGAGAACAGTTCATCCCCAGGCCGTAGAACTGTTTCGCTTGTAATCCATCTAGCTACTAGCTGAGATATAGCACAAGCATGCTACCGTAGAGGCGGCGACAGTGTAGAGACACTGTCTCCCCAAGACGCGGCGATTGAAAGAAGCCGTGTACACTTCATTCTTGCGACTTGCACTCTTTGGGCGATGTTTCATTCTGTGTGCCAGAGAAATGCCCGAATAGGCCTACCCGACCAAGCCGAGTGCGCCAAGCTGCAGTAGCTCTCAGCTCCTTGATTAGCCGCTTGGCTTACCATCACACCACCATTTCGAACGAAGGGTCCTTGCCGCGCATCTGGGCCTTGTTTAGCAGACCCCCCTCTTCCAGGCTGGGGGATTCAGGATTATGGGGCTTCAAAGCTCGCTGAAACCATTCACACCGGGAGGAAGAAAAGGCCAGGGTCTGCCCGATCGGAGGATTTGACATGAATTGCCATTAGGAGCGAGGAAATGGAGAAACTGGTCAAAAAATGCGATGCCTGCTCTCGCTTTACATAGCTACTCAAGCGTCTAACCCATTGTGTGATAGGGCCTAGGATGATTTATACTCGGTACAGCCAAGGCAGATGTGAGGGGTAAACAAGCACGGGCAACAACACCACAACATACGATGGACCCTGAACAAGCCGAGCTTTCCCATGAACCGTCAAAAAGGGCGAAAAACTCTTCTTTCTACTTTTTGCCACGCCATGCGGCCAAAATGAGGCTATTCCCAACTGTGATGAAGCACGCGATATGGTGTGTGGCCGCGAGCTAAAGTTCCAACGTCGCAGTCTCCCTCCCCTCCATCCCACCATAGATGAGGGAGGTATCATGCATATTTGTTGAGGCCTCAATTGTCGTATCACCATCAACAGCGCGATTTCATCTCAAACTTTGACGCTGTCGTCTCAATGGAGAATGGGAAATTGGGCGCTGGGCTCATTGGCATTAGCAACCAATGCAGCTAAGGGATTGCTGCAGGTCGTCTTACATGCTAACGCCCGCAGCTAGATAACGAGCGCGCGCAGTGTCTGGTCCAATCGCCTGGGGGTGACCGGTCAGGATCCTACATGGCCGTGCGGGTGGGCTTGCATAATACGTGTTCTGGGCTCCTGAGCTCTGCTATGGGCGGTAAAACGCTAGAGCTCAATTTATCTCGGCTCTACATCGCAGGCGCGAGGACCGAATACTTGACTACGTGGTTCTGTGCACAGATGAATTGCTGACCGGTGTCTATGGAGGATGGTGTTCTCATTTTCTTGAAATGGCGGCAGTCAGGAGATATGGCATCAGAGCATCAAGGACTCTCGGCCGGGTGTCGATATTTCGTGCGAAGAAATAATCCCAGATTTTCTTCTAGCTCTACACTACTACAGGAAATTGCACGCGAATACCAGCTGCACCCGGAAGGGTTGATGCTCGAAAGACGGAAACAAGTCCGACACCAGTTCGTTAGCCTTGAAGTGAACCACCGGATGAATACCCCGGATGACTGCGCGCGCCTCTGAAGCCCCCCTGTATGGACCCTGATTTACTGTTTCGTGTCGCGGTGTGATGGCAGGTGATGTATAATGATCAGTTGTGCTGAGAAACACCGCCATGTCAGGTGACTGACAATGGTCAGTTGTGCAGAGCACCACGATCATGTCAGGTGATTACTTATGATAAAGTCGTGCTGAGAAACACGATCATGGAACATGTGGTGTGTAACGTGTGCTACAGAAACTTCGTTTCTCTCTCCCCGAATTTCGTTAAATAAAGAAACCGAAACGGCAGAGTGATCCTTTTGCTCTGCAGCAAGCATAATTCGAGCTCTCCATACCACCTCCCCTGGCAGGCAAGAGACCATTGGGTGCACAGCATGGAAGGCGACCACCCTTCCACCATCCAGCAGCCCAGGAGTTCCGGGTTTTCATCGTCTGGTATTTTACTATTCCCGTTTGGTTTTCGCTGTCTGCAAGCAGAGTCCAATAGTCGCCCCGTCGCACCGACCGAGTCCCTTGAAGCGTGGAGTTGCACCATACACTCCGAGAGCCGTTTCGGCCAAGGGTATCACGTTCACGATGTCAGGCAGATGGAAGAGTTGGATTGCGACCATAAATTCGCCGTCAGTTGACGAGCTCGCCAAGTCTGGGGTGCCCTTGTTGTGTATCACAGCATCGAGTTACAGAGCTATAGTAGCCGGTGAACGGTGAGAACAACTTAGTTGATTCCCGGGGTGACGTTGGTGGAACACTCTTTCTGCTTGATACCGCGACCTCGAAGCGTCGCCACCAGACTCGCGAGCGAATTTCAAAGGGCCACATGGTCGTGAAATCCCAACCCTCGCCCTTGTCCTTTGTGGAACCTCTCGGGCACTCCAAGAGATGCTAGCTTCGAGAAGGCCTGTTTTCATCCCGCGGATTCCACCCATACAGGAAGAGAACGGCAGAAGAATCTCCATCAAGCCGGGGGTCGGACTGTGTTTGTGTGAGGGGAATGTTCGAGATGCTGCAGGAGCCTGCGATGGAGTGGCACGGGGAGAGTGTGCTCGTTGACATGAACCCGCCCATGATTTATGCCTGGCGCCCCCCTTCAACCGAGGAATAATGGCTTGTGCAAGCCGTCCCGGTATCCTGTGTTCGACACAGAGATGGCTGTTCAGCAACCCTTCAGAGGTACCTAGTGGTGCTCAGGTACCCCCCAAAGAAGAAAGGAGTACACCAATGGGTTTACTCTCAAATCATTTGGCCCGAGCTAAACCTCTCGGTCACCAAGACCACTGCCCAAAGAAGAAGTCTTCGCCATGAAATTAGCGTTGGGATAATTGTAATGGCTATCACATGCGCCCTCAGCCCGCTGTGTCTTAAGCGAGGATGATCTGCTGCTATGACTGTGGAGAGAAACCACTTCGTAGATGGATCTTTCTCGATGGTTCTGCGGCCAGCTTGAGCAAGCCGGGGATTTCTTTTCAGCCTGAGTGTTCAACTCAGCAAATAGGAGAAGATGTTACCGTTCGCGGGCTTCAAAACTATGCCTAGCATGATCTCCAAATCATGCATCGCTGGACACAAGAGCGTAGAGGATGAGGTCTAGTGTTGGGAATGCAACTATCGTGACTAGTAGAACCGATGTGACTGGTATACCGATGAAGTCTTTGGAATGCTTACCGAGATGCTCCTCTACCTTACTGATGGACTTGAACCTGTTTTGAGTGATCCCATAGGCCACTCCAGGGGAGCCTATAGAGTCCCATCTTGCCCATGGTCCCAAGCCAACCTCCATAATCCCGTCGCCAATACCCTTAGACACGAGATTCGAGATCTCGATATTCGATGGCGACAACTCCTCTGTAAGCATGTGAGGCTGCCACTCCACATAGCAAGATAAGCACAGTGTATAGCAAATATTTGCTAATTGTAGCCATGAGGCCCTAGTCCCACTACTCCACCGCCGACCCAAGCCTTCAACCAAACCAAGACTGAACTCTCGGAACCCTCGGGCCTGGCGTGCCCGGTCGGCAGTAGAACGTACCAGATCTACGGGCATCCCGAGGATCCTGCCGTGGCGCTGGCAAAGTGTCAACCGTCGATACCGGTTGGCTCCTCCGACGCATGGGAGTATACATTATACACGAACAGACATCTTAGCACGACGAGCTAGTCACAGGTCACCATTAGTGCCGTATATCTCGTAACGGTGACTTCTAATTACTGTAATCATGTTACTCGCGAAGCACCTGCATGCGTGCACTAGCATACATATGAGATTCGACCGGCCCATACCCAGATCCGCCTAGTCCGACGCAAGGCAATGATCCGCGGGGCAGTTGAGACACAACCCTCCTTCCCGGCACATGCAGGTTTCATCGAGCGGGTGCTCACCGCTGTTTTCCTAATCAGCCATCCTGAGTAAGGGAGATAACAGATTGCCAAACTTGCACTTTCGATATAATCCAGCCCCAAGCGAATTATGGGATGCAGCGGCCATGGCGCAGTCTTGGAGAAGTGGCCAGTTCCGTGCTTGGGCAGCTTTTCTGGCTGTAACTGCAGTAAGGAGAAACAAGACATGCGGGGTTGACCTTGGTGTTGGTGCACCGGTGTAAGGCTGACGATGCAAACAATGTGTGGACGGCATAGCTGTGCCTTGGAACTTCAGGCACAGGAACCAATAGGACATGAAAAGTTTACCCCTCAAACGGGTGCAGCGACGATCCCGTCAGCTTTCTACGGTTATCACCGTGGGCGTACGGTCAGCTGTGATTCAAAAGCAAGGTTTCTGTTGGCATTTTGAAAAACGCTCATGCTCATTGGGAACATGCCGAGACATGGCCCCATGTCATGTCACCGAAAGCTGTGCAACCGGCCGATAGGCATGCTTTTGGAGGTCATGGGACCACTATTCGGAACACCTGGAAGCATTTGAGCGCCGGATCCAATGAATCACTTCGGGCCATGGTCTCAGGCGAAGGGGGGCGAAAAGTACGCGGATGCCGTAGCGGAATAAATGCTATCTGGTGGAACCTTCTTTTGAGGTACACGATATGCATTGTGAAGCCGTCAATGCGCTTCGTTCATGATATTTGCGCAAAGGTTCTAAGCGTTGCCATTAACAGCAGAACAGCCTCGAGGCTCGCTCGGTCTGCCGGGTTGCGTGGGGGTTGAGGCCACTTATGATGGCGCAAATCACTATCCTCTACCCTGGTCTGGAGAAACAAGGCATTCGCAAATTGAACTTCATTCCGCAAGTGTTTCACAACATATGAGGTGCCGTCGTTCCTGGATTTCGGTCTCCTTGTGACCACGAGGTAACATGGGTAATGCCAAGGCCAGCTAGGTGAGGGCGATTCGCAACCCGGACTTGGCGTGGGTAAGACAAGGGTGTAACTTACCAATCCTCTGGGACTTTCTTGCGCAAAGAGGAGGGGGAGGAGAAGCTCCACAGTTCTGTAGCGATGACAGGTCTCTTCCCGTAACATAGTAGCAAACACTGCCGTTCTCTGGCCAGGATAGGCCCTTCGAACGTGGAGGTTCTCGGCTTGATGAAAGTGAACATCGTAGTGCCCATTGTCAGTCTCTACATGCGTAGGCCACCCCTGCAGCCCGTATCGGGAGATAACGTCCCCTGCAAAACTTGGTGGGCCGTCTAACAGTATCCAGCGCTTAATGCTAGTGAACATCGCTTGCTTTCCCTTTCCAGCGACGAAATCCACATTCTCCCTGAGATGCCCACTGCGTCTCCCCCATACCCACCGTGGTCAGTGGGGGGACCCATTCAACTCGATCTGATGCAAAAATTCCGATTTCTGCAGTTTATGGGAATTCAGACGAGATGCAGAATGACGTCATAACCAGACGGGATCACTTCTCGTGGTATATAAGCCTGGGGGCTGACCGAGCGTCGAGACTTGGGCTTTTCTCGATCCGAATGGACTTTCGATCTGAATGGGCTTGCCCTTTTGCAGAGCCACAGGACGATCCTACGAGGCTGTTGGCGGCGTGGACAAGCGGTGTGATCTGAGCTTTTTGCTCGGAAGTTGTCGAGTCAAGATATCGTAAGACGTGACAAGTGACAAAGTGGCCCCCATTACCGTGAATACTAGACGCGTATGTAGGAATCGTGCGCTGTGGAGCAAATTGTATTTCGGTCAGGGAGTTTGGTTCAGGATTGCCCCATCCAGCTGCCACGAGCAACGGTGATTGGCAAGTGTTCATGACATCGTGGCCATTTGACCTGTGGGAGGATTTCGCGGTGTGAATGTCATCCTGTGGAGAAACTTAAAACCCACGCATCATCAGGATTCATGCTGTTCTGGTCATGGCGCAGCACAGGCAAAGGACCCGTGGAACTGG
Organism: Seiridium unicorne; assembly: GCA_039778275.1. Lineage (NCBI taxonomy): Eukaryota > Fungi > Ascomycota > Sordariomycetes > Amphisphaeriales > Sporocadaceae > Seiridium > Seiridium unicorne. The sequence goes on from JARVKF010000101.1 coordinate 445,608, forward strand.
GACAGGTTGTATGTATTTTCGGACGCTTCCCGTACCACCAGGCACCGGTCGCGCAACTGGGTGTGGTTTTTGCTCGGTACGGCGGGAGATAGCCAGTTGATCAGGTACGCGAAACCTTAAAGGGAACTGAAGGCGTCGCCGGAAGGGGGTTTCTCGAAAGCTTGTCGCGGTAAGGAATGCGATTGTGAAATCGCATTTCCCATGTTTCCAGACCAGCTGACCGGATTTCCATCCATGCCTTACAGGCAGACAAGCAGGTTCTTGAGGTGGTTGCATACCCTCGGCTGCCGGATAAAGCAAGTCTGGCGGACATCAGGTCAGAAACAGGACAGGGGGCCGGTGGGCAGCATCTTGTCTACTCCACCTCAGTAACCCGAAACATCCACTACCAACGGGATCTAAAAACGTCTGGCGTGCGAAAAATTTCCAAGACGCGTCCTTTCCAACTTCCAAGGACCGCCAAGTTGATTGGAGCAGGGCCATTGATTGATTGGACGCAATGGGGGAACGGGGACTGATCCGAGTGTACAATTCGCTTGTATCACGACCGTGGGAATGGCCATACTGTGCCCTATCGTCGTTATTAATGAGCTTAGTCAACACAGTAACAAACATGATGATGAGGCGTCGCTGTCGCGGGTATGTAGATTGACGGCAGCTCGCGGTGGAACATTGCGAATCAGTCAAAAATGGCGCAATCGGAAGGGTAAGTGAGCCTGATGTTGGTGTTATGATCAGTGAGTGCATGAAAGCCGAACGAAGCCGTCTGACCAAGGGGACCGCGATTGAGGCTTCTGAATGGTACGATCCACAATGGCAATTTGAGATGTGCTTTACTTTGCGGTATGTATCAAGCATGCAGGTGGTTCGTTATCTATGTCGAGTAGGTATTATTGCGTTTGCGACATGAGGTGCAGCTTGCAGCGGGATGACGACCAGGGGGCGGCAGATAACGAGACAGTGCTAGAGGCCCGTTACAGGTAACATGAGGCGTGACTGGCCTGAATCTCACGATAGTGGGGGTCCCCTTGGTACATTTAGCTGCCGATCAAAGAGGCTCAATTAGGATCCGGCAGCGTGGGTCATTGGAGCTTCGGATTGAGCCGTTTTTTTTTCTTTTTTCTTTTTCTTTTTTTTGACATTGCAGATCGCTGTCGCGTTGCTTCAAAGTCTATAGCAAATTGAAAGACATGGCGTTTTGTTGTTTTGCTCACATACTGTCGCTACTGGGATGAGCTGGCAAGAAAGTACCTTTTGGGCGGCGGTGCAGCGGGACGGCCACCGTAGAGCATCATGGCAGACGCGCAAGGGCGGGAGAAACGGCGAATCAAGCAGGGTACATTGGGCGCAAACTGCCATCGCAACAATACCCACGAGATAACTGATGGATTAGACCAAATGTGAATATCCTCATTGATTAGATCTTCGTTGTTTGGTTGTGGCATTTGGTGAAATGGGTCTACTGCCTCGAGGAGTTGCGTAGCGGCACAAATGTCGCCATTGTATGTATGCATCTCGACCTCCCTCGCCAATCATGGGCGTCGGATGCTGCTTCCGACGACAAATGCTTCACCGGCCTCGGGATGTCAAGGGATTGAGATACAATTGAGAATGCGGACGTCGTCGTAACCGCCGGACATGACTCAGGTGGAAAGGAAGTATGGGTGAGTGGGCTTCGGTGCATGGAGAAGTGGGTTTGTACTGATGAATCGAGATGAGTATATCTGGAGTGGTGCGCATTCTCCAGCTCCGACAAGAGGAGCCCCGCGATGTCTCCTTCTGGAGTGCATTTTTTTCTTCGAACTTTTTTTCGTCGAATTCTGGCGGAGCTCTAAGGGAGCTTGGGCCTGCCAGACAGGGATGGTGAGAAGTGAACGCTTGGCCCCTGCAGAATTGACCTGACAGTGCGAGCGATGATCCCTGTCGGTGCTAAAGCCAGCTTAAAGCCCCAGTGGGACCATCCCATCTGTATGTACCATAGTAAGTAAATTTGGAACTGCTGCCGCGGCGAATATTGCAGCGGCGGCTACTGATGAAAGCGGCAACAGACATGGCGATGGTTTCATTGCATTGCGAGAATAGGTGCGGCTATTGTGACCACGGCGCAGTTTCACCCCATCTGGTCTGCATGCATCATTTTGCATCCTATCTTCTAGAAACACACTAATTGAGCCATTGTCTCGACAGTGCGCCTGGAAAGAAACTTTTGTTTCCTTCTCCATTTTCATGTAAACAAAGGCAGGCTTTGGACTATTGGAATGTCCTACACGAATCGCGGCAAAAGCCATGTCATTATGGGCTCATTCAACTTGAAGAAATAAGCTACAGCTGGTGATGTTTGGCTACCTCATCATATTCGCGTGGGGTGATATATGACGATCAATCATTGAGTCTTGAACTTTGAGCTCTGAGTTTACGTGGCTGCACCCATCAGGAGTGCATGTTGCATTGAGTTTTATATGATTTGAGCGGCAACATCAACACACGAGTCGAGTGATGGCCGCATCTTCGAGAAAAGTTCCGACGCTCCAACTCAATGCTCATAGTAGGAAACTCACTCGATCCGTACGCAAGTGCATATGAATCAGCTCATATTTTGGACGGCAGATGCGACAAATACGCCGGTCGAGGAGGTTTGGAATGCTTCAGGGTCACCTCCGGGATCATCTGCAAAGTGTGCATTGCATCAGGAAGGAGTAATACCGCTGCCGATCGCATGGATAGACCGGCAGCCAATGCACCAAGGGATCCGTATGTATGTAGGGGTCCGGTCCCTCAACCACCAGAGGTCGGCTGGCGGTTGAGCCCTTTTGGGGGGGGGGGGGGGGGGGGAGCCGTTCAAAAATTTCAGGGGAGATTTTTACCCAGATAGGATACCACACAATTTTATATAACCCGGTATGTCCAAATGGCGTCGGACTTGGTTGGGCGATATTGTCAATCGAGGTGCAGTCTTGTCTCATCGGTTGTGGTGATGGGTGCCCGCTCTCGGAGGCTGGAGCTAGGACTGTTATCTTTGCATAGTGCTGACTGACCAATCTGGGGGCTTCCCGACACTAGTAGGATATGCCGCTCGATCATGGCTGCATTCGATCTTTGATAACAAACTTTGCAAACCTGTGTAGCACTCTCCTGTCGCCAATAAGTAGGCTTACGCAAAGCACCAATGCAAAATAGCATTCAACGTTGCCCGTGCTTTGTGGAGTGTTAACTAACTAACCTAGGGGTTTGGAGAAAGGCTGCGTCCGTCTTGCGTTGACATCCTCAGGTCTAGACTCCGCTCAATCCGGGGCTGATCGTCGTCCGACCTCAAGTCGTTCAACTGGCCCCGTAGCATCCGAGAGGTTAGTTATTCATGTGCCGTGACGCCCATCTGCAGTCGATAGATGCAGGCCGTTGATGGCCATCGTCTATGCATAAATCTTTTGACGTGCCTGTTCATTTGGGCCGCCACGATCCTCACACGACCTCATGAGATTTGACTCTGACTGACAGTACTTTATAATTGAGTTTGGAGGCTCGTGTTCTCGATCGCGTCTCTAAACGCACAGGACAGAGATTTTTTCTTGGCGGTGCCCCACCGCTGTTTGAATCTCATGCTGTGGCTTGGCCCCAGGCCCCTGTCTCATCCTAGTCGTCGACGGCATGGTCGAAGACCAAGAAGCGATCAGTGTTGAACGCAGGGATAGCAAGTGCCACACTCCCAAGAAGCTGAACGAATCAACGCCCATAGAGGCACTGAGCCCGTTGAATGGTTTGCAGCCGATACCAAAACAGTAGGAATAACGACCGTGAAGGAGATGATAGGGCTACCCGCTCAGGACTAGCCGAGAACCTGGCAGTCATAAGGTTTGAGACCACCCAACTATTACCAGAGAACATGTACTATGGCGAGGTTACTGTTCAGACGTCTCCGGAGACGCTGCAGTTGTGACAGCTCTGCATGGAGAAAGTCTAGTGTGCCCCTCGTGGATATAGAGTTGTTGTCGCCCACTTTTCAGACTCTAATTGCGACGATCGTGGGGTTTTTCATCACTGCCCGGATGCAAGCAAGGAGCAGGGACCCGTGCAGGTATCGTGGGATTTGCGGAGCTGCAGCTCCCAGCTCCTCGTGGCCCGCAGTCACGATTGGCATCAGCTAGGGATCCAGTATCCGGTTATAGTGGCCGAGTATTCCGAGGGGGGGGATAGAGGACAAGTCACACATCTTCATGAGAATACGTAGTCGTGGTAACTGTGATCCGTGAATAGAGTCAGTTTACCGCTTGCAACAATAGAAACCTACGCTGTAGGGGGCTCGCCGGCGTCCAAACGGGTCAAAACTGCACTTGACTACTGCACGTATGAGAGATGATGGGTAACCTAGCGGCGGATTCGAGCAAAAGCCGCGCGATGCTAGTGATGCGATGTCAGACCCCGCAGCTTGATTCGATTCCTCATTTGCCTCATAACCAAGCGTGGCTTTGGGTGGAAATGGGTTGAGAAACAACAAGACGCAGAGAAACAACCATCACAATGCTGATAGAACACCTGGCATGGCGGCAAATGCAACACTTCGTAGTGGAGGGGATCGGTGAGCATAGAGTTTGTGTGAGAGTTGGGATGCCTAGGCCCCGAAGGTGATAGTGCTGCCCTACAAAACCAAATTGCCGCCAACGCTCAGTAGGATTTCCTGTGACATTTTGGGAGCCTGCCGATCACGGCTGAGGAAAAATCCAAAAAATACATGCGTATGCGATACTCAACCGGGCAAGCCGGCCCGTGTCACTGGTGAGCTTGGTTGTAATACACGTTGTGAAGAGGCCGCTACAAGCCTTCAGAAGTCGGCAAGCTGGATCTGGAAAAAGTCTGTATGGTGGCTGCTGGCTTTTTAGCATAGTTCCGCTTGCACCTAACTATGTTTTTTTAAAGAAAGACTCCTTAGTCTTGGGACACATCATGGGAAGGCTATGACTACATCAACTGCCCGACCGTTGGAATCATGGGCGCCAACAATGCATGTCCTCAGAAACAGAAACACAGGAGAAGCAAGTACATACCTCTCAACGTTCTGTGCCAGAGACACGACACGATAAGACATGATCGGATTTGATGGTGGATTTGAATTGGCCAATTGCTCCAAGATGCTTAGCCTCCCGCTTCGCAGCATGTTTCCTTGTCGCTGGGTAGCGAGTGGCCAGCGACTGGTCAGCGACTGGGCGCCATTCAAGATGTCTTGTACAGTGGATGGTTTCTAGTGGTCGTTAGCAGCGACGCCATTGTCCAATGCCCGAAGCTTTGGTAACAAGAGCTCCATCAGACCACTGGCGGGCCACTGAGCACTGGGCAGTCCCGGGCCTTGGAACAAGTTCGTGGCCCCCCGGTCACACGAAGAAGAACCAGATCTACGTCATCTCGACGTCCGCACGCCAAGTACTTTTGGTCGCAGTCGCTGTCGCTAAATTCCTGCGCGCCACTTCCAGGCCATAGCATGCACTAACAGCGCCCAAGCCCACTGTCTCCGCGTAATATCACACCATTTATCTGCATCTTGTCCTCCGCAAATGACACGGCGGAGAACCTGTTTGGATCGATAAGGACGGTTGACTTGACTAAACTAGAAGCTACTGTACGGTATGGGAGGAGGTGCCAGATGCTCTGTCCACTACCCAGGCGTTGGGTAATGTAGGCTTTGCGCTATGTTACGAGAGCATTAGCAGTGGCGATCCCAACTGCACTGTCGCTGTGAACGGCCGCATAGATTGACTTTGGTGAAGGCTTCATCCTGACACAGCGGCCATCACCCGACGTTTCGTCCAATACGGCGGAGAGCAACCTGGTGAGACTGGCTCGATCGCGATGACGTGCTGCAAGGCCATCCTCATGATCCGAGGATCGTGCTTACGCCGCAGACCTGCGAGCCAGTTTGCTGCTGGTAAGGTAGGCGAAGCGAGATGGCAGGATTTCATGGATCGCAAGGGCCGCTGTAATTTGTCTGGAGCGGTGTCGCAGGAAGTTGTACAACCCGGCGCTCGGGATCTGGATAGGTAGGCAATAGACACAGTCATCAGTTGGGAGGGATAGGGATAAGGGTGGACTTGCCAGCAGCCCAGGTCTCTCTGTGACAGGCCAAAAACCTGATGACCTGAAGCAGGACGGGACTTGACAGGAGTGTAATAGAGTAGAAATGGGGGTTGAATTGCCAGATTCTCGCTAGTCGAACAAAATTACTTTGCCGCTAGAATGTCCGGGACTCCCCAGGCCCATAGCACCCCCAGTTGCAAAGGCTCCTACTACGTAGTAGAGCCAGTGAGCACGGCCAGCCTCTTAGCAGCGTCGAGGCCTGCTACGGTACAGTAGGAGCGCTACATTGGCTGGCAGTATGTCTGCGCGCCGGCGCCCACTGGTTCGAGCCAGCCCACCAGCGCACCGTGCCAATCGCAAGGGCAAAAACACGGTCGGTGGGTGGTGGAGACGCCCTGTACCATGTACCCTCACCCCAGTGCGTTTCCGGTGCAGGCTTAGCATCAAGTATTTACTTACGACTTGCATGGATGCCAGGGTAGGCAGATGCTAATGACCCCCGGTCGCGCGCTCTCACCCACATGGAACTAGGCCGGTCTCCAGTGTGCAGATGCGATGCTGCGAAAAAAGGATCCCCAGCACTCAAAACCACACCACCGCGCGCCTCCGCCCCAACCATATTAGTCTTCCTACTACCCACCCTCCCGCGCACCTCTCCTTCTTTGCCGTCTGCAACGCACATCCACCACGGACTGGATTGTAGCACGCACTTCTCTTTATTAACGATTCTTTTCCCCAGACTCCCCGCCTCATCATCACAAGCGGCTGTCCTCACCACTGTCTACTCCCCCCTCCGAGGTACCACTGAGACAGACTGGAAACTCGACACACCTGGACGCCGTTCTACCCGTTGCTTCTATTGGAACCGGTCAACCAGCAGCAACCTTCCTCACAGTCCATATTCCCTCCCCTGGCAGCATCCACCCGGCCGGAAAGTTTGCGAGTTCCGTGGTCGTCATTGAGGAGGCCGGAAGAAAGAGAACGGGCAAAGACGGGCCAACAAAGAGATCTCGCCAGCCGTCAAACAAGGGAAAGCAAGGACGACGTTGGAGCCCTTCATCCTCCTGCTACCAGCAGCAGTAGCAGCCATCAACACCAGATTAGATAACACCTCGCTTTGTGTATCTAATCTTGGAAACACCATTGCTCGACCTTGTTCTTGTCTCTGCTCCAGAGCCTCAGAGGTTGCACCTGCACCGATCTCGTTCGACTCCTCTACCAGCTGGTCCGTCCGAGGAGACTTCGACTGCCCGTGTCTTCCACCGATACTGCACTTCGCTGCGCAGCAACCGGAAATTCTCATCTAATTGCCATCCGCAGTCGCCGACGACAACGGAGCATTTGCACAGTTGCTGGAATATTGCCTGTGCATTTCTCCTTGCTGTCAGCTTGACCCTGCCCACCCTTGGCACCACCTCTTAGTCACAGACTACCACGCAGTAAGCATCATTTTCCAATATCAGTCTTCTTTGCTATTTTGCATTGCCACTTTGTATTGCCGCAACAGTTCGGAGATGGTTCAAGTGGACGGATCTGCTTGAACGAGCACATTGAGGGCGCGGCCGTCGTCCGTGGACAGGTCTGACAGATGGTTGAAAAAAATGCCAGCGTGGAGGAAAACGGTCAAGATTCAAATCATCGCCATTCCTCATTGTTCGTCACCTGTGGCGACGCCACGCGCCTTGAACGTGTCTCTCGCCAAAAACCCCCAGGTCATTTCACATTCCACCTCTCGCGTTTCCCCGGATTCAGCGTATTACATAAATACCCGATCCCCGCCTCGTGCTTTCCTGCAGACGAGTGTCTGGCATGAAAGTCATTGGCTGTCTAGCCGCATCAATCGTCCCCGGAAGAGCTCCATATAACATGGAATCATGCATTTCCCCAAACAATCATGCTGATAGAACCTTCCCTGTATTCAGGCTTCTACGCGCGCTCTGTCGCCCCTCCAGAAAAGGCCGCTTCATCTGATATTTGGTTCGAAGCTTGGAGGTTGATCTTCCCCTGTTTGCCTTACATCAAGCAGGCCCCTAGGAACAACAGCTTTAAGTCGAATCTCGACTTTTCCTCCCTCCACCCTCCACCTCCCTGTCTCAATCGGCGACCCAGATCCTTTGGGATGCCTTACACGCCCCCGTCCCACCGTTCTCCCGCCACCTCAGCTCCCTCATCACCCGACGCCAGCCGTCGCTCGTCCTTCCATGGCGCCACCTCCATGTATGGCGGCTCGCCTGTGTCGCCGCGACCGGCGTTGCCTCGCTCAGCTTCATATCTGACCAAGCACAGACGGACACCATCAGCAAACGTACCAACGTCGCCCTCCATGACCATTTCTTCCCTCGACCTGACTCCTCCTGGAACCTCTGACAACCTCAAGGCGATGGTCACTAGCCACAGCGCGATGCCCGTGAGGCAGTCGCCCCCACCTATCACGGATGCTCGGACTATGCCTGCCGGAGCCATCATCTCACCGCCAGACTCACAAACCTCTAGTGAAGATGAGGGAGCGGAGGTGACAAGGGGAAGGCAGATCGAGAACTTAAAGGAGCTCAAGGATGCGATAAGTGCCATCCCTCAGCACCGGAGCAGTTCGCCGAACCGGAAATCAGCAGCCTCGCCTGGTGATCTGCTAGTCCTGCCTACTCAGATCGAATATCTGGTGGATGCCGTGCAGAGCACACTGAAGGTCGACACGGCACAAAATGGGCCACGGCGCATCTCGCACAACCGATCCCAAACTGAGCCCAACATTATGGTCTCGAAATCTGCTGACGCGTCTTTGACTGGTTCGTCGGACTCGGAGCAGGATGAGCCATTGAGAAAGCCGCAAATGGTCCGGAAAAAGTCAGGCGAGCTCGTCCGCCCCGCCCTCCGGCCTGCCGCCCATCGTCGCCCCTCCAGTATGCCCGGAACCCCGACCTTCTCCAAGGCTGTTCACTTCGACTCGCACTTGGAGCATGTGCGACATTTTTTGCAGGTCGATCGCCCACTTGCGGTCAGTGCTAGCTCATCGCCTGCAGACAACTACGAGAGTGATACCGAGTATCCATTCGAGGAGAAGTCTGGTGTTAAGACGCCGCCCTTTGAATGGGAACTCGTCATGAACAACTTTCCTGGAGACTCCCTTGTGCGAAAGTCCCTCCCCGCCAGGGTCGAACGCGTCTGGATGTCAAATGATCAAAAGTCCCTTATTGGTTCAATCGCTGTAGCCAATCTGGCTTTCCAGAAACACGTCGTGTGTAGATTCACTTTTGACTACTGGAAGACGACGTCGGAAGTCGGCGCCGAATTCACCCATGAGATTAGGCCGAGAGAGTCCGATACTGGTCATGATCGGTTCCAGTTTACCATCAAGCTATCTGACATGGCAAACCTCGAGGCCAAGACTCTGTTCTTCTGTGTCAAGTACAGCGTGAACGGGCTCGAATACTGGGACAACAACAACAACCTCAACTTCCAGGTCGACTTCCGCAAGAAGATGCTACCAATGAACGGCAAAGGCAACTTTAGGGGTTCAGTAAACCGACCTGTTCATCACTCCCTGCCCCGAAGCAATCGTCGCTCGAGCCCATCAACAGGCGCACGACCCAAGTCAATGCCTGTCGGTACCTTTGACGACTTTGGCCATGATGGCAAATTCCTCAACTTCGACCAACCTATTCACGAGTACCTGGGCGAATCTGAACCTACCATGCTGCGCCTCAAGAGCTCCAAGTCCACCACTGCTATTCCCAGCGACAACCTCGCCAACAGGCTGTCTGCCCCGAGCGGTGTTGCATTTGCCAATCGCTATGACTTTGGCGTTTCTCTCAATGCTGCCAAGAAGGCACACAAGGATTCCATGGGCAGTCCTCGTGGTGATGGTCTATACATGAAGCCAAACAAGAAGGCTGCTTTTGCTACGCAGCCGACTCTCGCTGTCAAGGCACCCGAGATCCCTGCTGCTGCTTCTCCGGCTCCCGCTCTTCCTTTGAAGGTCCCAGGGACGGACTCCCCCAGCATCTCATCGGCTTCATATGAGGAGATTGTCAATAAATACTGCTTTGTACGTACTTCTGGCTAAGTCAGCGGCCCTTTCACATGTCGGACCCAATCTAGTTGAGAGTCTCGAACCCCAGCTAACTCAAAACTGCAGTACAACGGTTCCAAGCAAACTAGCCCTCAGATCAAAGACGGAACACTACAAAGCGGGAAATATGACGGTCCCAGCGACGAATATACTCGCACGACAAACAGCACCAGCTCGAGTTCCAACAACAGCCCCGACATGGGAGACAAGTCTCAACACGGCGCTTTGCGGTATGCTATTCATCAAAATCTGAACCCGTACTTTCAGAACCAGCATATCGCCATCGGCGCTTCCCCGGCCGAGTCGCCTCTGAACGGACCGCCCTCGATCTCGCGTCGAACTCTGAGCCCCGCCTCATCTGTCACGCCGACAGCTGGGACATCTTCCCCCACTCCAATGGCTGGTGGTGGGTTCAGTCCTTTCGCCGGTACGTCGTCAAACTTCGCTGTCGATGCACCTCCTTTCCTCGTCCAGGATCGCTTTCCGTTTACAGCAGATGCTCATACTTCACCAGCAATTAGAAGTTGAGGTCAACTGGACGCGCGTCATCCCCCGATGGACATGACATCACGATATTTGTATATTCGTTGTGATGTCACCTGAATACTTCTCGACTTGTCCTTTTCGATCAACCTTCGTCATTTGAACTTTTCCCCTTCGGAGCCACACATGGGTTCTCTGCATTTTCGCACGGCGTTTTAGGAAGAGCATTCTGGCATTTCGGATGAGACCATGATACCCAAGCCACGCACACGAATAGGTCTGGGTGTAACGGTGTCAAAACGAGATAAATTTGGCAATGGTGGGCGCTACGGCTATGCCGGACGCTCCATGGCCGGCGTTCATGGTACATATACTTGGTACGGAGCCAAGTTGGGGTTTTCTAATGCATAATTTCACTTTTTTCTCGGACCGTTTTCACACTTGGAACACTCTCCGCTTTCGCATAGCATTCCGTGGAAGCTTGGGGTCAGTCGGCGGATGGCAGGATATTGACCCTGTTGGTCTTGGGTGGACATTGACTTGATGGTCAGATGTTAGAGCACCACCAATTTTACGTTATGGCAGGCAAAAGGATTCCCTGACCATGATCAGTTCTTGTCAATCCCAGTTGGACATGCAATGGCTGGTGCCGTCCCATTGCTTCGGTCAACAGGAAGTCTCCCCAGTCAATTGCGCTGAGTCGCGGGCTCGTGCTGCATGCTAGGACTCGGGGGCTTTTGTGTTTTCCGGAATCGCGCACCGACCTTGTCTACCGAATGGCAATGGACTGGTTTCTAGAAAGAGTTTCATGGTTCGGGGTGGGATATATAAAATGAATTCTGAACTAGACAGCGTTCAGACACTCGCCACAGAATGAGTGAGCAGCGTGATATGGATCAAACGGATGGAAAGATAAAACGTTTTGCTAGGGCTTGAAATTGAATAACTCTTCACATTGTGAACATTTAGATGGGCTTAAAGTGTGACACATGAATTAATTAGTTTCCAATTTGACTGTGAACATGGACAGATTATTGTTGCCAAACCCATTTTCTTCTCACCCTTGTCTTCTCTTCCGATCACTGTCACTGGCACTGGATCCTACCAACTGACTATACACATTATGTTTCATCGCTACCTCTCGTCTGGGTCGGCTTGCCTCTACGACCTCATGAAAGCTCACGATACAAAAGAAAAAAAAAAAATTGCCGTTTAGCATAGTTGGGAGTCGACGGGGTTTGAGCCACAGCGTTGCAAGACGCACTCTAGAAACTGGCATGTACTTACACCCTCTTTTAAGATGGCGTAGCATTAACCCTGATGGGCGTCTTCGTTGTTGGCAATATAGGGATAGCATATTACTTGGAGCTGAGAAGTAGTGTCAGTCTGGTGTATTCCCGTTGGTCGGATAGGCAAGATGAACCTGATGGAGAAATGGTGTGAATTGGGAGCCATCAAAGGCACCTCCAATAACCCTGCTGAACGCCTTGCTAGATTTAATGTAACTAACACGTGAAACAAGGTGTGCCCAGTGCAGTCGGGATCATATCGTATACGGAAACAATATAGGGAACAAGGAGAAAGCGGATAGACCAAGACGAGCTCATTGACGCCTCGAAGGGGTACCGACTTCCGAGACTAGTAGTTGCGGAAGAATTGTTTCTGGATCGATAGGGCCGTTTCACGTCCGCGGAGTTCGTCCTTTGCATTCAATGGCAACCCGACATCGACACTACATCAACTGTTTCACTTCGAACATCTACCATAGAATAAAATAAAAATGTTTGTTGGTTGCTGGTGGACCGCTCTAAACTTGACAAGCCCATAAATGAAGCATTCAGTCGAGTTTCGCTCACGCGTGCTCGCTTTGGTTACACAGTCCGGTTTGTGCGAACAGGAAACCAAAAGAGGTCCCGACATCCCTTTTGACAACTGTCATTGTAGCGAACGAAGTTCGTCCGTCTCTGCATGGGGTTCGCAGTCGCCACCACCACAAATGATCCGGCAGTTAGATTCGATATGTTGGCTACAAGTAGGAGGCATGGATAGGTCCTACAGCGTCAATATTCTGGTTGATTTTGACAGGTAAATTCGAAAGATGGTCAACTTAATCCAGTTTCAACAGGGTATCTTTCTAATCTCTCACTCTTCATTACAGAAAACATTTCATTATCTTTAGGGACCTGCTAAAATATCCGAGTGAATCCATTGTGTTCCCACATTACATTGTGGTCTTCCATACATGCATGATAAGGGACATCAATGAGAGGTTGGGCACGACAGCTATCGTCAGCAAGGCCGTTTCACAGGACGAGTAGCTACCATCATCCAAATATTAACAAGCATGCGAGCACACACAATGGCTTCTTCATCTGGATACGAACACGATCAAGGAAAGCTGCTGTCTTCTAACTCAACACGGGATTATGAAGGGGTTGAAGATCCGGCCTCAATTCACGATCATAACTATGTGGCTAGTAGTATCTTTTCCTCAAGCGCCGTGACCGTCGCTGAATCATATTCCCACACAGGATGGTCTTTTATAATGACCATCCGACCACGAGTCTAAGCAATCAGCTTTCCTTCCTACCTTCTCACCCATGATCAAGACGTCGACTCCAAGAGAAGAAGAAGAAGAAGAAGAAGAGGAAAAAAAAAAAAAAAAAAAACCATCACCGTCTCAAACGAAGACGTCCAAATCCGAATAGCCCAACAATGACAGATCCGGTGCAACAGGAACTCAAAATGCCTCTTATCCACCTCCTCCGACACGGCGAAGCTCAACACAATGCCTCGCACAAACCAAACCTCCTGGACCCAGACCTCACCCCCAAAGGCGAATCGGAATGTCGCGCGCTCGCCGATACCCTCAGCCGAACCCAAACGCAGCCCCTTCTCCTCCCACAGATAACGCACCTGGTCTCATCCCCATCGCACCGCACTATTCGCACCAGTGCCCTGGTCTTCTCCTCCATCCTTGACAGCCGGTCAAACTCTCCATCATGCTCACCATCGTCATCCCGGGCTCATTCCCCTCCACTCAGAAATCCTCCAAACTCTATCCTCCTCAATGCCACCTTCATGGAGTCAGGCAACGAGCCGTGCAACGCGCCCTCAGCTCTTTCTGTCATCAAGCAGCGGCACGGCCGGCTTGTCGACACGGCATTGCTGGAAACGCAAGGGGATTTTGTGCATCGTGGACGAGATGGGCCATACGACGCTTCCAAAACCGGCGAGCGCATGCGACGGGCACGTGTTTGGCTGCGGACACTTGCGCAGGATTATGGCGAGGACACCAAGATAGTGGTTGTATCACATGGGGCGTTCTTGCAAGTGCTGGATAAGAGTGGGCCGGCATGGAGGAATGCAGAGATGAGGACATATACGTTTGTCGATTGGAAGGCTGATGACGATGAGGCGATGCTCCAGCGTGTCAGTGAAATATGAGCGTTCAGCTAGAGGAATGGGGATGTTCTGAACGGCTTTCAGTGAGGATACTGCACGGGCATTGGCGGGATTCACGAAAGGTAGAGAAATAGGAAGATTCTTGAACAGCAACAAATATCATTCTCAGTAGTACGCCGCATCTATGTCACACCATATGTAGAGAAAAAAGCAAGATCCGCTGAAGCACCATAACGAAGCACCTGCCCATTGCCGAACCCACGCCATGTACAAGAATACACCATGAACCGAAAACAATCCTATCAATGCACTTTTCTTCTCACATCCCGTCATTCTATAAGAGTGAAGCCTCTTACTCGAGGAACTTCAAGATCTCCTCCCGCTCTTCCACTGGCATGGTGTGCAGAATCTCCTTGAGCCCCCTGAGGGCAGTCGCCTTGTCTCCGCGGAACAAGTTGCCAAGCTCGGTAGTCGAGGCCTCGCTCTTGAGCTGCTTGACCTTGGCAGTAACAGTGTCCGCATTCTGCTCATACCACGTAGCGACGTCCTTGTCGTTGTGGTCAAAGCCGGGAATGCCCGTCCAAGCAGCAAGCATCTCCTTGAATCTGGCGCGCTCCTGTGTGGCGACGGCGGACCCGCTGGCGTGGGGCGTCTTGCTTGTGACCGAGGCAGTGGTCATGCGCTTGATAATGTACTCCTCGTTGAGTCTTCTGCGCACGCGCCAGTAGAAGAAGCGGCGGGCGCTCTTCCACTCGATCTCCTGTCGAATGGTACCCTTGGCCTTCATGCGGCCAGATCGGTCGTGCAGGTCAGCAAACTGGATGCTGATTTGGGCGTAGATGGGCAGGAGTTGCTGCTCGCGCTCGCTCATCTTGGCCTTGACCTCCTCGAGCTGCTCCTTGTTGAGGTTGCCCTCCTTGGCCTGCTTGCGGAGCGCAGCGTATGTGGGATCCATTCGCGCCATGGTGTCGAGCTGCTTCTCCTTGCGGTACTTGATACCGATGATACCCTCAGGCTCGAGGACACCAGCACGCGCCTCGACATCGGCGTACATCTCCATGGCAGTCGGGTTAATGGTAGGGTCGACAACGACCCACGAACCGCCACGAAGCTCACCGAAAGGCGGGATGTAGACAAAGATGGGCTGCTCGTACTTGACGAGAGCGTCGACAATGTAGGAACCGTACTTCAAAACCTCGTTGTACATGTCGCGCTGGCCACCCGAGAAACCTCTCCAGTTGGCGAGGATCATGAGAGGCAGCTGTTCACCGTGGTTGAAGTCGTTGATGGCCTGGGCAGTCTTGAAAGCCGAGTTGGGGTACCAGACACCACCAGCTTCCTGGGCAACCTGCTCGACAGAGTCGGGGTTGGCAGGATCAGCAGGAGTGATGTTCTCGACCGTGCGTGTCTCGACGGCGATGACACCCATGGGGATACCACCGAGACGAGCACGGCCGACAACGACGGTGCGCGCCCAGCCGCCAAGGGTCTCCACAAAAGAGTCCTTGTCGAACAGACCAGGCTGGAAGCCTTCCTCGTCCTGCTTGCCACCAATGAGCCACCTCACATCGTAAGGAGCCTTGCCAGGAGGGGTGAAGATGCATTCACGGTCCCAACTGTCGATGCTAGGTGTGATGGGAACAGGCAGGTTACGTTGGGCAGGGACAAACGACAGCCAATCGACGATCTGCGACACACCGGCGAAGTCGTCATTAGCGGTCAAATGCGAAACACCATTTCGGTACATGATCTGAGTGCCACCAAGCTGCAGGTTGGAGGTGTAGACCTCACGACCCAGCAGGTTGTTGAGAGCTCCAGCACCAGTCAGGATGATGGGCTGGCCTTCAATCTGGACGGCACGCTGACCAAGGCGGACCAGGTATGCACCAATACCTGAGAATTGTTAGTCAAGTACTTCAAACATGCAGGAACGGGGCAGCTTACCAATGGATCGACAGGTGACGAGGGTGACGGTGAAGATGTCATTGTAAGCCCGGCTAGTGGCACCGGCAATGAGACCGGAGCCACGCAGAGACTCGACACCAAGACCTTCCTCGGCACCAATGACGGCAGTGAGCTTGTGTCGCTTCTCGCCATCTTCAACGACCTCCTCAGTGATGACATTACGAGTAGGCCCATCCTCAAATCGCTTCTTGCCCTCGTCATCGAGGTACAGGTACTTGAAGCCAGCCTCTTGCCTTTCGGGGTTGTTCCAGGCAACCTTGAAGTGAGGAATGAGCTCATCAGCTATGCCGAGACGGGCACCAGAGTTGGCAGACAGGTAAATGCGAGGAATGCCAAGGGCGCGGGCCAGTTCGGTACACTTGTTGAAGAAATGGTCCTCCTTGGGACCGAAGGAACCAATCTTGTAAGTGATATCGTTGGCAATAATGATGAACTTGCGGCCGCGGGGATACTCGGGGGTGCGGGCATTGATCATCCAACCGACCATGCCGCAGCTGTTGGTACCAGGCTCACGTGCGACCTCGGCAAGCTTGTCGGAGTCATCTAGGACGAGCTCCATGTAGTCAATGCATTCGCCTTGCGCAGGTCGCTTATCTGCGAGAGCAGGCTGAGCCTTGACAACCTTGGCCCAGCTGTTCTGGATGGCCTGGCGGAAGAGCTCAGGGAAATCATAGACGTACTGAGTTCCCATCAAGTGAGCCTTGTATCGCTTGGGCTGGAGGGCATTCTTGGTCGGGTAAGCAGTGGTGATTGGCAACAGGTGCATGGCACCAATCTTGGTGGTTCCGCCGATGGAGTGGAAAATCATATCACCCTTCTCCGACTTGTGCTCTGCATAGATCTCAACCTGGGCGACATAACCCGAGGTGTTAGTGATAATAACACGCAGAGGTAAGGCGATACCACTGGTCGGGTCTGTGCAGATAATGCGGATCTCGACCTGGGCGACACGTAGACGCCAGCCGCGAGGTCCAAATCGGTCCAAGAAACCCTGGAGCGAGTGCTCAACCTCTTCAGGCTGGAGCGAGAATACCGGCGTGAAGTTGATGAATATGTGGTTGAGATCAGAGTTGTTGTTGCCAATAATCTCGAGAGCATCAAAGATGTCGTTGAGGACACGGTCAGCCTCGGAAATCAAGTACTCGGCAGTAGGAATCTCATCCCGAAGACGTCCAGGCCGGATGACAGCTCGTGTGAAATAACGCTTGTCAGTCTCGACAGCCTTGCCAACAGCCTCGAAGATGTGGATGTTCTTGTTCTCTGTAAAGACAGGCGAGAGCTTGAACATGGAGAGACGACCTAGCTCAAGCTGGTAGGCAAGAGCGGGCTCGTTGTGACGAATGCTGGCGTCTTCTTGGTACTCCGGGCCTCGGAACGTGTAATGGCCAGGGTTGGAGCCGTCATTGTGGCCACAGATGAAAGTGACACGGCGGACTCTGCGGGCCAGTAGCTCGCCCCTGTTAGCATCGACCATGGTGCTGAGTCGAGCCAAGATGTCCTTGTCATCGTAGGACTCGGCATCCGAAACGGCAATGTTGACGACGTTGGAGAGCTCCTCCAAAGTGTCAGATCGCAGCGGCTTTCGCTTGCCACTCAAATCCGGGATGAGCTTAGAGCCAGTCTTCTTCTTGGGCAAGGACTCGAGAACCTTGAGAAGGTATTCCTCGGCATCATCGACGTACTTGCATGAAGCAATGACACCCTTGCGAGTGGGCTCGTCCGAAGTGTGGCGGTCAAGGTACGACATGTCGCTGATGGAGCTGATGCGCTTGAAGCCGTACTCGGTTGGTGTCTGAGGAACAGAGGTGTATGCTCCATTGGCGGCCAGACCGAGCTCTGGCTGGCCGATCTTTCGGAAGGCAAAGTCCCAGGTCAAGAACGACGGGTTATCGGTCTCATCAGACTGGTATTGGATGCTCTTGAGGTTATAGGCACGGTAACTTCGGCGAACGTAGACTTCCAATGCAGCCAGGGCCACCCAAGAATCCTCGTGGGCGAAGAATTTGCTCAGCACGTCGAAGACAGTGTACTTGGAGTCGACAACCTCTCTGATGACATCGAGGTTGGGCTCTCTGTGCTCCCAGCCGGCTTCGCCATACTTGCTCTCGATGACAGAAGACTTGAGAATATGCGCCATTTGTTCGGTACGCTCCTCCAAAGAAGGAAGAGAGCACTGGATGAGGATTTCCCGTGCCTTGACGGAGACCTTGGCAGTCTGGCGCGACTCGAGCTCGGTAAGGTTGCGCAACGAAGGTCTCAGGAACTTGTTGATGTTGCCAACAGCTGGCTGGTTGGGTCGGTACTTGTCGAGAATTGTGACAATGAGGTTACTCTTGGAGCCGACGCGACTGTGCGAAAGGACAACTGAAACGACCTTCATAAAGTCCTCCTTGTTCTCGTCACGAAGCTTCAGAATAACATCCTCGTCTTGCGACCGATGCCCGGAGAAGAGCTTCTCGACATCGTAGTACTTATCAAGCAAGGAGGCGATGGCCTTGAGCTCACGCGCCTTTTGCCCTTCGGCGTAAACATCCAGGACAATAGTGAGCGGAGCCAAACTAGTTCGGAGGAGCTGTGCATCTCCAGCGGGCAGGTTGTCATCCAAGTATTTCGATAGGGTCTTGGAGAGGGCCTTGGCCGGGAACTCTGCGCCACGGGACTTGGCCTTCTCGATGACCTGGGTAAGTAGAGTATCCAGCCTGCCAGGCATGCGAGAATGGAGAGCCGAGTGCTGTGAATTCCATTCACCAAATGGAAGCTCCGGGTCACGGAGGACCCTGATAGTCTCATCGAGGGTCTGCTTCATGATCGCCGAGTTGTCGAAACCATCAAGAATGTTGCTCAGAGTATTGTACAGCGTTCCGAACCTCTGGGCCGGCTTGTTTCCGATAACTTGAGGTGGACCAATGTCAGGCAGGCGGCCGAGGAAAGGGGTAGCCTGCTTGACCCTGGTGGGGTCGTCGAGAGCAAGTATGCCGAGAATGTCACCGGCCTCAATAGTGATTCCAGGCTGCTTAATGAGCTGCACGATACCGTCCTCTTGAGCTACGAGGGGCATGAACATCTTCATGACCTCGACTTCAGCATACGTCTGGCCAGCCTTGACGTGCTCGCCGTTCTCGACGGTGTACTTGACAAGCTTACCAGGACTAGGAGTTCGGAGTTGGGTGGGGTCGTTCTCCTGTTCGAGCAAGCAAGTCTTGCCATCAACCGACAAACGAGTGGCGCCAACTTCTTCCTTCCAGTAGACACTGTGACTTCGGCCATCAACCAAAACCAGCAGACCGCCATCGGAGAGAGCACGCACGCCGACGGAGCATCGAGAGCCGTTGATAAACAGGTGGTAGCTGTCGACGCTTGCTCGAGTCGCCGTGAACTTGTAGCGGGAGCCCTCGTAGATGAAGTCAATGCCAAACACGGTCTTGAGGATGTCCTTGGAGGGGACCTGACCTCTCAGAAGGCCGGCACGGTAATCACTGATGCACTCTTCACTGGCGATGTGTGCTTTGGTGACGGCACCAGTGATGATGGCGAGCATGGGATCCGGGCGCTCGGCAGTCAGCTTGGTGGTAATGAGCTCGTCAAGCCAGCCAGTAGTGATGGTGTTGTCCTCGAAGGCCTCCGTCTCAAGCAACTTGATCAGGTACTCGACAGTTGTCTTGAAATCACCACGAATGCTCAGCTCTTTGAGAGCCACAACCATGTGCTTCCGCGACGCAGCACGGTTTTCACCGTAGGCGAAAATGTGACCGAACTGAGAGTCGGAGAAACTATGGATACTGGACGCCGTACTGACAGAGAAGTAACCCCAGACATTGGCACTGGATCTGAAGTTGAGGTCCCTCAAAACACCATTGGAAGGCTTGAAGCCCTCGCCAGGATCTTCGGATGTGATACGGCAGGCTGTGCAGTGACCCTTGGCGATCGGCCTGCGCTGTGTCTTCTCGCTCTGCGTAGACTTGAACTCGAAGTCGATCTCGGTGCTGGTCTTGGGATCGACACCGTACAGCAGCCGAATGTCTCGGATTCTGTGGAGAGGGATACCCATGGCAATTTGGAGCTGAGCAACCGGCAGGTTGACACCACTGACCATTTCCGTGGTAGGATGCTCGACCTGGAGACGAGGGTTCAACTCCAAGAAGTAGAACTGGTCGTCGGCATGCGAGTACAGGTACTCAACAGTACCAGCTGAAACGTAACCGACCAGTTTACCCAGACGTACAGCAGCATCCTCCATACCTCGGAAGGTGGGCGGCTTGGCAATTGTGACGGGAGCTTCCTCAATGATCTTCTGATGCCTTCGCTGGACGGAACAATCTCTGCCGAACAACGAAATGTTGTTGCCATACTGATCAGCAAGCAATTGCACCTCCAGATGTCTCGCATTTCCGGCAAGCTTCATGATGAAGATGGGGGATCCGGGGATCTCGCTCGCTGCGGCCTTGTAGAGCTGCTCGAAGCCGTCTTCCGACATGGCCTTTCGAATACCCTTGCCACCACCACCTTCCGAGGCCTTGATCATGACGGGGAAGCCAATATCCTTTGCCTTCTGCAGACCTTCTTCCCACGAGTTCACGCAGCCTTTCAGGTACACGTCATCCTCGACAGTGACGATGCCGTGGTCGTCGATTTCGACCTTGTCAACACCAGTTCCTGACCACGGGATGCAAGGCACCTTTGCGTGTTGTGCAACAATTGTGGAAGAAATCTTGTCACCTAGCGAGCGCATGGCAGAGCCTGGGGGTCCAATGAAGACAATCTTCTTTGGCGACGCAGCCAGGGATTCTGGAAGTTTTGGGTTTTCCGAGGCGTGACCCCTGGTAGACAATATCAGCACTCTGGCTCTCGGGTGGTTCACATGCGCAACCGTTGAAACTCACCATCCGGCCCACACGGCATGTACGTTCATACGCTCGGCAATATCAACAATCAGCTCGACGTTGGCGTAATTGTTGTTATTTGTGCCGCCGGGCACTTCCACGTAGTGATCTGCCATTCTGATGTAGTCGGCATTGGCTGCCAAATCTTCGGGGGTGGCCATCACAGTGAACTGGATGGCCTTCTCGTCGCCGAATGTCTCGTACGCCCATTTCCGTACCGACCGGATCTCTTTGACGGCAGCGATACCGTTGTTGGCAATCAGCACCTGTTTCGCGAATTGTTAGCTGTGCATCGTCGGGTGGTGCCGGCTCCGGCGACTTTTGCTTACGTTGGTGATGACTGTGTGACCGTCGTGGGCGGCCACAAAATCCTTCACCACGGACGGGGCGGCATTCTGAATCTTGTTGCCACCGATGAAGTGGTCTGCAATCCGATGCTTCTCAGCATAGGTTGCCTTGCCATTGGTGTGAGGCACCGTCCGGTTGCCATTGGCCTTGCCGTTGACGGCAGAGCCGTGACCATTAGTTGTCGCCATTGTGTCGGTTGGCGGAGGAATAGAGTATGTAGTGGCGGGATTCGAAAGCGAGGAGGATATCGAATCGATAATGCGGAATAGAAGGAGATCTAAGCGACCATTAATGTACAGAGACTGCCCGAGTCGAGCTCCCAGCAAGGCCGAGGAGCGTGCAATCGTGAGATGGTTGAATTTGAGATGCGGAAAGTCTCAAAGTCAGCACAGCAAGCTGTCGGAGCTGGCTAGTTTGGATGCTGGGCGAAGGGCGAAACAGAAGTGAAATCTGTTATCTGCAACTCTGAATTCATTAGATCGTTTGGTCTCGTCTAATCTGCAGTACAAAAGAATGGCTGCAGCGGCGGGCATTTGCACGTGGCCGTACCTGTTCCTGTCGCTATTTCGAATGCCACCTGACGTCGTCTCGGGGGTAGCTCCCGAATGTGGAAAGAGGAAATCGTGGAACTCGAACAAATCGGGGGGATATCTACAACCCGTTTCAATCCGCAGTTAGCATATGAAAACAACGGGAGAATAAAAACGCAATCCACTTTTTGGAGAGTGAATTGGCAATCTGAGCGAGGTAGTGAGGTGCTTTAGAATCCCAGAGACAAAAAAAGAAGGGTTTCTGCAGGAGCAAGCGCGCAGCAGTGAGTGATGTGACCCTGAGTGCAGGCGGCTTAATTCGGCGACCCGGGTCTTTTCATTGGGCCACCTGCTCGGGGCATTTCTGTTGAGGATGCTGGGAGCTTGGGATTCGGGGACCGAAATCCAGGACGGCGCGGATTGCAGTAGCTCTAGCTGGCTGAAGCTCGTCGTGGTCCCGCCCGCGCTCGCTCCAAAGTAAAGTTGCAGGCCCATTACAAGGGACAGCCCACAAAGGGTCCAATGGGAAGGTCTCGGGGGAATGGGCGGGCGTCCGGGTGGTGTGGTCAGCAATCACGGCTGACTTGCAGCGCTTGACTTACACAAAGCTGATAAGATAGATACCGCAGTATACGTCGACCGCTTCCACGAAACCCGAGTCTATGAGGGTGAGAAATAGATAAGAAGAAGAAAGGTCGAGAGAGGCAGCAGCAGCAGCAGCAGCAGCAGGAAGCAGTCGATCAGAACAAGTCAACAGGAGTTGGGGGGAGCGGAGGTCTGAAATAAGAATAAAAAGATTTCCTTGGGCTTACCCTTCGTCGGACTGGGGGGGTCGCACGCCAACAAGGCTGATCTGAATGTGGTTGAATAAACTACGTTTAGGTACCGCAGGGTAAGTACCAAGTCTACCATCGACATCCTTGCCCCGGGCCACCCGCAGCCGTCCTAAGCAGCGACAGCAACGAACGAGCAAGCGAGCGAGCGACGTGGGTGCGGATGCGACGTGTGACATGCATCCACCCAATTCCATTCCGACCCAACTCAATGATTGATTCATTATCGGTGCTTAACGTTCGCAACACCGGATCTACACTACTAACCATCCATCTTTCTGTCTGGTCGGTTGATTCGATGCGGCCCCCTGCTGGAGCGACGCCCGTGCCGTGTGATATGTACATTGTAACTACCGCTCTTTCTGCACTTGCATCTGTAATTGCCCTGTTCTTCGGAGTATCTTTACTTTGACTCAACTTACTCAAGCTGCTACTACATAGGTGTTTTGAGGGTGGGGTGGTGTAATATAGCACAGTCCCCATGAGGTGCGGTCCCATGGACGGTCCAAGTTACGGCCATTGGGCTCTCAGCTTGGCCGACTGCTGATCCAACCACCCAATCGTGACAGGCTCCGGGGTGTTGGGGGAGATCCAAACGAGATCCAATGCCACGCCCAATTCACTGGGAGAATTGGTCGAAAGTCACTAACAGATGACGGATATTCGTTCGGCCTTGACAACGCCAAACTGGCGCTATGAAGTGCGCCGGGTCAAAAAAACGTCAGGGTGCAGCGCGCAGATATTTTAGTGGCGCCGACCACGATGGCACTTTTCTCCCTACTCGGATGGCCCTAGTTGAGACACGATCGCGACAGCTTCGAACACCTGGGAGAGACCGAAATGCTGACTGGCATTCCTGCGCTGAGGGCCTATTGAAGATGGAGCACATCGTAGAATGACATTTTTGCACACACTAAACCGTCTTCGCGGATTCCTTCCATTCCTCCGTCAGCAGTGCATGATTGAGGGATATGGTGGTACATTGGATCATGTACCCACGCCAATGCGCGAAGCTCCAACCAAACGCTCAACACTGCAATTGGCGCTATACTCAGACTAGTATAGCACAGTCTGGGGAAAGGTGCAAAATAGCATTCAGCTCTTGGGCGCAGCTTTGGGGGAGTGCATAGCTTACTGTGATTCACGACACAATCACTTCATAGGCTGACTGTTCCGCCGTTTACTCAAGAGCCGACAAAGTTGTGCTTCAAGATATCAACGGCACTTGGTGCCTGCATCGTTAGTTACACCACCGGCAGAAAGCTGACTGTCGCATCACCTTTGTTCGCAACCCTGCGGCTGCGAAAGACAAGATTTCCCCTGAACGTCGACGTAGCGCAGACTCAATTGTTGGCGTTGTTGGGGGTCCATCCCACTCTGCCCACTTGCCCCTCCGGCTGCAGGGCCCTTGAGCTTACTACCTACCAGATCAAACTGCTGAACAAGTTCCCGCGCAGTAGCGATACTTTTTCGTCCTATGGGAAACGGCATTTTTGGGTACAAAATTCTTTCGCTCCTTTCCTCGTCGCTCCACATCGCTCCATGTCGCAAATCCCCAACATCTTGTCCGCCAACGCACGCACTATGCATAGCCGTGCATAAGCCTTCTTTTCTCCTGTCCAAACCCCATCGGCGGCCATTTGCCGTGTGGAGCAGCCGTCCTGGAAATTATCGTTTGGGGAAGATCCGTCGTTGTTTTGCTCGGGGCTTGTCGGCGACCCTGTTGGTTTGATGCCATCCGAGAATCATGCAGTCTCCCCAAAGAGTTGCGTGTCGATGGGCAGTATCGAACTTGTTCATTGCTGTCTGCCGCGTTGGGCAGTCTCGTGTGAATTGGCGTATAGCTAGCTGCACGCATCATCGTTGGCCTTGGACTAGGCGCTAACCTGATGCTTGTGTAAAGTCGCGATAACCTCACTTTGCTCAGTGAGGACCGTCCGTTAGCATCTCAACGATGTAACAAGCGAACATTTAGACCCAACCTCCCTTTCAGCACACCTTCCCGCTCGGGCCGGTCCTTGGACAGCCAGGAAGAGTAAGATGCGCCGAATGGTGCGAAAGAACCATCCGAGGTGTGTCGTCTGGCTCCTGGACTTCCGTTATCACCGTCAAGTTCCGTGTAACAGTGTCCGAGGGAGGGCAAGCGCTTTCCTGAGTCGAACTGGCTCGTCCTCACGTGCATCTGCGAGTTGAGTGACCATCTCGTCAAGTGGGCCGCTCACTTCGGGTCGGCAGCATCTTAGGGTCACAGACGTGGCGAGCGGGCATGACAGCCGACATTGAAGTGAGATATGAATTGAAAGATATTGGCTGTTCTCGACAACCGCATTCTGCATGCCTTTTAAGGTACCATCAAAAGCTGCAGCGGGGCAGTCAGCAATGATCTCCAGGGTAGCCGTTGCGCTTGATGTCAGAATCGTACGATTTTTCGGTCCCAGCTTGTGCAAGGGTAGCTCCCTCGGTATTTGATAGGGCTGAGGAAGAAGCGAACGGTCCGCAAGCGCGGAAATGATGTGCATACCCGAGTCGATCCATGATCTCGGTAACCCAGGAACGAGCTTGATTGCTTCTTAAGCTTGTCTTTTGGTAACTTGAGATGGTATGCTTATTTGAGCCTCAGATGTCGTGATCTTGTGGATTCTGTGTTCGGCGTTGAGTTCAGTGTCCTCATACCGTTTTGGGAGTATCCACCTTCCCCATTGGTCAAGTGATCAAACCCGAACCGAGAACCATTGGCCCTCAGTGGGAGACACATGAAGTACACCTAAGACCCTCCCGATCTACTAGCACCCTTGTCTTTCTCAAGTGCTGTTGGATCAATGTAGTATCCAAGTCTACCCTGTCAGGATTCCGATGTTCTGATCATCATCCTCTACCAGACATCGAGGCTGGTGGCTAGTATTTATTTAATCCCCGATAAGCTATTCATCTCAGCCTAGTCTGGTATTTCTAAGCCGTCCTCTACGAGTTTGCCTCCCCCGAATTCACAAAACTTGCCATGCCTTTCTATTTGTAAAATCAGCAGCCAAGGAAGTCGCCAATTCAAGTCCTATCTGATGCTAGGGTCTAGATAGGCATAGTCAAACGAGAAGTTATCGCGGAGCTATGTAAGTAACATTAGATTCTGTGCGGATCGAACGCTATTACTAGAACTATAGTATAACCTCAGCTAGTGGTGTTTGAACCTTGAAAATCATAATTTGTACTCCAAGCTCCTAATTGGACCACCGTGTGGAGGGGAATGTTTCATCTATAAAAGTGGCATAATCATGTGAGTGAGTGAGACCCTTTTCTTTTATTTTTCCTGCTTCCTTTTCTTTTTGCTTTGAGGAAGCTCTGGCTTCACAACTCTCGGATCCAGTATTGAAGGTAGACCCGGATACAATCAGCAGCCAGGAAAGTTTAGCAATATTATCACACTTACGTTCAAGTAATTCGACTAGATGCAGCCGTGTGATGTGCGCCTGACTGAAGGTTTTCACATCGAGTCATGCCTGTCGTCAGCTACGCTAGAATGAGAACTCTCCCCAACGGGCACATCGCCCATTGGGTAAATTTCCGCAGGTGGGTGCACCACAGCAAACTCTTCTGGAGGTACGCCTTGTATCCTGCTCAGATAGTCGAGGAAGGACGGCTTCTCTTTCCTGCTCTTAGACCCAATCTTCCAGCCATGTTTGAAGAACCAGTCGAGCTCCACGAACGCGAATCTTACGTGGTGCGCCGACTTGGCAGCAAATATAAGATCCATATCTTCTAACCGTTCTTGTTTCGTCTCGCGGACAAAGCTGACACGTCTTAATAAGTACCTAGCCACGAAGAAAGACTGACTTACAAGAGAATGAGTATCCATCCAATGAAGCACCATACGGCATACCAACCAAAAGCCCCAGATGGTTGAAAAGCGCTCAAGAAATTCGGGAATGTCAACGCGAGGATGAAGTTAAATGTCCAATTGACAAATGTAACAATACCCATTCCTGTTAAGAGCCAGGTCAATAAAACACTTCTGCGCTAATCATGCCCAAATGCCTTACCGTGATCACGGTGGTGGAGCGGCATGCTTTCTGCAGCATAGACCTGTCATTGCTATGTCAACGATGATCCAGTTGCAACTAGGTCTAATAGCTGATACTTACAAATGGCACTGGGCCTTCCCCAATAGAGTAGAATATGCAGAAGAGGTACATGGACGTCACGAACCCTCCAATACTAGCGTCATTACCGATAGGTGCTGTCAATGAGATAGCCATTGTTGCCTGGAAGATGGCGAGGAAAGGAAATGTCAAAAGAAGGAGAGTACGTCTGCCAAGGGTGTCCATAAATAATGCGGCAGGAAACGCAAATAACCAGTTCAGAGCCCCAAAGCCCAGCGAGTACTAGAGTATTTCAGCGTGGTGATCATTCTGGTGAACGTATGGCAATCGAGATTGAGCTCACGTAATATGGGTCTCGTCCGTCACCAACCTGTACCTGATAATGGCCATTGAGGTGTTGCTGCAATACGCTTGTGGAATCTGGAAAAGAAGAAAATATATTAGTCATTCGCTTTAAAACGTCAAGTATCATGGTAAATGTCCGTGTTGTATGTCGTGGGCCAACCATACAGCTGCTTGGTTCTTCTGGAGCTTTGTGAACTCCACAGAGTCATGAAGGAGAAGAGAGAAAGGGGATTTTCAGACTACTGACAATAGGCAATTATGTTCACACCACAAAATTGTTGCAAGAACATTGTGATGATACTAGCAAGCAGAGCACGTCTGGTGCGTCGGTGTGTCCAGAGCTGCTTGATCGTGTGTATGGTCGTACTCTTATCATGCTCATTGCTTCGTGACTCTTCCCGCAGGCTGTAATAAAGCCAAACAAACTCTCGACTCGCTTGTAAGGCCGTCCTATTCAATTGCTTGAGAGAGTTATATGCCTGTCGATATAACCTTTTCTCCTTTTGTCTGTCTTTGCAAAGGATTGCTTTACGTATCAACCATCTGGGTGACTCCGGCAGCGTAAATATGTACATCAATGGTATCAATGGCGGGATCATCTGTATTTGTTAGCTCTCCTCACGTGGGTGTCTTATTATGACATACAGCGGCGCCCAACATCAGCCTCCAGTTCAAGCTCTGGGAAGAAAGCATATCAGCAAAAACGCAGATTGGTAGCAAATCAGGCACCGGAAACTCACGCATGGGAGCTCTATACTGCCGTCGACTCGACAAGAGCCTCCGGCGTCCCAGAATGCAACGCCGAAAGCATACCCGAGCAGCAGGCCAAACGCAGTCCACATCTGCCACATCATAACAAGACCTCCCCTGATTGGAGCTGGGGCACATTCGGAGGCATAGATTGGAATGGTCGCACTTGACCAGAGTGTCAATTTCGGTCCGCAGGAGAACGTCCTGGGGTGTCTAACTTACCTTTTTGGCCCAATGCCTAGTCCCAGTAGGAGTCGGAACAAGAAAAGAAGCTCCCAACTCGAAGACAGACTCTGGGCCAGACACCATATGCAGGACATGAAACACGTCAAGAAAATGACTCCGCGGCGACCTAGCCAGTTGTTCAGCACACTATTGAAGCTGCCATAGTTGTGTGAGTACTGTTTGCTAAAGTCCTGCGGCTTGTGGGGCCAACAACTTACAGACACATAACAGCACTCAAGGCATAAGGTGCGCCATTCACTGCACCTAAACGGATGGACCCTTGGTCCAGCTGCAATGTCTTGCTATAGAATACTTGAGCTAGGTGCAAGTTAGCTGGGCTGGCAGCATTTTGGGAAGTTCGCATGGCTAACCTCCGTTCACGGCGGTCTCATCGAAGCCTTGGACGACAGCACCCAAAGAGCAACAAACGATCAGCCAATAGACTTTCGCCGGGTATGCTCTAAGCTGTATCCAGGTTTCGCGCCACCAATGCCAGCGAGATATTCCTTGGGCAGTAATTCTTCTCCTTTCCAGTCTCATTAATGCCTTCTCTTCTTCGTCTACCACGCCACGTTTTTCCTTGTCCACCAAAGACAGTTTCCATTGCTCGAATGCGGCTTCCCCGGGATCTAAGGGACTTCGAAGGATACCGACAGTCTTTGGAGGCTGGGATTCTCCGTCATGAGATGAAGCTGTAGCGTTCGGACTTTGTTCTTGACCAACGACGACACGAGTGCGGTCTTGGACCAGGAAGGCCCCCTGATAGAGGTCACTGTAATCTTTTCTCGAGAACTGGGCCTTGAGATATAAGTCGTGCACACGACGGTCGATATCGTGTCTTTCGAGTCCGTTGAACGGATTCCTCACGTGGAATTCGTCGAAACGTCTGGATTCAGAACCCTTGCAAGATTTATGCGACGCCATCTTCGCTGCTCATCTGTGTCCGAGACGAACACTGATGGGACTTGAAAGCCTGTATAGGTCTGCGGCTCACCTGCACACCATATGGCCAGGAGGAAGCAGTATACGTCATTTGCTGGAGGACTCTCGCGACAGAGCAATAAGGCTGTGTGTCACTCCTATATGCTTGCAGGAGCTCCAGTGCGCCAATCAAATGTCCTTTTCGGTGTACGCGGCATGGATCGTCGCAGCTGCAGTGGTAGACCCAGCGCCACAGGAGCTGGCCACTACAGCCTACGAGATCTCGATCATGCCATGGCTGATTGCGCCAGTCTCGAGTGCCCTTGTGGTCTTCCTTCTGACCTTATCAGCATTGGTCGCGGCTATGCACCAATCCAGCTCCCATGCCTGACTCGGGTGCTTGTCCTTAATTGTTCGACCTTCTCCTGAGTACACCTGAGAAAGCCTTGCGGGCGGTGTCCAGGCTATGTCGTCAGTCGTGAGACCTCAGGAATGATACGCTCGCTTGTGCGCGTCACCAAAGCACTCGCTAAATCTATGTCCAGGCTTGAACAAAACGACCGAACCATCCCGCAGCGTAATCCACATCCGTAGAGCGAATTAGATCGCTACACAAGAGGCAGCCGTTCAATGAGTACTTGGCCTCGAGACTATGCCTTGTATCACGACTGGCTTCGATAGAGTGCAACGAGCGCGTCTCCCGTTATTCAACGCCGCGCTGCCCGCGTCTCATCCGAGGGCCGTTCTCGCGGACTAGGCAGCCGCGAGACAGCATGATGAATCAATCACGGCAAAATAATATTACTCGACACCTCGAAAGGAACCCTCAGTTGCGGGCAATACTGTTCGGGTCAAACGACCGCCCTCGATTTGGACAGAACGAGCTGCACTATTTTGTAGATGGCAAAGTAACCGACGTTTTGTTACCGTTTCCCACCGACGGCCGAGGCCTTCCAGCACGACTGTCCGCCGACAGCAAAGAGAACTTCCTCAAGTATCAAAAGGACATCCTCTGCGAAAGAGAAGACATTTTCGATGTGAGCGGCGATCAAGAGCAATCTACAGTCCCACACCATGCAGTGGACGATGGCGTCGTTGCAGCCCACTATGGAGATCACAATGCTTTGGGCAAGGGGGGCTACGCTTCGGTTTCGGCGGTACAAAATCGAGTGCACAATTCGCCGGCGCAAAACCAAGACCCCTTTGCGCTGAAATGCATCAACCGGCCGGGCACTGCAGCTGGCCCGAGATGGGACGACATTGATCGCATTGCGGCAGATGGACAGTACCCGGATTCACATCAGAAGTCGTTCCAGCTTGAGCGAGCTGCCTTGGAAGATCTCCAGCAGCGACCAACCGCCGAGGAGCGCTTTCAGGCAGTGAGACACAGTCATATCATAAAGCTCAACGCGACATTCACAGATCCTGATGCATTCTACTTGCTACTCTCGCCTGTGGCTCTGTGCAATCTGAATGATCTTCTGCATTTCTGTCAAGAAGGTAAAACTTCCAGTTTATGGACGAGCAGCTATCGAAAGCTATTTCAGTCGCCTGCCAAGCAACGGCAACAGGTTGGGGATTGCCTTCGCAAATCGTTCGGCTGTCTCAGCGCCATCGTGCTGTATCTACACCGTCAGGCTGAGATGAGACACAGAGACCTCAAACCACAAAACATACTTGTAGTTTACGACGCAAGGTCAATGACAACGAAAATTTGTCTTTGCGATTTCGCGACAGCCCTTGAGCCTTCAAAGAACGGCGGCACTTTCGAGACACCTGGCAAACAGCGCGTCGAGTCACCGCACTATACATCACCCGAGCGCGTGCGGGCGCACCCCCAGAGTCTTCCGGACGACATGTATACTCTGGGGCTTGTGTTCCTCGAGATTTATGCTGCTTTGCTAAATGAACCATTGGATGAGCTGCTAATGCTGGGCCATGAAATCGGTGAAGATCATTATGAGGACAACGAAGAATGCGCAGAATCCGATCGGGTTCCCATCAAGGGCCATTGTATACCTCAACGGGATGTCCATAAGTGGCTCGACAGAATAACCTCTAGGGCCACTAGTTCAAATGAAACTGATCTTGCTGCTGTTGGGTGGATCAAAGGCCTAGTAAGTTGATATGAGCCATCAACTTCAGGCGAAACTTAGCTGACATGACGTGTAGCTTCTCAGGGACCCAACAAAGAGATTTGATAGTGTTGCTTTAGCTCGCAAATTTCGAAACGACACGCACAGTCAGGGGGATCGCTTCTGGGGCCACTGTTGCAGCGATTTCTACCGCGATACTGGCAACCTTGTCCAAACTGTACGTGCTGATCCTTGCATCTTTCGAAAAACAGTCACGCAAGCTGTATTCCAAACTAGACCGGGGAAGCGAGAGTCGACCAAAGATACTGCTTGGCACGACAAATCTGGGACACATGCAGACAACGTTGATGATGGGGACAGCACGATTGCCGTCCTTCAGACAGACAGACTTGAGCGTCGGCTACTGCTCGCTAGGAACAGCTCATGGCCCGAAGGAGATTTCAAGGTCGATGCGTGTATGTCCAACCCCTGATGAACTTTGGCATTTGACAGGCTAAGCCTCCTAGGGCTTCCCGTTACGAATCTCAGCATCGAAGAGGATGGCAATAACGTCGTACTCGAATGGCCTCATTTCGACAGCGTCCGTTATGTCGAGACTGGCAATTTCCATAGATATTATTGGCTTGTAAGTTACCAATCACTGGCTACCAATGTACCGCTGGCTGAACAAAGATTTTAGGGGCCAGATCCAACTTGGCCAAACAGAAGACTCAGTATCTGCTTCAGCTCTCCTACTGGTATAAATCGACACTCACATTAGGGGAAACCTGGTACTAATGTAGACTAGACGCTGAAGATTTCAGGACCAGTTTAAACCCAACCAAGCAACCTCGCTCCGAATGCATTCACTTGTCAGACACCCATTACATAGTCCCCGCTCGGCTTGAGGGTCAAACTCTTGTCGATCTTTACCGGCCGCCAAATATACGGAATACGAATCGGGAAGATGAAGACGACTATGAGTCTGAACCAGATGAGGGGCCTGGATTTGCATCTTGCTTCATCAGTGCTCGCAACCAGCGCAATCTCAGGGCTGGTGCACAAGCAGAGCGCACCCCTGGGTCGGAAATGCACACTGTTTATCTGGTGCGAAAGTCCCTAAGACCTTTAGGCTTAACGCTTAAGGAAGGTCTGAGATTATGCATAAGTGGACTAGAGTCCGTGGCATACGAGGCCACGGGGCGACTGAATGGTCCGCCCGAGGTCGAGACAGCTTGTGGAATTCAGAAGAGGCGCTGCGTTGACTGTGACCTCGACATCGACCTTGGCCTTGGTACATTTACCTCGTTGGAGGACGAACCTAAAATATCAATCATAAACGAGGGTGGTGGCCTTGGTGCTGCTGGAGCTTCTGGGATCTTAAGTTTCATGGAATGGTTGACAGGCTGGCGATTACGTCTATTTTGCCACGTGCCAAGAATTCAGCGTTTTCGCAGATCGAAAATGAGAGTATGGGCGGGAGGAGAAAAAGCTGAAGAGCTGGGGGAATGTATACTGTTGCTCTGGGAGCAAAAGAAGAAGGGCGAGCGGTGGATCACAATACGTCCAGAAAACGACGTTGCCAGACCAGGGCGCTGGATTCATGGTAAATGTATGTACTCCAACTCATGTTCGAGCTCTCACACTTATCAAGACGCAACGAAGTACCCCAAACCCCCGTACAGCGCAGCGATAGTGCCGAACTCGCTTGCGATTTCACCATCTCACATTACCACAAGTGCGCTGGGCTCGATATAGCGTATCTCACGAGGACGGCTGACGGAGATCAGAGGAACTCGACCTCAACTGAGAGCGGTGATGTTAGCCCACAAGAAATAGAGTCTTCGACTCAAGAAGGTGACAATCCGCAGCTCGTCAGGTTCCGCATCATATTTCGGGGTGCTGATGGTAAATATCCCTTTCTCCATCCAAGATGACGTAGGTCTAACCTCGCCTCGGCAGAGTACAAATTCTTCCAGCATGTGGATTGAGAATGAGATTAGGTAGATATGCGATCAATATTTATTTGCAGGCTCCGGACATGGTACGCATGTCCATTGAGCTTTTGGGCGAAAGTCAAATTCTTAGCAGACATAAGAGTGCAAAGGCCGAGAGTATATAAAGACTGGCCAGGGCCTAAGTAAACTTTTAAATTTGCTCATGTTTTGAGATATGACTTTTCAATAATGGTCGATATCTATGACAAATACTAGATGACGAATAATATGTTGGAAGTGGGTGAATGCTGTTGCCCCTAGTCTCGGTGAATATGAGCGATTGCATATCTCGTACAAGTTTTCAATGCCTAGGACCATCCACACACGACCATCTACCAAATTTATATAGATATCCCTATGTACGCAGCCTAAACTTATGTACTCAGTCAGCAGGGTGGCTTCGTTCTCCCAACCCACTACATTCAATGCTGTGTTTGCTACCATGTACATTGTAGGCAGGGGCTTGTACACTGCCCCGCCGGACTACCTCAGCTCCAGGCAAGCCAGACCACCCCCCAGCCGCCCCGTGAGCATGGAGGGCACTACAATGTACCCCGCCACCGTCAATATACGTCACAGGCCTGTCCTAGCCAACGCCTAGAGATCTGACAGGTACTAGCCTACAGAGAACATTCCATGTTCTTATAACGAAGCGTGTTTTCGGTCGCTGCTCATGAACGATCGTTAAGCCCCTCGAGAAGTTCCAGTACCAAATCCTTGCAGCTCCAGTTGGTCATGTCCCATTCCAGACTCGAATGATCGTGACTAGGAAACCAAAGTGCAAGCAGCTGATGCTGACCGAATCCCAGACAGAGAGGACCTCAAACACGACATCGATCTTAGTATTTACAGCAGATATCAGAAGCCATTTTGTAGCATCCATGGATGCTACGTAGCCACCCTAAGACGATGATAATTTCATCTATTTACCAGTGCCTTGCATGCGCGGTATTCGTTGCCGCCTTGCTTTGGTCCCACGCGCTCAAAAACCAACGACGACGCCATCCTCAAGGACAATGCCACGAGCCTGAGAAGACGTTGCCGCGTCGCAATAATACGCACGCACTCCAAGACCAAATATGCTCTCCTGGAAGCCACGAAGCTGTACGTGGAACGTGGCAATTCAAACAACAGCAGACGCTCCAGCTTGAAGCAGGACGGCTGGAGAAGGAAAAGGAGGAAGAACAGCAACACAAGAAATGCGAGATCGAGAGACATAGGCCGGAAGGAGGCATACAGGGTTTTCATTTAGGTCCGAACCGTGATCCGCAGAACACGGGAGAACGTACCGCAGAGTCGGGAGTTGCTGGTGCTGAGAAGTTGCCGTCGGTCTCCGTAACACTACGACTTCGCAACCTACCAGCGACCGTGACAGAACAGGAGCTAAGCAGTGCTCTTGCAAGGGTTTGGCCAGAAGCAGACGACAGCAACTCAGCTGGAACTGGCAGTCATATTCTGAGGCTATCACTGATCCGGTCAACTGAGGCCCAAGGGCTAGCCCACAAGCTGACCGCGACCGTCTGTCTAGCTCAACCTCGACCACCCCTGGACGTGTACCTGACAAAAGTAGCAGGCTTCTACGAAGGCGAGCTTAGACTAGGATTTGCAGGAAGCGATCATGATATCACGGTGGACAACCATTTTTACGGCTTGACGCCGCTCTATTCGCATGCAAACCGAGACATAGAGTTAGTGACATGGTTTGAGCCAAACATCCCACTCATGCTGACGCTTCAAAGTATTGTAGCCGTGACCGGGTGGCACGGGAAAGCATTTTGGTCTTGGAAGCCTGCTGACGCTGGACATATGTGGCTCCGTGACTGGTTGGGACCAGACCTGGCCGACCGAAAATGTCGTGCTCGAATATACACTTATGGTTATCCATCGCAGGTTGCTGCAAGTGACAGCGACGCGAGTGTCAGGGATTACGGTCAGACCTTGCTCAACTACCTTGCGACCACACGGTCAGCCGATGTTAAGGTCAGTGAGACGACTAGACTTCAATTTGGAAGCACAATACTGATCTTCCACTCAGGCAGGACACAGTAGACCTTTGGTGTTCATTGGCCACAGCCTAGGAGGCTTGGTAATAAAACAGGTATGTTGCTGCATTCTGCCCCTTTTGGCACGATACTCAAATATTTTCATTATAGGCCTTGAAAGATGCCGCGCAGAGTGTGAAGGCAGCCGAAAAGAACATTGCACAATCCTTGCTTGGATCTATCATGTTTGGTGTACCAAACTTGGGAATGCACAACAAGTCGCTGATTCCAATGACTGAGGGTCGTCCGAACGAGACTTTCGCACGGTCCCTTGGCGTTGAATCCCACTATCTTCCGATGCTTGACGAGGATTTTTTCATCCACTTCACGCAGAAAAAAGTACCATTAGTCGCTATTTATGAAACTTTGGATAGCCCTTCTGTGATAGTGAGTACCTGAAATGGGTTTCTTCCTGACTCGTGTTGATGTTTCTTCAGAAAAAGGGCGATAAGTGGTCGCGCACTGGGCCAAAAGTGCGTAGTGTTTCCCGAGACTCTGCTTGCAGTCGAAGCACCGAACGACTACCGGCACACACTGACCATTCTGGTCTGCCGAAATTCAAAAATCAATATAGTGAGGTCTATCAGACTGTGTTGGCAAGAATAATCGAATTCTCGGAGGTGAGGTCCATGATGAATGTGCGAGGTCCCATGTTGACATGTGTAGAATCGCGCCCGCAAATCGAACCGCCATCTTGGGGTGCCTTCTTGTCTTGAGAAAAACTTTCTTGGACGGGATTCTATACTCACAGAAATGGACCATTGTCTCATGTCAGACAAGGGTCCCCAGGTCTTCGTCCTTGTCGGTACTGGCGGGATGGGAAAGACTCAGATAGCGCTGAAGCACATCTCATTGCGGTCAGATAAGTATAGTCGGGTTCTCTGGGTTCGTTCTGATACGGAGCAAAACTTGGAGGAAAGCTTCCATGGCTTCGCAGTAGCTTTGGGACTATCTCACCACGGCGATTACACGCACCGTGTCTTACGACACCTCGAGAGTATCGGACAAAGGTTTCTGTTGGTATACGATAACCTCGATGATGCGACACTCGCGCAAAACATTGGAAATCATCATCGTGATCTTTGGCCGAC
Source organism: Seiridium unicorne (assembly GCA_039778275.1). Lineage (NCBI taxonomy): Eukaryota > Fungi > Ascomycota > Sordariomycetes > Amphisphaeriales > Sporocadaceae > Seiridium > Seiridium unicorne. The sequence continues at coordinate 481,724 of JARVKF010000101.1, forward strand.
AGATTGCAGGGTCATTATCACCACTAGAAATAGGGAGTATCTCGCGTTTCAAACGGATCATAGCCCAGTGGAACCACTTCAGGATCCCGATGCCCGTATGCTACTTGGAAGACTTCTCGCTGGTGGGATGGCAAGCTCATCAAGGAAATCGCTGACGCTAGATGCGATCTGCTCTTCTTTGGGAAATCTGCCGCTCGGAATTCAGCAAGCAGGGGCCTACATGAATTATAGCGGGATAGACCCCAGCAAATATCTCAACCAACTAAGAAGCGACCCAGGACGTACACTCAAGTATGTTGGGGAATGGTGGCCGTACAAGTTGACCTTGCTGGAAGCCTGGGAGACGAGTCTAGCACAAGTCGGAGAGCGGACATACGCCAGGGAATGGTTCTTACTAGGCTGTGTTTTTGACAAAAGAATACCGGGCCGCACTTTCGAATTGCCATACCGGCATTTATCCAGGCAAACCAGCGTATGCGACGATGATCTCCGGGAACAGATCGATTGGCTGTATTCTGCGTCAGACTCCAGTGCATGGACGGTATCCTTGTTGCGCAATCAGTTACTACAACTCACCGGTCTTTCCTTAGTGAAGGCTCACGAAGAAGAAGAAGGAACATCGTTTGACTTCTATCCACTTGTGCAGGAGTGGGCGAGGCTTCGGACGACTTCGGAAGAGAACAGACACCACCTCATCCAGGCGGCGATCCTGTTGTACTATTGTCTCAACGAGATTGCCGATGATGTACAGTCTGAGCAAGATAAAAGTACGGCATTTATTAACCAACGGTGGTTACTGCCTCATGTCCATTCCTGTATCGAGTTTTCGCGCCGTTATCTTGGGATCAACATCGCTGAAGTGATTCCCCTTCGATGCGCCAGTGCTTTCGCAATGCTCCTGATACACGAAAACAAGTATGCTACAGCACAATCCATGCTGGAGAAAGCACTTCTCAAAGAGCCACACATACAAACACAAGAGCTTGCAGCCCGTAGGGTGTTGGCGTTGGCCCTTCGGAGACAAGACAAGCTGGAGGCTGCCTTGGAAATTCAACAAGCCGTTGTCCAGGAGATGGAACTGAAACCATCCTTCCCCTCACCTCCACTTGCGGATGTTCTGCATGCACAAGAAGAACTTTCAACCACCTATCGCGACTTGAAAAGATACGACATCGCATATGATATCCAGGCCGAAGTTGTAAGGAGGTCGGAAACCCATTTTGGAATCAATCACTTGCGTAGTCTCCACGCACAGGCTTGTCTCGCCACGACACTTTCACGAAGCAGACGATACGCCGAGGCCGCCGCCATCGAGAAGCGCATCTTGGACATATATGAGGCGATTTATCCTCACCGGCCAGAGATATTCACGAAAAAAAGAAATCTTGCCATGTCGTACTACAACCTCGACAGGTACCATGATGCTGCCGAGTTGGAGTGCGACGTTCTGCATGGTGTACGCGATCTGTATGGGGGCGATCATTTGGAGACAGCCGCTGCAATGCATAATCTTGGCGCAACTTATTTCGAACTGGGACATATGCGGGAGGCTAGATCAAACTTGTCAAAGGCCCTCGAGATCCGACGTCAAGCCTTGGGCGACTCCCACAGGCGTACACGCAAGACAGCTGAACTTTTCGCGAGGGCAGAATTACATGGTGTCACGTACCCCTCACCGAAAGAGTTGACATTCCCTCAAGGCGACTCTGGTATAGGGTAACAGTCGCAGCGCAGCAGACAGACTGATCTGTAATTGTAGCACTGCTCGTAGTTGATATACTCTATCAAATCGAGCATCTTATCCAGCAAGTCTGCCTATGACGCAATCTGAATCGATCCACCAAAGCCTGCAAAGCAATCAGTGTGGGCAGACGCGCCTCACAGCCTGCCTACTATAGCTATGCATGATCACACGTCACACCCTAAAGATGTGCTCATCGGGCAGTGTCGTTTGCATGCCTTGATAGTGTGCCACAACCGATGCGGGGAAGATCGTTTGGGAATCTGTCCTCTAGTCCTCCAACCCTCTGATGCAGGAAGATCATCCGGGAATTTTTTACTCAGTCTTCCACGCCACATTTCCGTTATATGCGTCATATAAGGCCCAGTGTTATCAGTCGACCCAATCCTCGTGGTCAACTCGACATCTTCCCTACTTTCAAATATTTATATTTTCGAAAAATCTGCACGCAAAATGGCTGGTGACACGTCTTCAAAGGAAACCAAGAAGCCACCTCCAAAGGATGGCTCTGAGACTCAGGAGCATTAGCCAATTCGTCCAGTATGCCCCCGCCCCTTGACCGAAATTTAGGCATAGCTGATTGGGTGGGCTCATAGCATCACACGCTGTCACATTTCGCCCGGCTGTGCTGTAATACCGGGATCGATTGGGCGCCATCGTGCTTGGGGAAATCGGGGCACCGACTGGCGTCGGGATATTTCGGCAAATATTATGCCTTGTCAATCACAGGTGATTTATGTGGAATTATTTGACAATTTGTATCGATAATAATACCCATGAATAAACCCTTTGACTATACTCGGATCCTGTAGACGTTCATCTTGGCCATGACGAGACCATAGAGTCAAACTATCCCTGCCAAATCTCTTTCGACTGGCACTAGAATCTCAGTCGCAAGATCACCAAATAATTCATTTTCTCGGACCCAGGAGTACTCGCTTGGACATTTACGACAAGATTATCCAAGTTCAAAGCTTGCATGAGGACAGGGTTCTTTCTCAACAGCCACTCAACCACACACGACCAGAGGCTCTGAAAACCAAGATCCCGCATGCCAAGCACAAGATTTCGTACTACCTTGCGTTGGCGTCATCGTTGATCAGAATACACCGGTTCACATACACGCATGGCCAATCGCCGCGCTAAGGTCGCCTATCTTGTACGTGGGAAAATAATGAATGGTTCAAGCTTGAAGCATAAAGTTATCGTCAAGAACACGCGTGTTGGGACCTGGTGGTAAATAATATTATGTTCTCCGCAACAATGGTGCAGCGACTGTCCTCTGGACTCTGGGCCTGCACGAAGTAGAAAGCTAAGAGCCCGACGGGAATGATGGCTGCAATGACACAGGGTGCCATATACCATGGAAATATTATCGGCCTGAATATCTTGGATACTACCGAAAAAGCCGGCGCGTCTCTGTGGTTTCTCTCGATCCTTACCCCAAGAAACACTCATTGTATTATCCTGAAGTTAACCCAGCTTCTCCCAAAACAGCACTCCAACCATTCCATCGTCCCCCGTCGCAGCCAAGCTCCGTGTTTTCCCGTGATCAAAGATTTCATAGTATCTATACTGGTCGGTATCGATCTAGGATAATTCACTAGCCTGAATGAGCGGGCCGTGTGTCGGCCGGCCCGTAGTTGATGTGTCTTCTCGTGCACTCAAGCCCCTAGCATATGAGAACTGATCACTGCCATTCCTGGCCATTATGTTTGCAGACATGAAAACTGCATGATGGCAAATTATTTGACCGACGAGGGAGGTATTCATCTCGGTGATGGCCCCATTAACGAAGCTAGGGAGTGGTGAGTCATTAGCATCTCATTATTTTGAGCTCTTATTTCAAGCTAAAGGAATATTTATGATCAATGATTGGAAAAAAAGAAAAAGAAAAGTTACCAGGTCTTATGTAGCAATGACCAACTACCGGATATACTTGTGATATGGGCTGCGGGTTGACCATCTTGAAAAACTGCAAATCAGGTGGCGTGCACTAGACATTATAAATCTACTCCATCAGAAGCCTTGGAAGGGATCCTCTTCTTTCAGTCTTGGAACAAAATACCAGAGCATAAGATAACACATAATGTCAGCGTCGTATGCCCCTATTTACGAAGGCTGCATCTGTGGTGATAAAGGGAGACGGGATTAGGGGACAAGAGAAACAAGAACGGAGCATGGGGGAACGGCCATAGAAAAATGGTCAGAAAGAATAAAATGGAAGACAGGTCAATCCTGAATATCGTCAATATAAACTATTAGCTCAGGTCTGGCATTTGAATAAGTTCAGACACTTTCATGTTTCCGAACTACTGCGCAGTGCACATTGAGGTGGAGGGAAAAAATGCATAATATGACTTTAATCTCGAGATTTACCCAATAGACCATAATAAGGTGCCCTATTTTTGCATAAAGAACTGCCCTTGGGTATACTCAATTTACAATGACCCTCACGAGATCTGCTCGAGTAATCCCAGATAGCAGCTTTCATATGCATTCCCTGTGGTTTTGGTGTTCCATTTTCAGATATTGTTGATCTTCGGCCTCTCTCTGATATTGCTTAGGGCAGTTATGTGTTTGTTGGAGAAAACTTATGCCAAATTCAGGTTTGGCGGCTTTTTTGACAAACAATCGGTTAGCTACTGACCCTTGATAACCCCTGTCATAACTCAATGATGGCCATCAGCTCCAAAGCTTGTACCAAAGGTGTACGGGTAGCCAGGTCCAGATGGAGATGGAAATATACTCAACTATGGTATGTATCGGTTTTACCCATCGAGCACGCGGAAGCAACTCATCCGGTTGCCGCAGTCAAGTTGAACTCAACGGTGAGACTTACACCTCCAATACTTCAACCCTCATTGCCGATGCCTAAGAGTGAAGACTTTGAGGAAACCCAGAATCAATGACGGGCACACAATATGGGGTAGTGCCGTGCATCGAGTGAGGAGCTGGAGAGAAGCTGAAGATCCTCCAGGGACTTGTTGGCATGTCTAACGAGTTGAGCACGAACCACGTCTGGGATCCATCATCATGTTGGAACATGACTCCAGCAACTCAAGATAGTAGCTTGAAAATACCCAGTTTCCTTTATGCGATATCTTTACACTTAGAGTCAACAACTAAGCTGCCATTGATCGTTATTCATAGTCGATCATATTCTAATCTGGCAATCATGTCCTCCAAACCCTACATTATAGCGGAGACCCATGTCAACTACAACCCTCTCATTGACATCAGGGCCTGAGCCGCAACTCAGGCTGACAAACACTCTGATGGGCGCGCAACAGCCCATCACCATTAGCAGGAGATACTACCATTTGTTCGCGTCGGCTAATGCCTTTGTAATCAGTGAGGTGCCAAGCGGTCGGAAAGTCTACACATTCTTCGTTGATATATGCTACCGCCTAGGGCCGCCACTGTACCTCGATGCTGACCATGCTGATGGATTCTTGACTCTGGAACCCGGGATACCATGCGAGGTCCATAGCCTGGATTTTCGACCTCTTGGCCCCGAAAGGAACAGCCAGCTGGTAACACGGACGCATCGAGACGATCATGACAAGTCCCACAAGTATAAGTTTTTGAGGTTGGGCATGAACTGGTTGGAGCCTGGAAGACAGTATCTGATTAGCGCCCGCCCAGGTTTGCAGATTGGAACCTGGCGCCGAGAGAGACAAGAGGACCTGATGCCATGTACGTAGAACGCATCCGATGGAGATCCGCTCTAGGTGGTCCCCAGTGAAGGTGTCCAGGTCCGAGTCGAGGAGTAGAGCTGAGAATACATTGCAGAAATAACGCCGTCAAGTCGGATTATGCGCCGTAGCTGAAAACTCTTATTTAGGTACGAACCCTTGTAACTTCATGAGTCCTTCCTTTCAGCTTCTCCAACCCTATTGCCAACCAAGTGAGGCGACAGCAAATCGAATTATGAAATATTACTGATATTAAGCTTTCTTCTTTGAATGGTTGAGGGGTATAGGAACTATTGCATCCAAAGGCCCGTACAACAAAATCAAATCAATCTGATGTACAGCTGTAAAGTCGCACCCGTGAAGCCTGTAGAAAGTAACGCCTTTGCTGGATCCAAGGAGTTAAATCCAGCTGCGTCGGATATCCCAAAACAATCAACGTTGGGTGTCTGCACATGTCCATAAGAACTTAGGCCGCCTGGTAAGTTCTTCAATATCGATAGTCCCACTCATCCAGAGACGGCCTTGCTCATTACTGAAATCGAGCAGCTTCTGCGCAAGAGACCTATGTGTTACGTCATAAAGACCCGAAGCTTCCATAATAAGACTCGTAATCTCTTCGTTCGTCGCATCGTGGGAGAGACGATCAATCAGTGGGTTCAGCCCATCGTGAAGGAACACCGAGACTCCGATGGCACCTGACGATAATGATCCCCCTAGATGAGGAAGCTTTCCGCTGGCTGCATCCCCAAAAGTCGTCAAGCATAGATCTGGATGGTAGAATGGATCTAGTGAAACAAGATTGTCGAGTTCGACACGTCGCGGCCCCTCGGGTGTCCCGGTCAATTTCTATGGACGACAATTAGCAGTGGAGCGACTGACAGATTGATGGGACGACTCACCCTCAACAGCTTATCCGATCTCGTGTTCCTTCCGGGAAATACCTGGAGTACATCTTCACCGTTTGGTTGTTTTGACTCGGTTGTAAAAGCTGTGATGTCGAGCTCATCTATTCTTGCGCTTGGATGGGTGAAGAGAGACCAACCTCCCACCCCAATAAAGGCAGAGGTCTCTAATGTAAGGTCTGCAGCTACTTCGTTGACGAGGCTGGAAGACGGAACTCTGACATGATAGCACGTTACCCCCGAAGACTCGGCTGCCTGGGACCTGTCGCCTTGCAGCACCTTCCGACAGAGTGAGTCTATCCCGTCACAAGCCCAGACGGCATTGGCTGTGGTGGTGGAGCCGTCATCAAGTATCAGCTCCAACGTGCCATCTTGCAACTTTTCGATTCCTGTGAGCCGTTCTCCATGTTGTATCACATCTGAGGGAGTATGCGAGTTAAGCAGGTCCAAAAGGTCCCGGCGGCTAATGTGTCCGTGTAAGCGGTCCTCGGACACCTCCACAGCCTCAATCAAGCGGTCTTGGTCTCCACTATGATAGATGTTCATCCACGTCTGGCTCAGCCTCGATTTCTGTCGTATGGCCTGTCCCAGCTTGGGATTCAGGACATTGATAGTATGCAAAAACTCCGGCCCTAGGTCATAGTCCGACAACACAACCTGTTCTTCTCCATCAAACAGATAGTAGGCGACACAAGGATGTGGGGTCACGGAGCAGGCTAGCAACTTGCCGATAGGCCCTGAACCGACGATAGCGATGCGAAACTTCTCATTGCGAGGAGGATTGTCGGCGGAAGACATGGCAACAGACTGGGTTCAATTGTGAGGACTGGAGATACTACTCCAGCTGCTCTTGAGGACCGCAAATATGCAGAGACGGCACAGGCTGCATGATGTCATATTTGATATGAGACACGCAACCATCACGGCTGTCACTCAAGATAAGATCAACGGGAGATAAGCGCGTCTGGGACTTACACATACTACGTATGAGTTTGAGAAGCTATTGGCTGTCCGGCAGCATAAGCAGAGCGGATATCCGACCAATTTTCTATCTGCGCATGGCGAGACTTGGGCAAGACGGTCCTACACAATGTGAACTAGACCGTGACATTATGTAGACTTGGTCTCCACAGCCGAAGGACCCAAGATCCATAAATAATTGCTTGGGATGCATTCACGACACAGACCATGAACTGATTTTCTGTTTCTTTCTTTTTTTCCGAAGGAGCTTACGAAACGGTGCGGGTCGCATTTCCCCAACCTCAAGCCCCAACAGTAGCCATTTATTTTTACCGATGAAACCATAGATGCATGTAAAAGTCATGGCCGTGTACAGAACCAGCTGCCAGCTGCATGGTTACCAACGATTACCTCCTTCAGGCCACAAGCATGACTGAACCGCAGTCTCAGACCTATTGTAGGAGGACTTGGTACATAGCTACAGTGCTGTGGCTTGTTGGACAAGATGAGGATCGCCATATTTAGACGAGCGCTGCACCGAAATGCGTATGGACGGTCCCTCGACAGGCCATTGGCGGAAAGCAGGAGGCGAAAGGTTGTTCCGGCGGCCGAGCTCGGATTTGCTCTTTGCCTCGAGGGGTCTTGGTTCGTGCGCTCGCCTCAAGGCTCCAGGCATCAGAATACCATAGTGGCGGCTCCCCTCGCTGATTGCCCCATGGCCAGCAAAGATCCAGGCAGCAGCTTCGGTTTCACTGCAAATTTCGCACACTTGCTGCGCATACGATTGCCAGTGTCCAGGTGATCGGTGGAGCCTTGATGGATCCGTTACCAAAATAGGCACCAAAATTACCGTGAGACCAAGACGAAAAGGCAGCCATATTTTCTATGCTCTTGACCATTGCGATGGCATCGCCATACAACATTCACTAGAAGCAGCTGTTCTTATTCACCCTGGGACCCGTCCTGAGTGTCAAACCATGAACTAAACTCCGCATCCATCTGTTCCCGGCACCATCTTGAGATCTGCGATATATTTCTCCCGCCATCCGCAGTCCTAGTGTCTCTCAGGTGGACTAGCTACCCCCTAGAACGCTATAGCTCGCAGGATCGCTATAAATCCCACCTTCATAGTTGCATGCCGTTACTCACAGCATTGAACAACGAGCTCATCTAGGACATTCCGGCCTGTTCCGGAAACCGTTGCGACGATGGAATCTTTTCTTCCTCTTGGCGGCTTTCAGCTGCCATTCCAGAGGAGACTCAGCAGGCTGTATAATGACACCAAAAAGTCATCAGACTTTGTCAAGGAACCTGTATCGGAAGATCCAGAGATCAAGGCCATGCACCGCAAGCTCAAGATCCAAAAGGACAGGCTAGTAAGTTGGGGCCTCGAGTGGTCTGAACCGTCGAATCAGAATGCAGAGATCGACGAGTCTTTATCCAAAGCTGGGCTCAGTGATCTTGTTGGTAGTATTATGTCCACTATCAAAGACATCCTTGCAGAAGCCGAACCACTATGGTTGAGTTCGAAACGAAGAGTCACGAGCGAAAAGGAGCCGGAGAGGGGCATCGGCGACAAGAAAATTCCCATAGTCGTCTGGGATAAGACGCGCTTCGAAGACCTTATCAAGGATCTGACAGCCTCCATCGACACCCTCCATGATCTGTCCCGTACTAGATCCACAGCAGCAATGTCGGCTCGAGCTGCAAGATCAACCAGGTCGACGGACGAGTTCAGACCATTTGGCTCAACGCGGATCCAGACACCACAACAGATCGACCCCCGGACACTAACAAATATCAAGTCTATGCAAGCCCAGCCCATGTCGTCGCCCGTCCCGGGAGGCTCACGGCCGCAAGAAGTCGCCTTTATGAGTAAACAGGCCTATTCGGATTTGACACATCGAGCTGGACGTCAACCTTGGTCGCCACTGTTGCTCGAGTATGCTCATTTCGACCCAATCTATTCCACTACTGGCATCATGCCAACCATGTCCCGCTTCGAGAAACTAAGCACTGGGCTCCAGACCGAGTCTCATAGATCACCGGGCGCATGGATTGGACTACCACTGTTACTTGGGTATTACGAAGACATGGAGAACTCGAGATTAGGCCTTGTCTACCAATTTCCCGCCACCTTCAACCCCGTTACTTTCGAGAACCTCACCCAAAATCCCATCGATAACCTATGTACGCTGGGCGACCTCCTTTCACGGCCCGGCTTCGAGCCTCGGCTGGAGGCAAAATTCCGCTTGGCTCACAACCTTGCTAACACGGTGTTCGACATGCACGCTCGTGGAATAACCCACGGAAACCTCTTGGAGACGACCATCTCTTTCTGCAGTGCCGTCGGAAACGAAGCCGGCATTGCGATGGAAGAGGTTGACATACGAAAACCATTGGTCTCGTCGTTCGACTTGTTCGCAGAGGAGGGACCTCAAATCCTCTCAACGTCCACTACCTTACATCGCCATCCGCTCGACCCTAGAACAACATCACACTCGCCTTTGGTCAGCAATCGCGATAGTAAGACGCTCGACCTCTACTCACTCGCCATGCTCCTTGTCTCGATTGGGTTGTGGACGAAGCTGGAAAACCTTATTCCTAATTCATCATCGCCAAGCGTGCCCGAATCTGTTCTCGAGCAAGTAGCTATCCAATGTGGCACACTATACATGAGAGCTGTGCAGGTGTGCTGGAATGCAGTAGAGCAAGAGCTTGCACGCCCAGGCTCGAGTGACGAGATTCTGAGTCAGGTGCAAATCCGCGCCAGCCGTTACCTGGAGGCTTGCAGTATTCTAGATGGCGTTAGTGGCCTCGACGACAGAATCAGCGAAGACATTGGTGATGTACCAACCGGCGAGCGCGAACGTCAGCCGTCTCTTGCCATATCAATGTCATCGCTCGCCGGTCCTTCAGCAGAAGGAAAACAAGCCAGGTCTACCACCACGACACCCGTGATACCCGAGCGGAAGTATGAGATTCCCAGAGTACCTGTGGCAGCTCCTAGAGGTAGGTTACACCCCCCACCCTGTATTTGTAACCTTCTGCTCATTCTTGTATCATGTTCAGATGAAAAGCCCGACCTCGGCCTCCAAAAAGTCGAGCCATCGAAACTCCGTCTCTACCCACAAATACCATTACCACCCGAGGCCGTTGAGCAGTGGAACAGGGTGGTCATGCCACAGATCAACATGGCTCTGAGGCACTTCTGTAGGAAACATCCGGAATCGGTAGAAATCACCCTCGAGTCAATCGGTGAATCTCCACATAAGACTACGCCTACTGTCCTGGTCGTTTGCACTTCAGTCAGTAAAGTCCGCACCATTCTGAGGAAGAAGCTGGGCGCTTTCTTTGATGATACGACGGGCTTCGGCTTGAAGGTTTGCAGAGGATCTGTGGTTCGGTCTAGGAAAGGGGAGACGACAAGAAGCATGGCGCCGGGGAGACACAGCACTGGCGAGGATCAAGACGAATCTGGTGCCGCTAATCCGGGGTTTCAAGTCCGGCCCCAGAACGGGGCAAGTATTGGCGCTTGGATAGGTGACCGCCACCTCCCCCCTGTCAGCTTTGGCGGTCTCATCACTGTCAATGACAAGACCTATGGGATGACAGTCCACCATATGCTCGACGATCAAGAGGAGATGCGTCAACACTCACTGGATCCCGGGATGACTACACCACCTATGCGTAGTAGTGCTGCTGCCCAGGATTTCTCCTATCTGGAAGCGGAGTCGCTGGACGACAGCAGCGGGAGTGAAGATTATGCTTGCGAGTTCTCTGACACCGAATCTGATTACTCAGCTACGGACATCACTAGTGACGACGAGGAGGATGAAGAGGAAGGCGAGTACGAAGAAGATGGCGATATCCCAGGAGTCGAGCCTGGATGCGGAGAAGGTTACATCATCACCCAGCCTGCTTTTGACGATGTGGACGAGGGTTTCTATCCATCAGAAGAGACAGAGAACGAGGACCATCTGGATACGTACCGACTGGGTGAAGTGTTTGCGACCTCTGGCATACGCAGGCGTTACGAGTCTAATGGCTACGTGCATGAGATTGATTGGGCACTCTTCGAATTCGAGGAGCAGAGATTCCCCGAGAACAACCGTGTCCCTCGACTGAAGCTACCGGATCAGAGCCCCGGCCCGCCGGCTGTCCACTTCCAACCTACGGCTATTGCTTACGCTGATGAACTGCCTGGATTGGAGGTGCAGTGCAGCGCGCGCACAAGTGGCCTGCAGACTGGGAAAATCCTTCCGGCAATTGCATCCATCAAGGTCTATGGCCGTACATCCATGAGTCACACATACCAAGTCAGCAGCAAGGCATCTACCAATTCCGTCCCTGCGCTTGGCCCCTTGAGTAGCTCTGCAATCAACACCCGGACTATACCCGGAGTGTCACTGGGTATTCCTGGCGATTCGGGAGCCTGGATCATCGACCGACGCAAAGGCCAACTATGCGGGCATGTGCTGGCATTTAGCCACAGGAAGCAAGTAGCTTATATCTCTCCAATAGATATCCTCATCAAGGACATTGCTGAGACCCTCGACGCGTCCGAGGTGCGGCTGGGCGGGGAATGTGTTTTTGAGAGGAGCGCGGGAGGAGCAGAGGGAAAATTGGGCTCGGATGACGAAGACCTTAGCGATTTGCTAGAGGACGATGACGACGGAAACGATGCAGATGAGGCCCAGCAACAACTGGCCCGGGGGATGAGGGCTCTAACGAGCGACATGGACAGGATGCAACTCAAGACCGGCGTTGTTTCATAAGATATCGACCATGGGCGCGATTGGCGCATTACTTTAAATGGCGTTTAGGATAGCCTTTAGGGGATAATGATCCATCGGCGGGCATGAGGGTCTAATAAGCAACCTGCCTTCTCATAATTGTAATCAGACCATCTCGTCGCATGGAATGTCAACAGGAAGCCGGGAGTGAACGTGATAGGTCAGCCGCTGGTCCAGTTCGATTCCCGGAAGCTGCTCCGACAACAGATTCGGGAGCAGTCTTAATTTGACACCTTTGCGACACACCATCTGAGGACTACGTCCGATAGGGCAGTGAGCTTGCTTGGCTGCTTGGCTGCAGACTCTGCTTCATTATGCTGGCTCGTGCGCGGACTGGATTGTACTCGAACTGCCCAAACGCCGATGTTTTTCGGGGTTTCGCGGTTGTACAGATGTGAAAAAAGTCGTGCCTTACTTAATCGCTAGCAGCGGAATTAACCATTCTGCTATCCTAGAGTGGTATGCATCAGCCGGGCAGGTATCCACCGAAAGAAGCTCATTGCCACGCTTTCTGCCGAGGCCACCTCCCAAACAAGAACGTGGTCGATCTGCGCTCCGAAATCCAGAGGAAGGATTCCGAGATGGGGCCCGCCTTTGCGCCAGATTAGATCTTAGCAGTATCTGCACCCAGAAATGCCAGACCTGGAGTTGACCTCATTGGCTGGCCCTGATGCGGACAGCGACCGCACTATCGCGCTCCACTCGGAGCCACCGTATGACGTTCCTCGATTGGCGGGTCCTGCATGAAACAAATCTCAATGAAGACTTTTCGAACAAAAAAAAACACAGGGCGAACGTCATAGATTGTCCGAGCTACGCTATCAGACTTTTCGTGATTATCAAGCAGCCATGGATGAAGAGCCAACTTGGATATATAAGAGTGTTGGGATGGCAGTTCATCAAGGGAATCGAATCCAATCCAGGATAACCAAATTTCATTCCGGATCTCTTCTAGCGCGCATCTAAAAGCAATCTCAAGAACCAATCACAACTTTACATCATCGCTTATATACCATACTACCACCCACCACACACACACATATACACACACATCATAACACGCCACAATGCCTTCATTCACAGTCTTCAAGGGATCCAAGGACGGCCTGCCCGTCAAGTCTACCACCACCAAGCACGATCAGCTTACTGGCGACCTGGTTCTGATCAAGGTGACCGCATCCGGTGTCTGCGGTACTGATCTGCACTACAAGACACAAGACATGGGTCTCGGCCACGAGGGTGTCGGTGTCGTGGAACAAGTTGGCCCCGATGCCAAGGTGCTGAAGAAGGGCGACCGCGTCGGCTGGGGCTACGAGCACGACTCCTGCGGCCACTGCAACCAGTGTCTGACCGGTGCTGAGACGTACTGCGCCGAGCGTGCCATGTACGCCTATGCCGACCTCGACCAGGGCTCTTTCGCCTCGCACGGCGTCTGGCGCGAGGCCTTCCTCTTCAAGATCCCCGACGGCATGAGCGACGAGGCTGCAGCACCCCTTCAATGCGGCGGCGCTACCGTCTTCAACGCTCTGCGGGCATACAACGCCCAGCCCACCGAGACGGTCGGCATCATGGGCGTCGGAGGTCTGGGCCACTTGGCCATCCAGTTCGCCACCAAGATGGGCTGCCGCGTCGTCGTCCTGTCGGGCTCTGACAGCAAGAAGGACGAGGCTTTCAGGCTGGGCGCCCACGAATTCATCGCCACCAAGGACAAGAAGCAGCTCAGCGTCGAGAGGCCTCTCGACCGTCTTCTCGTCACCACTTCGGCCCAGCCCAACTGGGAGCAGCTCATGCCCATCCTGGCTCCTGGCGCCACCATTCATCCGTTGTCCGTCGCCGAGGGCGACTTTGCTGTTCCCTACATGCCCATGCTGCTCAGCGGCATCACCGTCCAGGGTTCCGTCGTCGCCCCCAGGAAGATCCACAGAGACATGTTGGAGTTTGCTGCTCTACACAAGATCGCTCCCGTCACGGAGACTTTCCCCATGACTGTGGAAGGTATCAAGGAGGCCATGGACAAGTTGGAGAACGGCAAGGTGCATTTCCGTGCTGTCCTCAAGGCGTAGCAAATTTGGGTTTCGGAATATTTAGCGGGTTTTGCATTTGAGATGGCGGGTAGACTATATATAGCCTTGACGAGTTTATGATAATGTCAATTTTCCAATTTTCTCTGCATCGTTCTGCAGTGTTCTTGTTGTATATTGGGATACCAGCCCGGTTTTCTATCTTCATTATCAGAGTGATCTGGCGGTCTATAGTTTGCGGGCACGGCCGGCATAAATCTACAAATCATTCTCCCAAACTCCCAGTCGCCATTCTTGCCTCTATTGTATCTTTTCACTGAACATCCCTTCGAGGAAGTCGGCATCCCCGGCCTTATCGCCCAATCCAGTAGCCGACCAGCGCTCCCTGAGTCTCAATCGCTTGCACGATCTCGGCATCCGTCATGGTCTCCTGGTCGTTGACGGCATACCACGGGCTCCCCTCCATGATGAAATACGCCTGGCCCCTGGCGACCTCGGGCGAGCTGATGATCACAGACCCAAGTTCAGCCGCCCACATGGCCCCCAGCTGTATCCAGAGGTCATTGCGCGACTGCAAGTCTAGTGATCGTGCTAGATAGAAGACGGGCGTGTAATCCCTGTCGGAGCGGGGCGTGAATTTGGCCTTGAACGGTGCGGCGCCGTGCCCGGCCTTCAGCTGCTTTCCGCTGCCGCTCGTCTCGAAGTACCCCATACAGCCGTGGCAGGGCTTGTGTGAGAGTAGCAGGGCGTCGACGATGGGGTACGCGCCGGGGGAATCGAAGGATTGGAAGTAGGTCAGGAGCAGATTCTCCTCGGCGTGCAGGCCGTTGGGGATGCTAGACGAGGTCCAGATATCCGGCTCGCCGTTGGCGAAGAGCAGCGATGTCGATAAGTTGCAGATCTCGGTCTGCAGGCCCGTGCGAATGTAGTGGTACAGAGCGACCATAAAGCCAAACTGCTCATGGTTGAGGCTCACAGAATGGCCGGCTGCATCCTTAATGCGAAAGCTGGGTAGCTCGATGAAGATGAACTGAGGCATGGTTCTGGCTCCAGGGGCCAGCAAAAGACTAGACTTCGACCGATATTGACTTCTTGGTTAGTGTGTGAACAAGGTTGATGGAGTTCGATGTTCATGGATTGTGATGATGTGAATTCGTGGTCCTTAATCGTTATCTTCACTCTGCTGCCCAGGACACTTCACCAAACAGGCAGTTCGCGAACTTATATAACAATACAGCTTCTCAGCTTCGTCGTATACTCTCACGGTGGCATATCGCCGAACAGTCCGAAATGCCTACTCTGCGTTTCATGGCCCTCCAGCCCGAGAAGACATGCATGGTACAAGTCGTGGCGATGCGTCGGTATGTACGGAGCGGCTTCCCAAGAGCATGAACCAACGAAGAGTCAAATCGAATACGCGACATGATACTCGAGCACCTTGAAGATTCGGTCTCATTATTGCAGCCACAAAGGATCCACGGTCCTGCCAACTCGTGTTCGGGAGTCTGATGCATAGCTTGTTCGGCAACCTATCAGAGAAGCCCGGCTCATATACGTCTTTCAGGATTTGGTTGACAGGCAACTTGAGGGGGCAGTGATATCTCAAAAATACGCTTGGTGGTGGTGGCGTTGGCGGGAGATGACCATCCCCAAGACGGAGATAAGATGTTAAGTACTACGCATACGGCTGAGCAACGATTGTCAAGTATCCAAGCTTGATTGGCCAGCTCAACCCAATTCTTGATTTCCGCAAAGCGGGAACCAACTCGGGATATAATCGCCCTGGGCGAGAAAATGCGTTTTATGTCGGGAATAGGCTATAGCACCACAACCTACAGTACATGGCAATAATTTTGAATCCCTGTCTGGTATCTTAACGGGGACGTAAACCAAATATGGTAAAGCCTATGCAGCTATACCACCTCGCATACCGGTTATTTCAGTAGGATAATTGACAGGGGTTCAAAATGATTGCCATGTACTGTACAAGTTTCGTCGTTCCTTGGCGGCAGAATCGTCAGCTGGAGTATTCGCTCGCACCACAAGCGGAAATAGCACACGAGTGACAAAGAAAACAACCTGGCAGATACCAATCGTATTGTCGCAGGCCTGTCTCGTGTGAGTTCAGAGCCAAACCTGTGGAGTCGTTAGTACTGAGCTCAGACAAGGCACCATACTTTTTGACAGTGCACTCCGGTGGAGTTGAGCCTCAGGTCCATTGTCAAGTAGACTATGTAAATGCCCCGTTTAGCGGCCGATGTTTGCGCTTCGTGGGGGAGCCTGCGCTGCAACGAGGCCCACGCACCCGCTACAGGGGCCATAGGGCTGAGTGTGGGTCGACAATGGAAGTGCCAAAGATAGAAGACGTTGCCTTTTCGCCAGGCATTAATCGCCAATGAGAGGCCTCACAGATGAAGCGGCATTGACATGTAAGCGCAACCGCCTTGCCTTTTTAAGGATCCCATCGGGCCGCTCTGCAACGCCATTCAAGCCACATTGTACCTGCAGCACGAGAAATGCCACTTTTATTCCCCAGAACAATGTTCTCCGGCGATCTGCAGGGTCAAGCTCAGCTTGATTATGGTCATTGCGTAGATGCCGTCTTCCATTGGCCAGACTGCGCCCGTTTCAGCCCACAGATATGCCCGAGGATGCCTGGGCATTTTTGGAATTGATGAGGTAATCCTCGTGTTGGCCGGTAATCCAATACTCACTGGGGGGATATTGACCCCTATTTTGAGCTGGTGTAACACTTGGTAGAGGCAGCGCGCCGCCGGTTTCCTACGTCGTTCTTCAATGTCCATAGCCGATAATATCGTGGGTTGATGACGCACCAGAAATTTGGCTCGAGGTCTCGTTTGTCGCTTGCTCTCCTACGCATCGCAATGGTCTTTACGGGTTGACACAAGATCGCGGCACGTGATTGGTCATATCAGACAACCTAGTGCGGCCGCTGTTGCAAGCTGGCAAGGCAAGACAAGGCATCTATCTCCACATGAGGCGAGGCAAGGCAGATAGACATTGGGGACACCCAACACCCCCCACGTGATAATCTTGGTATGCAGCCATGAGACAGGGATGTCGGCGATCATTATGACCTTATGCGGCAGCCTTCACACGGCATTGGATTCGCGATTCGACCGCGAATACCGGGTCTTGGGTTACATCATGTATGGTTGACCAGATCGCACACGTGCTACGATTACACGAGATCTATAAGCAGCTGGGTGCAAGCGTCATCAAGAGCACCAGGACAAGCTTACGGACGAGAGCCGGGTCCTCCTGTGGGACAAGCGCTGCGTAAGGTAGAGGGGAGTTTGTCGCAGCGCGGTACCAGCTTTGGTCCTGCTGCTCATTACAAACTTGCATTACGAACTCAACTGCCGTCACATCCGCGTACGAACCATGCTGAGCTGTATATTTGGCAATTTGGGTCGTCAGGCTGCGGGGGAGCTGACAACTCGATTGATGAGAGCAACTAACAGGCTCCCTCATGCCAACACGTTCAGCCAAGGGAGGCATTGAGGTGCTTCACATCATGACTAGCCAACGAAAGCTCTGATGATTGAGGGCCATGGATGGAGTTTCGGGCATACCAAGCGTACCTCAGCTATTCAGCTAGCTTGCCAACTAAGCAGGTGGTGCTATGAAGGTCAGTGACAGGTGTATGCCTAAACACTGCAACCAGTCGTGTCACAAATCTCTTGTCGCAAGGCCTCTTTCCTCGCTTCTTTCCGAAACAACGAGGAGGAATTGGAGGAACCTGTGTAATCCTCACCACTTTGCCCCGGCGCTTAGTGAGGAAAATAGTCATTGCTACGAAAAAGATTCAAGTCTGGCTGGACCATACGGGAGGCTGTTTGATGACACCGAGCCTGCAGCTTGACCTGTTCACTACAGCACGGCGTTCAGAGAGCTCAAATAGGATGTTCCTCTGCTTATTTAGATCTTTCTAGAATACCGGCCCAATTGGCAGCAAACTTGCAAATGATATCTTCCTGTATCCGTACACCTGTCCTAGCCCACAAGTCCAGCCAACATAGTAACGTACATAAAGTCGTAGACAGCCAATTGATCCAGCCCCACCAAAAATCGTTCTGAGCTCCAATGGAATCCGTGACCATACTGCATTTCGTCATTGATAATCCGTAATGGCCAATTCTAGGGCCCCGTCCGAAAGTTGCCACTGTGGTGACCCAATCCACTGGCTAAGCTCCGCTCAAACCAGAGTGTTCAATGTGTCCTTCGATCGCTTCTTGGAGAACTCCACGCTGTAGCCCACTGTCTTATGGATGGTCTTATCATCCTGGAGGATATACTCCTCCGAGCTCGTGTCGCCCTTCCGAATGTTCGTCAGGTGAATGGCGTCCCTGCCCTCAACGTGGGCCCATCGACTTTCCTTACTGTTGGGGGGACTGCTGTTGGAGCCCTTGGCGAAGCCGCTGTCATATGGTGCTCTGCTATTGCGACCGTTGGAGTAAGATGCTGGCATGAGCCTCGGGAACAGCTTGACGATGAGAGGTCGTATCTGGGGAAGGCATGCACACATGATGGCGACATTCATCTCTATGACTGTCCACATGGTCGAGGCAATGTCATAAGTCGGGTCAGAGGTACGAACCTGCATGTTGAGTGTGGTGAGTCTCAGGCAAGAAGTGATGACAACGCTATAATGTTAGCAGGATCTCGTGGTTAGAAGCACCGCGGGGGGGCGTACAAGATACCCAGAGTAAACACGAGAATAAGCGCCGCCTTCTGTACGCGTGGGAGTTGGAGGGTGTAGACCAACGGCATGGGAAGCAGCAGGATGATAATGTCGGTCGCGATCGAGAAACCACCGTTCGCGTACCAGAACTTGCCATTGTCGATGCAATTCCCCGCGAGGGACTTGTCCCAGGCACGCTGCACGGGATGGCACTGGAAGATGGTGACGATGAGGGACGCAGTGCAGTAAGTGGCGATGATGGTTATGAGGCAGATACAGATCCATCTGAACCATCTGACCCCGCCAAAGATGCGCACGTAGAGGAGGAGAATGGAAGACTTGGTCAAATTGATGGAGGCCTTGTAGGTGACTTGGGTGAGAACGAAGTACTTCAACGCTTGCATCTTGTCGTCTGGAGTTAGATCGCCGCCGTGTCGACCGTATCCATAGTGGCACCCAACGAACAAGATGGCGGTCGACGCAAGAGAGCACATCTGCAAGGGTTAATTAAATTGCCAGACTGACTTGGGCGGGGTACATATACCAGCGATGCGAGAATGGTGTAATCATCAGGTCCGATATGTCCGCTGTTCCTCATGCGCGACCACAAGCGGGTTCCGACAAGAAGCGGGCACAGAAAGAGGAATATGCCACACGGGATGAAGATCAGCGCCGAGTTGGTCTCGCCATAGCTGCCTCCAACATCGTAGAATTCGCCCATCGCGGTGGTATTGAAAGAACTCATACCGAGCTTCTTGCTGTCGTGACCATGAAGCGTGCGTCAACGTTGTCGCTGTGGCGAGTCGAGATGAATCGTTGCAGTTGAGCTTCTCCGGATGACGTTGGGATGAAGCGGGGTGTAGTTGCTGCTGTTATCAGAACGCGGGACATTTGAAGAATTGAGTCGTAGTTTCCTGATTATTCCATCTGCAGAACCAATGGGCGACTGTTGTTCATGAATATTGGAAGGTACGGCTGGCCAGTTGGTGTCGTTTCCGCACGCGCCGAAAGTACCCTCAAACTTGAGGAATGGATGTCTGACACTTTGTGCAGTACTCAAGGATCTAATAGCATAATTTCTGACTCGTAAAAAATGTATGGAATCAACTGATGATCCGGGCTCTTGCTATCGGTACCTGTCTCTCTGCGACCTTGGACGTCTCGGGGCTGAGTTGAAATGACGCTTACCTAAATATCTTCTGGACTACCACTCCCTGGATGGATCTAAGGACTGCAATTACTCGATATAAAGAGTCTCTAACGTCACTCTGTTTGGGAACTGCGCTGTCGGGTAGATGGCTATATCTACTGGCGGTATAGTCAAATCGCCATTCACCCCAAATGACGCCGTATGACTGCCAGAGCCAGTTTTACGGATCACCAAAGCATGAATATTAGACCGACAGGAAGGCCTTGTCTTGGACCTAAAGGCAAACACGACCCTCCCCAATGAAACCAGGCGAAATGAAAAGGTAGGACAACAGTGACACACAGCACCGACGGAGTGGAATGTTCCTACGTGTGAGTGAATCCTGGGAGCTATTTCTTCTTACCAGAAATGATTAAATCCCACTGGATTAGTTCGATGAGCGCCATTAAGTGATATAGTATGATACGACCGGGAGGAAAATCGTAGGAATGAGTATTGCATGTATCTCAATGTCTTTATGTCATGCTATCACAAAACCGGAATGCCAAGCATGCAATATTCCGCAACTGCTAGATAAGCTGGAAGATGGAGAGCTCCATATATGCAGTGCTACATAAGCGTATCTCAGAGGATCTTGGCACAAGAAAGTTGGCAGCTTTGAAAGCGGAGGCGATAAATACATCCATGTAGTCACCGGTGGGGCTATTTGCTAATGCGTGGAGTTCTTTATTGATTTGCGGAGGGCGCTGCGGCCCGAGAATAGTAGATGACCTAGTTTGTATAGCTTGGCGGAATATCCGAGTTCCAGATGCATCCGAAGCGTTCATACTAAGTGATAGCTGCCAACAAAAGAAACGATTTACTCGTATGGTCATCACGGTGGTTCTCTTGTCCACGGTTACCTCGCCGACCTTTTGATCTTAGTTCAACACGAGGTTTCCAAATGTCTCAACGTCGAATCTACCTCAACTACTCGACGTTGTCCCGACGCAAGGCTATAATGTCTTCATTGTATCATGTTGCAAGCACGCCCCAGAGGCTTGACTCACCCCTCTCGCACTCGTACTTGTTCACGTTTCCCGAAACTCCCCCACTCTCCCGCTCTTGTACTCAGACCATTCCCTTATTCTCTTATGCTAGCGTCTAGATACAACATCACTGATGTCCATGTATCATCTTTCTATCGTGATTTCCACGCGGGAGATGCGTCTCGGTCCTGATGCTTCCCGACAGACGTCTTGCCGTGCTGCTACTGCGCTCTCCGCGGGCCGTCATAGTCATCTGTTTTTGAAGACTGTCACATGGATCAGGCTTGCATAATACTCCAGAACGGTTCTCTTATATGCATCCCGAGCGTCATCGTGGAAGCACAGCGCTCGCGTGTTAGCGTATGTCTCAAGCACGAGACTCCTCAACCGGATGGGGTTTCCCACAGCTGGCAGAGACCCAATCTCGAATGCCGGAACCGATTCGGACTACTGGAAACTATCACTGGAAGAGTTTCACTGCATAAATACCGCCTTTTCTCTCGTTTATCATGGTAATGACTTGGACTAACCCACACGTGACTTATCGCTGATCTTAGTACTCGAGCCGTGTCACAACCACCAGCCCTACATCATCTATGATGGCAGCCAACGACTACTTCATCGATTCTTCCAAAATGAGCGTGTTTATTTCAGTCACAGGGCTCGAGAAGACCTCTTCCTCAATGGAAGAATCAACCTCTTGGGGGAGCGACGTAACCAATGCCAAAGCCGAACGAAAACTGCTTTTGAAGATCGATTTCTGTGGGTTTGATATCTGTGTTATTCTGGACTTCATTATTTGCTAACAGCCCTTCCCAAAGATGTCTATCCGATTCTTTTCGTGATTTACATGTTATCATTTCTTGATAGGATCAATATCAGCAATGCGAGAATCCAGGGTCTAAGTGAAGACCTCGATATTAGTGGGAACAAATTCAATATCGCTCTCTTTGTGAGCTCGGCACCGCAGACCACTGGCCGATTGCTAACAGAACCCAGATATACTTCGTCCCATATGTCCTCTTAGAGGTCCCCAGCAATATGATTATACGGAAAGTGCGGCCATCTCTCTACTTGTCCGGCTTGATGTTTAGCTGGGGCATTGTCAATATGTGCATGGGGTTCGTACACAGTTTCGAAGGGTTGGTACTCCTTCGATTTCTTCTGGGGGCAGCTGAAGCTGGGGTTCTCCCTGGTATAATCTACCTCACGTCGATGTACTACAAGAGACATGAGTTTCAGTTGCGGATGAGTTGTCTCTTTGGCTCGACCCTGATTGGCGGTGCTTTTGGTGGAGTATGTCTGCTCTTCGAGTCCGCACGTCTAGGACGAAGTCACACTGACATCACCAGTTACTGGCCTATGCCATTGCGCGTCTCGCTCAGCCACGAGGATATAAAGCATGGCGTTGGATTTTCATCATTGAAGGGTCAGCAACAGCCTTCATCGCGATCATCGCAGTATTCCTGATTGTCGACTGGCCCGAGCAATGCCGTTTCCTAGATGCGGCAGACAAGGATCTCCTGAAGCGCCGACTGGCCGAGGATGGTGCCGATTACGCGCGAATGGATACACTGAACAAGCATGCTTACAAGTTAATCTTCAGAGATTGGAAGATCTGGCTGGGCTCGGTGATCTACATGGGCCTTGGGACCACTGGGTATGCGACGACCTTTTTCATGCCGACGATCTTGAATGGGTTTGGTTGGAAGGCAGAGGACGCGCAAATTCGCACAATTCCCATATATGCTGTTTCAGCAGTCGGCATGCTCATTGTGGCATACCTTTCCGACCGATGCCGTCATCGTTATGGCTTCATCATGTTGGGCTGTTTCATTGCGACGCTAGGGTACGGCATGCTCCTGCATCAGACCTCCTTATCTCAGGACACCAAATTTGCTGCTGTATTCTTGATCTCCATGGGCGGTAACATGGCCACCCCTATAGCCCTTGCCTGGCTTTCAAATAATGTTTCAGGACATTGGAAGCGCGCCTTCAGCTCCGGCTTCCAGGTAACGCTGGGTAACTTCTCTGGGATTATCGGCACCAATGTTTTCCTACCTTCAGAGGCTCCCGGATACTTTACGGGATATGGCGCGTCCTTAACAATGCTATGGGTTGGCGCCATATCGGCCACAGCCATGTTTGTTGGCCTCATGATAGAGAATAGAAAGCGGTCCGCAGGCAAGCGGAACTATCGCCTCGCACGACCCGATGAATATGTCAAGAACATGGGTGATGACCATCCATCATTCCGTTTTACCCTCTAGACTATCTGGTTAGGCTAGTGGCTTATCGAAGTTTGGCGCAGAAAAGATACATCAAGGTAGAAAAAGGGTGCTTCGATCTGCTTTTGCGATCTGCTTTTAAACTTTCTTGCGGAACCAAATTCATGCTTATATGTCATATGGGTGTATTTTGATTGCGGGTTTTACCCTTCAACCAGCTAACCATGGCCTTCACTCAATATCTAGCGAATTAAGTGCTCACCTCTCCGATTCTAGCTCGTAAGATAGTCTAAGTGCCGATGTTGTTCCAAGACTTGGTCTGAGTACCTTACATGTGTAAGGATAAACGTATCCATTCAAGTCCAGGTGAGACAGCGATTGTGTAGGGACGCGCTCTGCTCAGGGTGGTAGGATCCATGGCAAGGCCTTGCTTTTGAGCAGGTATAATGGATCAAGGCTCATGTATTTGGTCCCGGGAATTGGTATTCCTGCCATTACGGCTTTTTGGTGGCAAAATCCGACCAATGCCAGAAACCCAATACTCGCACGTACACCCATGCAGTAGGAACAGCAAATCAAGCCGCTAAATGAAAATCAGGAACGTCGCTAAGAACCTGGAACCTGTTTTCCGCCTATATGCCGCTAGGATCTCCTATTCACATCATGAAACCAGGTTGTTTCAACATTGCGCAGTACCATGGGGGATTCAGTGGGCCCAGTTGGAGACCCCCAAACTCCTGAAGAGTGGCCCCCCCGCGATTCCCGGTCTATTATTGGAATCCCACGAGCCCGCGCAATTGATTTAAGTTCGAGGCCAAGCTTTTGTTCACCTGGTCAATCTGGAAGCTCAAGGTTCGGACGATCTGCCATCCGGTGGGTCTGCGACTGCTGATCATGGATTTACTTGAGCCTGCCCTGACCGGAAACAGCATCTAACGGACTCCGTTGTAAGACGCCTGAATCACTTCTGCGGATGTTCTCTGTCAATTAGTAAACATGCTCACAGGCTAGGTGTGGCTTTTATGTAATGCCCCCTCTTGATTTGAATGTCTATTCGAAGGCCGCATCGAGGTTTCAGGCAGGAAGAAAGTTCAATTCTGGGGTTGTTGACACATGAACGCGTGGTCTTGGCATCTGAAACTCCCCTGTCGTTCCACAATCCTGGGCGGCCATCCCGGGATCTACGCGGCCTGCATAGAGCCGCATCGTCCCAGCGCTCCTGGATGGTATGTCATGTTCACTAGGTGGCATTGTGTGTTGAGATTCTTAAAGTCGTAGTCTTGGCGCTGTACACCACGCTGTTATTTTGTGCCGGTTTGCCGACTTACACCTTCATATACACTCCACAAATGCACCGTTGATCATGTTGGTACTCTTGCAACTGTTGCTCTCCGGAATCGTTGCCTCTGCCCAATTTGTGACACCGCCCGACGACCTCATCGAGACTATCGGACACGCTGGCGTACCAGTTCGGTATAAGGAGGTACCCGCGGGGATATGTGAGCTGGATCCCAATGTGAAGAGCTTCTCGGGATATGCAGATGTTGCTGAAGGCCAGCACATCTTCTGGTGGTTCTTCGAGGCTCGCAATGGTGACCCAAAAGAACTTCCGGTGACTGTATGGATTAATGGCGGACCAGGTTCGTTCCATCGGGGAGTATGACTCTGTACAGATTATTAATTTGGAGTGAAGGTTCAAGTTCCATGACGGGACTTTTTGCCGAACTCGGTCCCTGCGGAGTCGATTATTTTGGGAATGTTTATAACAATCCACACTCGTGGACCAATGCCAGCAATATGTTATTCATCGACCAGCCGAGTCAAGTCGGTTTTTCATACAGCCAACCAGTATCCGCCTACGAGAAGAACGGAAGAATAACAATCCTACCGAATAACACTTGTCCTGGTGGTCACATTGGAGACCCTTCCAATTGCGGGACTTATTCAAATCCAGATGTTACGCTGACGGCGAACTCGACTTTGAGTGCAGCACCAGCTTTCTGGAAGACCCTCCAGGGTTTCATGGATGCTTTCCCCCAGTACGCAAGCAATGACTTCAATATCGCCACTGAAAGCTATGGAGGACACTACGGTCCAGCCTTCAGTGCATACATCGAACGACAGAACGATTTGAACATTACAGGCACGAAAAGAATCCCACTGAAGACCTTGCTCGTGGGAAATGGCTGGTTCGACCCCTTGATTCAATACCAGGCTTTCTACAACTTCACCGTCAGCCCCGGGAACACCTACGACTATTTCCCCTACAACGCATCCATAGAGGCTCTTCTGTACGACAACACTCATGGCACTGGAAACTGTCTGGATCAATTGAAAGACTGCAAGATGAGGGGACTGAATTCCGTCTGCGCAGCAGCAGATGACTTCTGTATGGCCCAGGTGGAGGACATATATCACAACATCCTGGGCCGAGATGTTTACGATATACGCGAACTCGATCCCGATCCCTTTCCTTACAAGTTCTTCGTGAACTATCTAAATACAGCCGAAGTGCAAAAAGCGATTGGGGCCTATACCAATTTCTCCACCTACAGCAATACCGTCCACCAGGCCTTCAGCAGCACCGGAGATGATGCTCGTCAAGTCAATGCGATGGAAGACATAAGGTTCTTACTCGGCCGGAATATCACTGTGGGACTTTACGCGGGTGACGCCGATTTCGATTGTAACTGGATTGGTGGGGAGGCCGTCGCCGAAGAAGTGAGCGCTCCTGGATTCGATCAAGCGGGATACACCGACCTGCAGACAAGCGATGGAACTGTCCATGGGCAAGTCAAGCAATCCGGGAGATTCAGCTTTACTCGGATCTACGAAAGCGGCCACATGGTTCCTTTTTACCAACCTTTGGCCGCTCTAGAGATATTCGAACGTGCCATCAAAGGGCTCGATATCGAGTCTGGTTTACAAGAGGCCAGTGGCCCATATGTCACCACAGGCTCCAGCAGAAGTATCTATCGGGAAGGGAGTGCTACCTTACAGTGGGAGGCCATTTCGAAACCCACAACTTACAACGTCACGACAAATAGACCCGGCGAGTCTTGGTTACAAGCGGTGGGGGCGCCGACAAGACCCATGGATGCGGATTACTTCAAGCAGTACCCCTTCCAGCACAGTGGACTTGGCGAAGATGGGAACACTTGGCAGTTGCTCATTCAGTACTTACTTTATCTCTTCTCTTCTTGAATAGGCCCTTGCATATTGCAGCTGGCAGCCTTGGTCGTTTTATGATACCCTTTAGATACGGCTAGAATACATAAATCATTCTCACCACAACACCTTGATATTTTATGAAATTTCAGTCCGAGGTGGCAGGTCTAGTCCTTCATTCGTGTGATCTGCCAGCTATCGGCTGAATGTAGCTATTATTCACCATGGCTTAAGCCCAGCCAAAGCGCACCCATCCATTCCGGTCATAATACCCTTGAAGGGTTGCAATTACCCAGCTTCGCACTCTTTGTCACCCCGTCGAAGACGAGCTCACTCACGAGTTTTCCGGTGGCTGGTGCGTTCTGAATCCCCCAACATGTATGCCCTGCTGCCACGATTAAGCCTTTGGTGCCGCCCACTTCCCCTATCCACGGCCCACCCTGGGGTAGATAGCACGCTTGCTTAGAAAGTACTTTACCGTCCTTACCTAGCTCGTCGCTGATGCCGCCGATCTGATGCAGGATATCATCGCAACGCGCCTCGTCAACTTCGACTTCTGCATTCGACGACGGTAGCTTGACAATCTGATCTGTGGGCCCACAGGCGTATGCTGTACCATCCGGGCGAGCATATATCTCAGGCTCCACGACCTGTGGCCTCTTCAGTGGTCCCTGCGCAGCTTTCGAACCGCGCGCCTTTTCCGGAGTCGGCGTGGGAAACCCAGCCGGAAGCGCAATGGATGTGAAGAGAGCATATGCTGATACGGGTTTGGGCGTTTGGACCACTACACTGTGTGCCCGTGCCGCTGTGACGGGAACGTTTGGTAAGAGCCGCGATGTCCATGGGCCTGCTGCGACCACGCATTCCGTCGTGGGCAAGGTCTCCTGCTTTCCATCCTTCTCGTATACAACACTCTCAACGGCCTTCCCATCTGAAGTCTTGTTGATTGCAGTTACTCTTGCCCCCGTTACGATCTTTACCCCCTTGTCTTCAGCAAACTGCGCCAGACTCCTGGTGAACAGCTCGGGGTGTACCTGCGCCGTGTCGTCTGGCGTCCCCATGTTATCGTAGGTATTGAGTGCTTGTTCCGTATCCAACCAATCCAAATCTTCCGGGGCGCCCAATTTCTTGAGCGTCTTGGCTGCCTTCTTGTGATCCTTGTGCAATCCCTTCGTGGCCCCTCCTCCGACCTCCGATGCTGTCGCTTTACCGTCGTCTGTGCCGAAGCCTGGCGGCAGGCGCGCGCGACAATCGACTTGGCTAGCATAACAACGCCGGTATCCCCACCTCTTGTCACCGCCATGCTCTTTTGCCAACTCGTCGTGCAGTCGGAAGCTCAGAGGGACGATATTCTGAGGGAATGCCCATAGCGCGAGCAGGCCACCAGCTTTGCCACTGGCGCCTCCAGCGATACCATCATGGGCAGGGTTTCTTTTCCACGGAGATTCGGGATCGGCCAACGTCGCGGGATCGGTAATGCTGTCTGCTGTTCGGCCGCCGGCGTTTGAGGTGGAGGCTTCGAGGAGAGTGATGCGATGTGTTTCGGGGGAGTATGAGGGGTGGCGCGTAAGGAAATACGCGGTGCTGCAGCCGATAATGCCGCCGCCAATGATGGTAATGTCTTTGGGTGAGCTTGACATTGTGTTGGTCGTGACGAAGCGCCGCACTAAAGAAGAAGAAATAACAGGTCGCATAAAGGAGAAGAAGTTGGGAACAGAAACTACCTTGACATGATTGCGGATCGACTGATATATATTTCCTGTGGCAAAGACCCGAAATACTTTACGAAATGTTTTTGGAGGGGCAGTCTTATAGCTACGTCACAGGACATGTAATCGACACGATCAGTGGGGCTCCAATGTCAACGCTTAGCACAACTCTATACCCAAAAGTGGGACCTTCTGTATTGAGGTCCATGGGAGTAAGTCAAAGTATTGTCTCTTTTCCTAAAAACAAGATCATGTCTCATAAGCAGCATAAACATGCATGACCTAGAACCATTAGCTGTGCGAAATGGTGGCCCATGTCCGTGAATCAAGCAGGTTTCACCAGAGTCCCCCAACTCCTTGGAAGTATACTCGACGGTTCCTCGTCGCTTCCTAACGAGTCCACCCTTTCCAAATCACCCGCCGACTTAAGTATCGTTACTATATCCCGATTGATGCGACACCCTCCGATGAGCAATGACCAGGGGCCTCTCCAGAAACCTAAGTTGGTGTTAGTGACGCATCACCTACTGTAACTTTCGGCATTTCACTTACTCTGCACCAGTCTCGTAAGCCAGTCATGGCTTCGATGATGCTCCCAGAAGATTAGTTTTCCTCTAGGCTTCAACAACTTGTACAGAGCTTTGATCACGGCTTCAGGCTTCTCTACAGAGCATAAAACCTGTATACTGAGGATCGTATCAATGGTGCCTGCATCGATGCCGTTTTTCTCTAGCACGTCTGTGTCTTCTATACCGCAGGTGATGATCGTGTACTTTCCCTGGATGCCGCTACTTGCGGCCATTTCATGCAGATCGGGTACCAGGAACTCGTTGGGCTCAACTCCATATACGTGATTGGTCCTATTCTTATCAAAGCGCGGTAGCTGGTTACCCAAACCAGGCCCCAATTCGAGTACAGTACCCTCAGCCAATGCTACGAGCTTGGGCATCACAGTGTTGCCCTCAATTTGGGTGAAATGAACATCTAAATTCTCAAGCACATCAGTTGTGGCGGTATTGGGTAGCTGCACTTGGCCACTAGCACCAGCGGCAGGCAATTGAATGAACGGAATACAGAATCGTGACGTACTCAGTGTCTTATACCAAAGAGCAAAGCCCTCATCAAGCCAAACGATGACATCCTTGGATCGTATGGACCCCTTGGCGCCGGAAGTCGTCGAGTACGCTTACACGTAGAGCTATCGCAGGTCTGCAGACGTGTAGGTCAGAGTAGACAAGACTTACTCCGTAATGTATAGGTGAGCGGCTCGATTGGCCCAAGGTAGCTGCCAAGACGTGCTCGTAAGCTTAAAGCCATGGCTTACTATCAAATTTGCAGATGGGAATGACACTTTAGGGAAGGCAATAGAACTTATCAGAGAGGAGGGGTATGGGTGATGGTGATATTGCCGAGTTTAATAAGCAGCGCGAAGTGAGCTGTGCCGCGAAAAATGCAGTTGTCGACTCACTGAGAAGGTGCCAGGAGTCATGACACGCTTTCCCCCTTACAAGGCCCGGACATACATGTTGGTGAGATGGTCAGAATCCCACTATGCTCTAAACTACGCCAAGAACGGATGTATAATTTGTACATGTCCAAGGTGTAATAAACATTGTGACGCACGACCAAGGCCATATCCCAATCTACAGAAGGTTTCCATGCTGAATTCTCTGCCCTATACTGACACGGGTCGGTATAGATATTAAAGCCAAGTAAACAATCGTGTCAAAGAATGCACCATCAATTGCGGCAAAGGAATCATTGTAGCGGCGCAAGATACAATGACAGATCAAGGTCTAGTGCGTATTGCTGACAACAATGACATTATAGTCTCAAAGAAAAATGAAACCTTTATAGAGGCACATCACAGCACTACTCTTCCCAGTTTCATCCACAGGATTACAGTTGGCTTGTCTAAAATTTGTTTACACTGTTTGTTTCTTGCAGAAGCTATACGAGACAGCCACCAGCCAAAGGCACTGATCGGATCAAGTTTGATCTGAGCCATTATGTGCGAGGTAAGGAAGGTTTATTACCCCTGTCGCGAGCATGGAGCTTTGACATCGACAACATGGTGTGCAAAGGCACCAGGAAAGGGTGAGGTCTGCCAGGACGTCAGATACCCAGATAAGGAGCTCCCCAAATGGCAGCGATTCCGTATATACGAGACATGTACGAGTGATGGGTGTAGGGATAAGAAAGGCATCGCGCCGAGAAATGTGCTTAGGGAGTCCTGGGGAAGAACGGTCTGGGCTACGAAACATGGCTGGCAGTACTGTGTTAGAATCTACGGTAAGCTGCGCGCCGTTTATGCATAAATATCGAGTGGGAACAACTGACCCAAGTCCTATGAATCGAACTCTTTCAAAATGCCGACATCAGTATAATGATGAGTCCAGACCTACAATGAAGTTGAATGGTAGCCACTGACTAATATGTCGCCATACTCTTGGTCGCGGACTGCGGACCGAGTTCAGGAGGTTCAGGAGCCTTCTGTGACAAACCTCAAAAAGTAACGACGTTGAAAATGCGGGCGAAAGCCTGTCCTTGAACGCGCACGTTGATGCTCCCCTGCTTACTGCCAACCACTTTGTTTTCATCCCATTCAACTTGCTGAGATGATCTTTTCCAACTCAACCGGATCTTTCACCACATCTGTCAAGTTTTCACTACCATCCTTGGTAATCAAAATGTTGTCCTCGATTCTATACGGCATCGTCAGCAAGGACATGTCCCAAGACTAATAGCGAAGGGCTCTCAACTCACCGGACACCACCAACATCCCAGTACCCTTCTAATACCTTCTCATCAATGAACTGCGAGTGCTTCGTGTCCTTGAGGTAGGGTCGTATGATGAACTCGCAGAAGTAAATCTAGTCCTGGTCAACTCTATATGCCTAGTTGGCAACACTTGAACTCAGACTTACACCAGGCTCGACAGTAATTACGCTCCCAGCCGGCAGGTTCCTTCTCACGCGAAGATACCTGAATAATGGGTCTGGATCAGAGTAGTTCGGGTGACCACCGGTATCATGAGTGTCCATTCCAAGGTAGTGACCTAGACCGTGCGGTAGAAAAGCGGCACTCGTTCTAGCCTTCAGGATTTCGTTCTTGTCACCCTTGAGAACGCCCAGGGACAGCAGTCCATCAATGGCAATCTTGTGCGCCAATAGATGGACATCATCCCACGCGACACCCTCCTTCAGTATTGCAATGCAGTCGTCTTGCATCTTTAGCACAATATCGTAGATAGCGCGAGACTTCTCCGTGAACTTGCCAGAGATGGGGAAAGTCCTCGTCTGTATTCAAGTCAGTCCAGGTTGTTAGCATTCGTTCTTGCATTACTCACGATATCTGCACTATAACAGTCCCACTCAGCGCCCGCATCGAGTAGCAGCAAGTCCTTCGCAGCCCCTTTATCATGTAGGTCGCGGTTGTTGTGCACATAGTGTAGAGTGGCGGCAGCCCTTCCACTGGCGACAATACTCGGGTATGCCTGCTTCTTTGCCCCTCTCCTGTTGCACTCTCCGAGGAACACGCCCTCGAGCTCAAACTCGTTCTTGGCCTTCTTTACACTCTCGAACACTGCGTTGTGCGCAGCACCACTGATAATGTTCGCCTTTCTTATCAGCGCAATCTCATACTCGTCCTTCACAACCCGGGCCTCATCAATGGCCTCTCCGAGGATCGTGAGATCCTTGTTGTCGAACTCGAGGAAAGTGACATGGTCAGCAACTCGGTCGGCAATGGCGTAGACGTTGCTCTTGGCTCCTTTGGACTCGCTGCCCAGCTTGGCCAGCGTGGCATTCAGCTCCGTGCTCGGCAGGACGGCATCGACATCATACTCGGCGAGGGCGTCTTCGGGTGTGAGCGGCAGGCCGGCCCAAATTACTGACTCAGGGTCCACGGGCGGGATGAAAAGGGTCGAGTGTTCTTTCGCGATATCATAGATCAGGTAGCAGTCCGGTAGATCGACGCCGGTGAGGTACATGAAAGCACGGCGCTGTCGGAAGGGCACGGGCTCGTCTGAGTCCTCCAGTAGGGCATCGGCCCGGCCTTCGAGGTACAGGATGCCGCTGGCGTCCGGCGATTTGGATCGGATGTATTCGACTACCCGTTTGGCGTGGGCCTTGGCCGGGTATTTGCCTTTCAGCACTGCTTCCACGTCGATGGCCATATTCGCAAAGGCTGTAGAGGATCTTCGGAGAGACGCTATGGGTCTGATAGGTACTAGACGTCGGGTTGAGTATCGATTCGGCGGGGCGGAATAAGCTCTGAGCAAGCTTGGGTGGTTGAGCTGCTGATGCTGAGGAAGATTCGTGATATTGCGAACCGATTGGGCGGCGTTAGTCGCTCTGCTGAGTGTAGCTGATCGTATGACAGTCCTACAGAGCCGACGGTATGCGAGTGACATGAGAGAAGTGAGCCTAAGGTCGTGACTTGGCTGCTGGCTGTAGACGCTGCAGGCTGGAAGTAAAAGCTACGGTTTGGAACCTTCCTCGCTGGGATTGGAGGTGCGGGGCAGTTGCAGTAGCTTCCCCCCGCCTAGATGGACCCCTGGACTTCCATCCGCCGGGTCACTGCCTAGGCGCTAAGGAATGCCGATCTAGGGGTCTCGTCCTTTTGATTGTAACCACCACTCAATTATCGCATTCAAGTCAGGTTAAAATCCATCCATATAAAATCAACGCGGTGGTGAAATCCGGCATCACACTGATCAATTTCAGAAAAGTGTCCGATTAAAAAGAGCGGCCGTAACATGATTATGATTAGCCTGTCCATAGGACAGTCGGTTCCGCCGCAAAAAGCGTCCCCCATATAGCTGAATTTGGCTCCATTGGCCTTTGCATCTTCCCTTGGTGTATGCTGTCTGTCCGTTCCACTTCTGCTATGCCTCAATTTGTTCGCTTCCCCAATGGACTCATGTTCGTGAATAGAAAAGGGTATCATGTGTACGTTGACCGCCATCTCCGCCGCATATGCTCCCGACCTCCATGCTCAAAGGCATCACATTGTCTAGCCTTGCGTACTCGTCCCACACCCTCATGCAGATGAGTAAATGAAAACACACCTAAGCCTTCCTTGATGCAAAACCCAAATGCCGTTGGAATTTCCCATATGCCATGTATGCCAAACTGTCTCAACGTCGACCAAAGAATATTCCTATGCTTCATCATGTGGTCGGCGGTGTCCGGCGTGTCGAGCCACCGTGATACCGATCTATCTGGACTTGAAGAAGTCCAGAGTCGTGTCGAGTTGGCCATTCTGCCGAGATCTTCCTCCCCTGCCTCATCCATTGACTTCGGCGTCGATTCTTCGCCTGTGCTCCAGCTTCAGTACGGGTACTCTGCCGACCTCTGCTATGCTGCCTGTGTCTGCGTTCCTTCCGAAGTTTTTCCCGTCTTTCAGCGCCTCCCAATGTTTCCGTAGGTGTTCCTCCCTGACAACCAGCTCGAAGCCCGCCAGGAAGCAAAAGCTGATCTCGAGCCGCGCCAACTCAAGCTCGCTCACGCCGCCGACTTTGGCAAACTTGGCGTGTGGATAACTGAGGTCCTCAAGGGCCTTCATTGCCACTCTCAATCCGGCCAGTAGAAGTCGGTGGCAGTTCCGCCTTGTAACGGGAATTGCTCTTTCCTCAACCCCCAGCCTAAATATGTAGAAGGATGTAGCCAGATAAACGGCCGAGCTCATGGGACACCATCGGTGAATACGCATGAGATATTCCTCAATGCTGATGGGCGGAGGAGCTTTGCTGTAGAACTTCCGCGTGATGGCACTATGTTGGAGGTTCAGTGGTTGCGAATTGGCTCCTATCACGATGTAAGGCTCAGGGGACCCTGGTGGTGCTGCTGGAATTGGTGTATGCCGCAAATGCACGCCATCTATGGGCTGATAACATGACGAGGGCGTACTCGAGCGAGATGACTGCTGAGTCTGGGACGGGAAGAATGACGCCTGCTCCTGTGCCTCTGCCTGTTCGCGTAAACGCAAGAGACTCTTCTCTGAATGCGACCGTGCTATATCTGCCTTCTCTTGCTGAAAGCCTCGCATGTGAGGAACGGTGGGGCTGGACGGTGGTGGTGTTGGCGGGATGTCGCCCGTAATTCGTACAAGCGCTTCTATGCCAGAAGCCAGCAATCGGAGTGCAGCTATGGGTGAGAGCTTGAACAGGTCTTGAGTTGACGGGAGAGGACCGGCATGGTGAAGCGGGGGCGGCGTGCGTGCCTGTCCGATCAGCTTGGGGTCGGCAGAAGGAACCGGTGGCGGGGGAGGCGAGGTCGGGGTTGTCTCTTTCGCTGAGGCTGGGTGGGATGACTGAGCATCTTGAGAGGCGCTCTCGTCGGTCATGGTAGCTAGCTATCGGCACGGGGGTCGGCAGTGTAGTCCTCTGCCTGTTACCGGCAGAGGAAGCGGCAGAAGTTGCCGAGCGTGTTGGGCAGTGTTTATCACCCTGGTATTTCGTCTCCCTTTGCAAATTGTTTATGCAGCAATGGAACGAATGCCTTGACCTTGGTGCATGGGATAGCGAAATCTGTGCCGGGTTTATGGCTATCAACCTCGGTTGTCGAAAGACGCGACTGTTTGGCTGAACTATCGTGGCCAGCAGGCGGCTCGAATAATTTGGGGAATCGGTCGACCGGTTGCACTTAAACACATGATCCCAGGGGTTGAGGTGTCGTGCACAAAAAACACGGTGGATACGTCACAAGTGGTCGCTCTGTACTCGTTATTCGTCCGTGGACTAGAAAAAGAACTGTTGTGTGAGTGCCGGCGAGAAGCAGTGAGTAGTAGTGGTCGTATGTTTTTCTCTTTTCTTTTGGTCACTGAATCCACCGTTCACATGAGGGGTAGTACAGCGCCCTGCATATTCTGTGTTGGAGTTGACCCGCTCAGTGATGTGAGCTTATCTGGAGTGGAACATGACAGAGAGAGGATTTGATTGAATCACACGAACGTTCGTATGCATAATTGAACTTGGGAGGACAGACTTCGAAGAGAGAACAAACTCAGAAAGCTCACGAGAACTGAAAACGGGCGAGAGGATAATATTTACACAAACGAGGTTTAGTGGTGTCTTGGGAGATGAATTCGCCAGTTTCTTTATCCCGGGGCCTCGCGAGATGCCCCGCAGCAAATCTAGACTTTGGCCGGGTCCCATAGCAATGGAAGCGCCTGGGTTGCATGTACGTACATACATGGAAAGTACAATGTAGTCGTGTCCAGTTGACTGGAGAGATGGATAGAGAAAACAGGCCGAATCGGAGCCAGCCAAATCTCGATATCCTCGCTGTATCCAACGCTGGTGGGATGGTTCGACTTGACCATTGGCCCACCCAGTGGACTTCGCCTATGCCTGTAGGGTCTTGCTCTGGCGCTGGCAACCTTGTGCCTGCAGATCTGAGGGCCTCGTGACAATCCCTACCCTTCTCAAAAGGCCCGGATCTCGACGCATAGCCGCTCCAGCTGCAGTGGCCGAGGGCTCGCCAGCCATTCCACACATGGAACGGGCATGATCATGCGGGCAAGACACGATTATGGGGCTATCGGGTTGCGATCCGCCTTGCTCCGATACTCAAGTGGTTCGGCTTCGCATGATGGGAACGACGCACGACACACCGATTCATCATTTAAACTTCGATGAATGCCCAGCGTTGTGGCAATTCGCAATCAATCCCAGGGCTCGGTTCATCTCTCCTACATAATGATTCCCCAAATACAGCGGGCCTAGGTTGCGTTGGCTCTGGCCTTTGCCCGTGCCAGAAGTTGGGGAAATGACAGCCCGCTGTTATTAACACCATGTCACATTGGCACAAGGACCAATAACCGGCATGTGATGAGCGGTGGTCTGGACGAGTGCAATCTATGCGACAGTCGAGAGCTGCATTGCCCCGGAAAGAGAAGTGCGCAGGGCTTGGCCAGCCAAGGGTTGACAGGCTTTCCCCAATCATGACGAGGTCGCAGTGGTTGCTCACCTGCACAAGCGATATCACACCAGCCACTGCCCCCTGTAAGCGCGGCGCGGAGGCCGTTGCTGCAAGAGATTCTCCAATTCGGTGCACCCAGAATACTATGTAGAATGAGGGGAACCTTGTACACATACATAGGGATCCAAGCGTGATTACTCCGTCTGCCCTTGAATATCCGCTTCGCTGTACGTCGATAGGTTAGATGCGACATTCGATAGATGCGGCATGTTTCCACAAAGAAGACCGCCGGCAATTTACTCGCGAAGACACAGATTACGCACATTATTGATCGTTGTCTATAGTTAACCATTGAAGAACACGGTTGACTGAAGAGCCTTTAACACCTGGGGTTGTTGTCCGCACAGTAATGCTAAGACTTGGGCGTGCTCCGTTTGTCACACGTGGACTGCCATGTTCACGTCAATGGTTGGCATAGCTCAAACTCGCACGTCTAGCGTACTGGTTGCATGGCAGCGAGATGGCAGTACCTCCCCTCTCAAACAACGTCTTTCTCAGTCTTATAGCCCGTAGAGAGTCGTACTCACCGCCATGGCTTATGACTCCGGGCGTCGGCCCCGTCTCGATGCTGCCCACGGGGCCCTCTATCCGGTTATGAGTCCATCGAGCCTATCCCTGACTACCTACGTATCATGAATGTCGAATTTCTAGAGATCCCCACATTTCTATACTAGACAATCACGCAATCGAAGGACGCCTCGGAGCAGAAAGTTTAGCACCCGGATCACGAAAACCACAGGTATTCGCTCAATACTGCTCCCACAAATTGCCGAGTCAAACTGTCCAGGATAGTGAAGAAACGACGTGCAATTGTAGTCAAGTCATCAAGTAAGGATAGTGTTGAGAATGGCGGACGGGGCACAGGTCAGGCCGAACATCTTGTTCATAATGGCCGATGACCATGCCTCCAAGGCAATATCGTGTTATGGGCCTGGCATTAATAACATGCCTAACCTTGACCGCATTGCCAACGATGATATGATCTTTCATCATTGTTATGTGACCAACAGCATCTGCACCCCGTCGAGGGCCACTGTCCTGACTGGTATGCACAATCATGTCAATGAAGTCTTGACACTCGACAGCAAGACCAACAACCGACTACCAAATGTCGCCAAGGCCTTACGAGTCGGTGGCTATCAGATAGCCATGATTGGGAATGGACATCTCGGGGAAGGAGAAGACCATGAACCTAATGGCTTCGACTACTGGAGCGTGGTTCCCAACCAGTGACTAATGGCAATAGTCGATGGAGCGTGTGCCAGGCTATGCAACAGACGTCATCATGGATAAGAGCCTCGACTGGATCAAACTGAGGATAAGAACAAGCCATTCTTCCTCATGTGTCATCACAAGGCGCCTCACCATAGCTGGAAATGCGACGGCAAACGTAAACACCTCTATCAAGATCACATACGGTTACCAGATACGTTTAGTACGACTATAAGCATCAGGCTCGTGCCGCAAAAGTTGCAAGGATACGAGTCGCTGAAGATCTGACGTATTTCGATTTAGGTCTAGCACAACCCGACGGCGGAAGTCGCGTGGGTAATATGATGGACAAGCCCTCGGTCCAGGATCGCAAAATCCCGACGATCCACGATGGCAAACCACTTAAGCGTATCTACGAGGAGCATAATACAGCCTTCACGTTCAGTAATAACGGAGAACTGGCAGAGTTCAAGTTTCAAAGGTACATGCAAAGGTATCTCCGAACTGCTCAGAGCATCGATGATAACGTGTGTCGGATACTGGACTTCCTCAATGGAGAAGGTTTGGCGGAGAACACCATTGTTATCTATACTTCGGATCAAGGCTTCTTCCTGGGCGAGCATGGATGCTTTGACAAGCGGTTCATGTACGAGGAGTCTTTCCAGATGCCGTTCCTCATTCGCTACCCAAAAGAGATCAAGTCGGGGTCCGTATGTAATGAATTGATATCAAATGTGGACTTTGCGCCTACGTTCTTCGAATTCGCAACCCAGCAAAGACCAACTTTCATGCAAGGCTACTCATTCCGATCACTCCTCCAAGGACGGACGCCTAGCGACTGGTAGCAGTTGCATACCATAGATACTAGATGCACAAGGATGTTATACATAACACATATGCTCATTACGGTGTGCGAGACCAGAGGCACAGCTCATTTACTGGTATAATGAGGACTTTGGTATTCCCGGAACGCAGCCCGGAGGCGAGGAGAGAGAATAGGAGCTGTTTGACTGCGAGGCAGATCCGTTGGGATTGTTCAATTGCTATCATGATTCCAAATATTCAGATGTCGTCAGGTCTATGACCAAGGTCACTGGAGAAGAAATTACAGGAGATTGGGGATGGGCCCGTTTATTTACTTTCAAAGACCTAGTCGGTATGAGTTCAACTACAAAACAAAAAGCTACAATAAGCAATGTAATATCGGTTTCTCGTAACCTCGTCACCAGTTCGCTTACGGTCCGTAGTTTGATGATACATATTTCACCACTATGGCTAGTGCGCAATTGTCTAGTGGGTCAGCGAGAAATTCATTAGTGACTATACTCTACATCTCACATGGTATATACAATATTAATTGTCGATGTGCATCTGCCTGATTCACGGTAAAGATCCACCAGGCTTTCAATCTCGTGGCACGCGTCAGAGGACATCGTCACAGTGACCAGGCAGAAACCCAAGCCAGGAAGTCTATGGCCTTTGTGGTTTTGAATTTTCTGCCTCCGACGTGGATCACTGCGTGGTTCGGCACTTCATTCGTTGACGTTGGGCCAGTGTTCATATCGTGGACTGTGTTGGAAAACTGTGGTACTTACTGGGCGTTCGTTAGACTGAAGACCGCTCCTGCCGTCGGCATGCACTACGTTCAATTCCTATGGAGATGGCCTGGTCAATCATGCTAAAGAAATGGCTAGGCGCCATATTTTGGCGACCCGGCTCAATCCGATATTGTAGTTCTGATTCTACAGTTTCTCATTTTCATTTTCGATAATAAAGTAGTAGTACTTTGACACAAAAAGCAGACGTTCTCATAACGTGTACGTAAATTTATTTACATCTACTTGTAATAAGACCGTATACTCTTTAATGGCGGGACACTCTGCTTCTGAAGTAACGCGATGCATCACGATCAACCTATCTAGATCGGGCTGGCAAGACCAGAACATGGAGCCCGGTAGCGCTGGCGTCTCAAAACAAATGCGACTAGCAGCCAAGGTTCACCTTGACATCTAAAACAGCACTTTGTCCTCCTTGAACTGTCTCGATGGCCTTCTGCAAGATGCCATCCAATTCTGAAGCCTTATCGATCTTCGCAGCAAAAAGATCTCCACCTGCAGCCGCCTTTGCGATACCGGAGTAGTCTGGGACAGGGTGGAACGATATGTTAATCTCCTCGTTCGTGGCCTTGGAACCAGCTCCCTCTGGATGAACGAGAAGAAGAGATTTCCGCGGAGCATTCCATCCTAAGCATAGTCAGTACTCGATCGCTGAGAGTTCTAGGGACGCCGCGTGTACCAACCTTTGTTGTTCAAGATAATCGTCAGAACGGGAATATTGTACCTCTTGGAGATCCAGTACACGCTTCCAGGTACGCTGAACAAGAAGGTTCCATCGCCAACTATCTGTACCACAAACTTCCCCTTTCCCGGACCACCGTTTTCCGTATCAGTGGCCAGCTTGATGCCCAATGCACCACCACCGGACCACCCCAGGCCACCACCACCACAGTTGATCCATGAACCGGGTAGCTCCGGCTGGATATTGTCATGTGTGAACGCTGTGTTGGTAACGGCTTCAATGGCCCAAATGGTATCCTTCGGGCAATTTTCTCTCAGTCGCCGACACAGATGTCCAGTGCCAAAGGTGTCATCTGACGACGGGGCTGCCTTGGCAGCGATATCATCCAGACGCTTCTTGTGTGAGGCTTCCAAAGCCTCCCAAGCCTTTTCAGCTGCTGCCGAGTCCACCTTGCTACTGAGCTCGGATTTGATGTGCTCGGTTATCTGCTGTAAAGCAAGCAATGGATTAGCACGGTATCGCTGTTGAGCTGCAATATAGAAGAGTGGCATCATCTGCTTCAAGGGGTCCACATCAATATGGAAAATCTTTGCCGTATCCGCTGGTTTGTTCTGCGTAGGGATCCAAGGCACATCGCAATCCAAGACAACAATGACATCGGCTTCTTTGATCTCGGTATCAACGCCGAAGCGCAGACCTAGCCAGCCAGGATGGGAAGCTGGGAAGCACATGTCGCTACCGCCGGTATCTAAAACTCTGAGCCCCTTGACTGCGTTGGCCAACTCTACGAGAGCAGGCGGCACTTTGTGGTTACGGCCGCTGGAGCCAGTAATGAGCAGTGGTTTTTTAGCACCAATCAATGATTCAGCAATCGAGCCCACGGCTTTTGGAGGAAGTCCGCCAAGCTCTACTCGATCCCATACTCCCTGTTCAAGGTGATATGGTTCAATATCCTCCTCCATGACCTCTCTAGCACCAACCAAATGGACAGGGCCTTGAGGATCGCTGGTC
The DNA here is from genome assembly GCA_039778275.1 of Seiridium unicorne. Taxonomy (NCBI): domain Eukaryota; kingdom Fungi; phylum Ascomycota; class Sordariomycetes; order Amphisphaeriales; family Sporocadaceae; genus Seiridium; species Seiridium unicorne. The sequence goes on from JARVKF010000101.1 coordinate 522,336, forward strand.
GCAAACTGCAGAGCACGGTTCACCATCTGCTTGATGTTCCTGCCGGTTTTGATCTCGGCAGTATAGCGACAATACTGGCTGATGATATGCTTCTGGTCTGGGACATCTTGGATCCAATGGATGTATTCTGTCCGGGAACCACGCATTTCACCCTCTTGTGTGAAGGGACTCAAGCCGGCAAAGACTAGAATTGGGGCACGCCCAGCACTTGCGTTGTGGACAGCAGCGCCGAGACCTTGTGTTCCCACGTCGACGTGCACAATCACCACCTGCGGTTTTCCCGTGAGACGTGCGTACCCGTCTGCCATGGACATGGCTACCATCTATACCGAGTTAGTGAGCTCATCGCAATTTAGATGCAGTGTGATCTATACCTCATTGGGACAGGTGATGATTCTAGGAAATTGCCCATTCTTTTCGCGCTGCCCTTTGACCATTGCTTCAATGATGCTTGGATGATCCGAGCCTAGGTTCACGAAGCAATGGGTGACACCTGCTTCCCATATCGCCTCAAAAAAGGCAAATGAGGCGGTGTACATCTTGGTTTTCTGGGTGGTGGAATAGGCACGGTTTCGTTCGTGCTCCAATGCCACGTTCTGGAATTGCCACCTCGTGCTGTTTGAGCTATACGGCCTCAATGCCGTGGAAGCAACGGTCGTTGTAAGGCTCAGGCTGGTCTGGAGACGTCGTGCGCTGGCACTTACACTCTTGGGGGAGTATGAAGGGTGGAGGTTCTGCTTCGGTCCAATGATTCCTGTGTCACTTGTATAATGGCCACGAGCCAAGGAAGACTTAGCTTGAGTATCGAGCTGTGGGCTAGAATGAACCCTGGGTCTATGAGTGACACGACGAGCAAATGGTATACTTCGACAACGTGAGAAACATCTGGCAGAAGCACATGAATTGCCGATGAGAGATCTTGTGTCATTCTTGCCGAAATATGGTCCAGCAGCTCGCAATAGAGCAAGCGGGGTGCCGCAAGGTGGGGTTGTCGTGGCCGTCTGGAGCAGCAACCACATCATTGTGCCTTCTGCCAGGTTAGTGGAAACGAATAGCTGCGGGGTTTTAGACTCGGTTGTTGATTCGGGTACCGGGTATAACTATTTCGTCCACTCTTGGTATAGCCGGTGGTCGTGATCGGTCCAATCAATTGGAGTGACTTCAAGGTGTTGTTGTGGTCAGGAAAAGATGTCGATATCTGCTCGCTGGAATGTGAACCGAGACACATGCGGTCTGTGTGCTTGGGGCCATGTAACAGACGCCTGCGGAATCACAGAGCTGTCGAAGCTTAACTGTGTGTTTGCGCCGTGTCAAGGCCGTTATGTACTTTGGCGTGCCGAGAGCAAATGCGAAATTGAGAAAGTACCATGCACGGTTGGTTGGAGTTGAAAGTCTCGAGGTAAAAGTAACGTACGATTGCAGTTACCATGTCCCACCTTACATACCAGGCCCCAGAGCCGATAAGGCAAGTGGGCATCCAAGCTATTAAACGCAGTAGTCCGGGCACTTGCATGATCACGGGGTCGTCTTGGGTATATGAAGCCCGTTCCCCGGACCCCAGATTTCAGCGGGCGATATAGCGCCGTTCGGCGCCGCAGCAGAGATGGATTTCTAACGGAACCGAGAATACGGAGCCAGTCTCAGCTACAAATTTCAGGCCGGAGTAGATTTCGTCTTTATCACATGGCTGGGTTCATTATAGCCATATTATATGATCCTTTGGGAGTGGAATGGAACATGTTATCCAACCTACCTCTCTCTCCTTTTCCAAGAAAGTTCAGACTGGCAGCTTTTGTTTCATGATACGTAAATCTGTGAACTGACCAGCAGAGGCTATCGCTTATCGTCGGCCCTGTTACAATAGCGATAGAAGCTGTGGGTTGGTCAGCGAGCAAAACAGGAATCCCTTCTTGTGGTAGAAGTATAGGAAAACCATCATGTTTACTGCAATACCGCGTCGGACACTTTATCAGTGTGCCACGATAAAGTCCACCGACACGGAAGTGCGCTGAATTCGGATGAATGTCTTGCTGAGCTCTCCGGAAGAGGGGCCGCTGCACTCCGCCTGCTTTTGACATGTAGTGCTAGTTTTGCGATGACGTATTTGCAGGTTGCACTAAGCTACTACTGTCAGAAGAAGGAATCTCATCTAATCGCATCGACCTTGTCTCACTACCAGTATGTATGAAAACATCTGGGGCAAGCGGAGGTACCCAAGCCGACATATGGCCCATGCTATTAATCGTCGTGCCTATAGAGAATGGCAAGTCGTTTCTAGAGGCGTTTGTGATGCAATGAGTGAAGGGCATTGGTCTGGGCTCCTGTACTCGTAGTGGCTCATGGCAGCCGATGGCTTGCTGAGCTTGAAAAGTCGATGGGTACCTAGCTGGTATATCTATTTGAGGTCAAGGGCGAGACCACGTTCTTTTTGGCTATTGACGCATGTACTGCTGGCTTCAGCTACGTTACTAGCAAAGGGCTGAGAGCTAGATCTGGGCGGTGGAACCATCCGATGGTCGCTTTAAAGGACTATTCCATGAGAAGTTTCAGCTGCTTGAACGGGTCTTGGAGTAGGTCCATTGTGCGCACGCCATAGCAAGAGACGGTCTAATAAAATGTTCGAGAAAAGACACTAGAAGGCGAAACGTGCGACAAGGGAAAAACGTTTTCTTTCTATGTTTTAAGCATGTGAGGTCATTTGCTCTTTGGAGCAACCAAGGCCAATGGATCCCTACCCCGGAAAAATACAGGGAACTTAGAAATTAGGTTTGATTGGGGTCGGGACCCAGTAACCGTTTGTTGGGAGGGTGACACAAGCGGCTGACTGGATCAAGCGAAGCGCTGCTGAGGGTGAACCCCAGTAATCTCCAACTGGGATAAATAAAACCCTTACAACAGCCTGATATTGTTGCTGTATTGTGAACTCAGGGAATTCATTCACGAGAGTCGTACCATGATTTCCTGCGATGCTCCCCAAGGATTAGACTACCCTGCTTTTGCTTGGTGTAGTCTTGCATACGGGCCCCTGCACCGCCCCTCTGCAGAATCACTGGCTGTTCAAATGCCATCTGGCAGGACACTTATGCGTTGTCCTCGGTAAGCTAGGGTTCTTAGTGGTGGCAACCTCGGATTTGCTCTAGAATGCATAGGTACCAGCATTATGAAATCTGAGATGCCTTCAGATCATGACTGATAATGACGGGCCACTGCCGTTTCTCGAGGCAGCCGCCAACTATACAAGGGCTGTTCGTCCCTTCTAGCCCGATGCAGCCGACGGCTTCACTTGGCATATCATGCGTGTCGATCTGCATCACGATGGCCGAAGCCTGTTTGCCCATGCCTGCCAACATTGACGGCCCCTCGTGGTTGACTACATAGGTACGGATGATTAGGCAAGTCGGAGCTACACTCACACTCTTCCAGGAATCTCGGTGAATTAAAATCACCGCATCGCCCCGGAGACAACTCCGAGTTCCACGAGATTTATTTAACTGTTGATCCGTCGCCCTTCAGCACAACCAGGTCCCGCCGTCTTCGCGACATTCCTAATATCCCTAATCGTCCCGCCAGTTCCGTAATTCAACCTCTCACGCCCGCTTACACACGAGCTTGATCTTCTCAAAACGCCCCGGAACCCTCGGAAACGGCAACACCATGGGGCAGGGGTCAAGTTCACCATTGGCCGACTGCTTGAACAATGTCTGCAACGGCAGAAGCGATTGCGTCGCGTACCCAGACAATATCCTATACCAGGCTTCTTGGGTGAAGCCATACAATCTCGATCTACCAGTCACGCCTATTGCCGTGACAAGGCCGGAAAGCGCGGACGACGTATCTGGGTTCATCAAATGCGCCGTTTCGAGTAATATCAAAGTGCAAGCAAAGTCTGGAGGCCACTCATATGCCAACTATGGTATGTCTCCACAGTTTCTCCACACAGCTGTGCTCACAAGCAATCTCTAAACTCTATCTGTATAGGCCTCGGAGGCACCGACGGTGAACTCGTATTGGACCTTCAGAAGATGACGCAGTTTTCCATGGACACAGATACTTGGCAGGCAACATTGGGCGCAGGACACCGCCTCTCCGACGTTACGCAGGAGCTTCATGACAATGGCAAACGTGCCATGTCGCACGGTACTTGTCCTGGGGTAGGAATTGGTGGGCACGCAACTATCGTAAGCTAGACCAGCCTTCTTGAGGCCATTCGGCGCTAATTTTCTTTGGTATAGGGCGGTCTCGGTCCCACATCTCGGATGTGGGGATCGTGTTTAGATCACGTCCTCGAGGTCGAGGTTGTAACGGCGGATGGAACCATCCAGCGCGCAAACGAGACTTTCAACTCGGATCTCTTCTTCGTACGTAGAATCAAATCGTGACGGGCTGCTAGAGGGACTCAGCTGACATGGTGTAGGCCCTGAAGGGCGCGGGCGCTGGCTTTGGCGTAATCACCGAGTTCGTCGTCAAAACGCATCCAGAGCCGGGCAATGTTGTCCAGTATTCGTTCACCGCCACGTTTGGAAAACACGCTGACATGGCCGACGTGTTTGAGCAATGGCAGACTCTCATCTCGGACCCCAACCTTGACCGTAGGTTCGGCTCGGAAGTAGTCATGTATGAGCTTGGTCTCGTGATTACGGCTACCTTTTACGGCACCGAGGACGAGTTCAACGCCACCGGCATTCCTGACAAGATCCCGGCGGGCAAAATTTCCGTTGTTCTCGATGATTGGCTTGGTGTGGTTGCCGAGCAAGCCGAGGATGCCGCGCTTTATATCTCGGATCTCCAAAGCGCGTTCACATCAAAAAGTCTTGCATTCCGGGAGGATGAGCTACTCACAAGAGCCGAGATCGACAGCATGATGAGTTACCTCGACAACACGGATCGCGGAACACCTGTATGGTTTCTGATCTTCGACGTTACTGGAGGTGCCATCAGCGATATTCCTATGAATGCTACAGCCTACTCCCACCGGGACAAGATTATGTTCTGCCAAGGGTACGGAGTCGGGCTTTTGAGTCTGACACAAACCACCAGAGACTTCATGAATGGTCTCATCAACGAAATCCAGAGTACGGCCGGCCAGAATCTGACGACTTACCCTGGATACGTTGATCCCGCGTTGACAAATGCGCAAGAATCGTATTGGGGCCCCAACCTGGCCAGGTTAGGCCAGATCAAGTCCAGCTGGGATCCAACTGATATTTTCCATAACCCTCAGAGTGTGAGGCCAGCTACCCTGGATGCGAGCCAGGAGTCGAGGGCGCACAGTCGGAGAGGAAGAGTTTAGTGTTATTAGCCATTGTCATGTTACCCTTTCGCATATAACCAGGAGGTCGACGCATTGTTACCTCAAGTTGCTTGATCCGAAGGTCTTCAAACCCCGGAAAATAACTTTATTGTAATTTGACCAGCGTAAGACCGCGACTCACGGCCATACCAAAGTCAGCTTGGCCCTTCCCCAGTTTCCCCGTCCCCAATATTTCTCCGCTTACCCCAAGTTTTCATTTATTCCGTAAGATTGCAATTGACCCTGGCGCCGGCACCCTGCATCCCCGCAAGGGCTAGACTACTGTATATGTAGAGATCAACTAGACGATGTTATTCCTCCAATCAGGCCGGCCAACGGTGGCAGTCCTTGCTGGTGTCGTCTTGGCCTGCCTCGACCTATAAAAATGGGAGTGGCATCGTGAACCATGCTCGGCTGCGCAAGAGCCAGGCTTCTTCCTCGAATTGCGTGAATATGATATTGTCATCGGTTCGTCGCCTGCTCGGCATATGTAGTCTACTCGCATTGCCCGTAGCGCAGGCCCAAGCTCCCACTGCTCAGACCTTGAACGGGACATACCAGGGCCGCTACCTGGCAGACTGGGACCAAGACGCATTCCTCGGTATTCCCTATGCGCAGCCACCAGTTGGCAGCTTGCGCTATCGCTGGCCCCAAAGCATCAACGAATCCTTCGACGACGTACGCGATGCAACCCAATATGGCTATAGTTGCATGCAATACGCTACGACCTTCAACATTTCGGAGGACTGCTTGACGGTCAATGTGATCAGGCCTGCCGGAAATTTCTCGGAACCACTCCCTGTTCTCGTTTGGATCTTTGGTGGTGGACTGTACACCGGTAGCACTGCTGATCCGCAATACAACCTCTCTGGCATCGTCAAGGTCAGCCAGGATGTTGGCAAGCCTTTCATTGCTGTCAGCATCAACTACCGCTTAGGCATGTGGGGATTCTTGCAGACAGCTCAGATCCTCGCCGAGGGATCTAGCAACGCCGGTTTACTTGATCAACGCCTCGCCTTACACTGGATCCAAGAGAACATTGACGCGTTTGGTGGAAACCCAGAGGAAGTCGTCATATGGGGCGAGAGCGCTGGTGCCCAGAGTGTTGCATATCACCTATTTGCGTATGGCGGTCGCGATGATGGCCTCTTCCGCGGCGCCATCATGGAGAGTGGTGGGCCAACGGGTGCGCAGGTCGAAACGCTCTCTTGGTACAACAGTGCCGTAGAGAATCTTACGCGAGCCGTGGGCTGCTGGGGCGTCACAGACCAACTCGCATGTCTCAGGTCTCTTGATCAAGCTACCCTCTTTGCCGCCCATCCCAGCGTCGTTTGGAATCCTCTTCTTGATGGCGACTTCTTGACGGGATACCCTAGCCAGCTCATCGAGGAAGGCAAATACAACGCGGTCCCTATCATCACGGGCGCCAATACGGACGAGACCTTTGCCATCTCAGGAACTCCAAACACCGAAGAAGACATCTTCAACTCCATCTTCACGTGGCGCTCGTACCCTTTGACACCCCCCACAGTACGTAAGCTCTTTGAGTTGTATCCAGACGACCCCTGCTACGCCGTTCCATATGCAATCACCAATTGCACTCGGCATCCAACTCGTGGTCTGCAGTGGCGAAGGGCTGCTTCCATTGGGTCTGACCTGGTCATGGTTTCTCAGCGTCGTAAAATGGCGGAGCTATACACGAGTGCTGGGGTGGACGTATACAGCTACCGCTTTGATCAGCGTCTCTGGAATGGTGCCGAGTGGGACGGCGTGAAGCATTTCCAGAACGTAGCATTTAGTTTCCAGAACATCTCTGGGCTATTGGGCCCCAGCCCACAGTATGACAGCCACCTGCAACTAGCAAAGGCCATCGGACAGGCATATACGTACTTTGTCAATGACTTGGATCCTAACGGAACAGGCGATGAGGGCACAGGTGAGAGTCTCCTGCCGGCTTGGCCCAAGTATGATTTAGATGCGCCAAAGAACATCGTTCTCAATGCGACAGAGAACTGGGTTGAAGATGATACATGGCGAAAGGAAGGAATCGCGTTCATCAATACTCCAGAGGTGTCAAAGGAGTTGCTTGGCTAGGTGAAACTTATTCGCAGAGACAGACAGTTCTGATAGCAGTAACCAGATACATCATTACCAACGTTTGAGAAATTCAACCATTCGGACATACTTGTGACACTGCTAAAATTATATTCCAGACCTCCTTGTGACAGGCGTCTGAAGCGGTCCGTGGCTGTGTAGGAAACATACGTTTTTATAAAGGGTTGGTCAGTATGCGCATCCAATCAACCGCGGCCTCAAGTGTCATCAAGCACTGACAAAGGCCATAATAGGAACCAAAATAGGAGCCTTTAATCCACACAAATGGTTAATCAAGCCCCTTTGGCTGAACCACAATGAATCAATGAAAGACATTGTTTTCGCCAATACATTATGTTGCAATTGTCCTTAAATTGCTTGAAATCCGCCTTAGTACTACCCTTGAACACAGCAACTCACGCTTTACGAAGTTCAACACTCACATTCCGCAGACCGAAGCCCCAACGATCTGATCGGTTATCATCAGGCCACACTTGAGGAAGAACAAAGGCCATGTCCGTGTCACCCCTCACCACTGATTCTTGCCTATCTGACCTGCAGCCTACAGCTATGGTGGATCGTATCATCAACTGCAGCGGTTATTTTGTGAGGGTTCCCGATGGGGCCTACTGCTGGACCTTCGCTGTCGTGCATTCTTGCGGTTGCCCTGCCATGGACAGATCTCGATTTTTGGTGTGCAATTTGAAGATCAAGATCAGAAAGGATAACCACAGTGGTCCTTGTCTTCGGCCTTGGTGTAAAACTGCATGCGACACGCATAGGTTAAAAAGTGTTTGTGACCACTGTTTCCAGGGGGAATTCGAGCAAGGCGATACAGCGCGCCTTTAAGGCGATGCCCCCAGTCGAATTGTTGGTTCTCGGTATATTGTAGTCAGTCGACGCAGGTTGTCTCCATGGAGAATCCTATTGACTCTTTACGGAGAGATATGCCATCATCATTGCTTTACTATTTATGCATTATGTGATCACGTAGACTCATGTTCGGAGCGAGAGTATGATAAGACCCCCGTGAAGAGTTGTCTTTGTATGAAGGCTCTATTTGCTGTCGTGAATCCTCGGGCTACAGATGCTTACCGAAGTAATAATTATCTCTGAAGCCTCCAGCTGGTGTGCCACTTGATTTTGCTGCTGAGTTATTCAAAAAGATCAGAGGTACTTGGAGATACCAATACAAAGTAGGAGTACATTCATGCCAGACATTCCTAGGACGACACGGGAGGAAGATGCATTCTGAACTCATTTTGATTTCGTTCCAAAGAGATAGTCTGGAAGTTGACTGCGGAAATGGTTGATTTACTCGCGTGACAAGGCAATGAGGTCTCGCAAAGTGCCCCAGGTACAACCACTGCAGAAAGGATAAACACAGCCCGCCTGCCATTGATTCATACAAACCGTCATTACTTGATGTGCTCGCCATAACGGTGGCTGAGGCGATCTTGCCTTTCTAGTACAGCCCGCTGATTACAAAGAAATCAACTAACACAGTCATCTGATTGAAGGCACAACTTTCCGAGATTTAGGGGTATCAAGTCATCATATACTCATGTCGTACGCTATGTCCACTATGGAATTCTTTTTAGATTCTTCCCATAACTGATCGCCTCTTCATATATTTAGATCATCAGAGCAGCACCGATGGCCACCATCGCACCGACCGTGACAAGGCTTCGGAGCCCTTCCACTGAACCACCATACGTGGCTGGAGCAGCATTTCCAGTGTTCGATGAAGTACTCGACGAAGTGCCGCTGGTGGTCGTTCCAGTAGTCGAGCTAGGGTCGCTGCCGCTGCTTGTGGAGTCGACCAGAGCAGTGAGCTTGTCGTCAGTATCAAAAGAACCAGTAACGCCTGATGTATTGACGCAAGCGCTTGGCAGATTTGAGTTGACACCAGACACGAACTTGACGGTCGCACACTAGTGTTGTCAGTAAAGGAAAGGATTCAACCGAAAATGACGTATCCCGCATACCTGGTACAGCAGGCCATCTGGCGCATCGGCAACGACACTCAGTACAGCAGTTTGACCAATGAAGCTCTCTGGCACCGTGACTGTAGGGATACAGAAGAACTTGAGGCCACTCTGCTGGACTATTGGGTAGATTTGAGTCCAGTTGCCGCTGGCGCTCTCATCAGTGGTGATTCTGTACAGCCAGTTTGCTTGAGGGTGGCCGAGTTGTGTGGCAATGGCGTCGCCTCCCACAGCAAAGTTGGTGATGTTGCTAGATGAGAAACTAGGTGTGATGCCGCCGCAGGGCGCATTACCCTCACTGTCTTCGTCAAAGGTGCCGGCCGGGGTAGGAGATGTCAGGAGGAAGTGAGCCTGGCAAGAACTCAGGAACATCAGAGCTGCAGCTGTGACTGAGGAGAGGGGCGCCATGGTGAGTTGATGTGCTGCTTTGTGTTGAGATAGACAGCCGGGTCGCTTTCAAAGTCTTGGATCAGAATGGAGTAGTTCCAGTTACAGTCAATGGCAAGATGATTCGGAGTTTTGGAGGGAAGTGAGCAAGGCAAGCGGCATTGGGAAGAGCAAGAGCTATGTATGAATGTTAGCTGAGCTCTGGGAAGCTAGTCTTCGGAGAATTCAAGAAAGCTATCTGCAGGACCCCAGTTTCCGTGTTCGGAATGAATGGCCGACCGTGTTGGGTACATACCCCTAGTCCATGGCCTAGTGGAAACATTGAGCAAGAATTGAACAAGGATCATTCGTTGTGATGAGCCTGATGTCTACATACCTAGTCCGAGAAGCTGCAGACAGATCAAGCCCGGGCTGTGTCTAATCAGCTGGAACTACGGTCGAGGATCATGCTGCCCATAGTTTGTTTGAGATGAGTTCGACGTGTATTCGATATCAAACATGCTCAGCTATTCAGATCCGCGGTCTCTTCACCACAAAGACAAACAAGCTTAAAACCAAGGAACGACTTCCCCAAGGTTGCTCCCCCACCATGAAACCAGTGGCACCCCTCATTAGTTAGTCTGATGCTTCAGACGTATCTAAGCTTTCCTGCCAAGGCTCTAGTTCGGTCCAAGTTGCTGGTATGCTCAGACATGCGCCCGCTCGTGAACTGCATTGTGGAACTAAGCAACTCATGTTCGAGGGCTTGTGTCGCACGCGAACTGCAAAGAGGCCGATAGACGGATGGTCCGCAGTATCTTGAACATTTCGAGGCTTGGCGGTATACTCCGTCGATGCGGCAGGTCAAGCCGTCCCTATGCATATGCGCCGACATAAAAGACAGGGTCGGGTCGATGTCTCTTGGAGATCTCCAGCCACTTAGGAAGGCGAGCTTGTTTTAGGGTCTACAGGGACCACTTTGTAGAGGGGTAGGCATTAGCCAATAGCAGTATAGCGGCCTCTCACTGAGGTGGTTTGAGCAAGTTATAGGCAGGTCTGGGCGTACGCCCCTTGACGAGAAGCGGCAGCTAAAAGCGACTAGGATCGACGAGCACCCGCCTGGTCCAGACTATCATGAGATGCCGCTCGGTAAGAGGTGAGAAAGATGCTCAAATGCCCTCCCGCTAATCAAGGAATGGGTTGGTACGGTCTCAGGTCAAGGAAAATACCTTTTCACAGACTAGAGCCGACACCTTCGCATGCAACCCAACGAGCCAGCTTCCAGAAATAATGCCCGAGAAACGTTGAACCGTTTAATATTGCGAGTTTCTTGTTTGCGCTCAAGGCGCCACTGCCACGAATTGTCCTGGGAGCACTCTGAATGCTGAGCCATTTGAATCTCACAGTTTGCACACGCTCTCCCCACAGGGACTGATACAAATCTAGATTGGCGAGGACAATAACGAATGGTCAGCACTTGGGTATACTTGAGATTAGTACTTGATTGCTAGTTCTAGGACCCTAGACAGCGAGCAGGTTTCGATTATTCATCCCAACCAGCCGACTGTACGTACTCTCAGTAGCACCGCATCGGCCACGACGCAGTCTTTGTATCAGAGCCAAATATTGTCTCCCTGAGCAACCTAGACTTTGGATCTTGTCGAGGAGGCGAGCTTGTTCACTCTCACTTCACTGCCGACTTTGGGACATGAACCTTATACTGCTGGCGCATTGCACCACAGAACAACAGGCTACTTAAGCACAAAACCTGGACGCAAATCTCTCTTGAATAAGGCTTGACCCCGGTGTGAGTCTGCTTCTTGGTCTCGAGAAAATCCAACGCTTCCTCTGCATTGAAACCTTCCTTGGGACCATTGCAGCCAGCTGCCTTGGACACAACTCGAATCTGACGCCTTTCAGCCTTTCCTGGTGGAGCTTTACTGCTCCAGGATAATCGTTAGCGAACAAGACACATCTGTCACTCCTGACGAGCACGAATAGACCAGCGGTTTCAATCAGTACTTTGCCAAGATGGACGACATGGATATGGGAATGGATATGAGCATGGACTCGATGAGCTCGAGTGGCATGTTCCAGGATGTCAACATGTCTTTAGCTCGGACATACTGGTATCTCATAGCAGGAGTCATGGGCTTGCTTTTGATAGTACGCTTTCTGAACTACGGGCAAAATTGGATCAGGTATGGATACCTTGAGCCTTTCTCCCCTCAATCATGCTAACTCCATACTCAGGCTACGAACCTCTCGAACGAATTCGATCAAATACCCCACGAAACCAACGACTTGGTATCTCCAGACATGGGCCACACTCACTGCCGTTGGCCGCGAGATCAGTTATCCCCAGCTATACGTCCCTACAATCTACCTAACTTGGATGACACCGCCGCCCATGGGAAGAGTCATTTGCCTGCTTGTCTACTGGGCCGTGATAATCTATATGATGACGGCTGGTGCCATAGTCAAAGACGCCTACTTCTGGGAACGCATCGGTTATCGGAATGCCTGGGTGACTGTTACGCAGCTTCCCTTCCTCTACCTCCTCTCGGCCAAGACAAGCATCATCGGGTTGATCGCCGGTACAAGCTATGAACGACTCAATTGGCTACATCGTTGGGTTGCCCGAACCATGTTCCTCACTGCCACAGTACATGGGTTCCATTTTTGGACCGAATGGCTATACTACGATTACCTTGAACTGGAGCTGGAAATGATGCCTTCCATCAGATATGGCTTGGGCGCATGGGCTATCCTGTTGTGGATGGTTATCACATCCCTCAAGCCCTTCCGCTCAATGGCCTACGAAATATTCGTCGTGCAGCACATCATCGCCGCAATTATGTTCTTGTGGGTCATATATGTGCATGTACCGGCCTATGCACAATACAACATCTGGTTCGCTATCGCAGCACTGTGCTTTGACCGCGTGTTCCGAACCGGGCTTCTTCTGTGGCAAAATATCAAGTTCAACCCGAATCCATCGCGCTGTAAAGGAGGGCAGAAGTTTGGCCATCAGACTCAAGTCAATGCCATCGGAGAGTCCACCACTGTGCTCACTATAAAAGATGTTCACTTCAAATGGAGTGCAGGTCAACATCTGTATCTGTGGTTGCCGCGAGTGGGCGCCTTTGAGGCACATCCTTATACTATTGCATCTCCTCACCTGATGCCGGAGACATGCATTTGCAACAGCATCCAATTGGTCATTCGCTCTCATTCTGGGTTCTCGAAACGACTCCATTCATTTGCTAAGAAGATTGAAGCCTCAGATAAGAAACAGACGCTTACCGCGCTCGTTGCAGGTCCTTATGGCCGACCACCTCGATGGGACATATTCGAGACATTAGTGCTTATTTCGGCGTCGACCGGCGCCTCATTCACATTACCAATATTGGAGAGTGTCTTGCAGTCCAAGTCCACACTGTGCACAAAGAGAATTGACTTTCTCCTAACTGCACGTCAAGGCGAGGAGATTGGCTTCTACCACGAACGGCTACACGAGGCCATCGCCAAAGCTAGTGAGCGAGGTATTGAGTTGTCAGTTCATATCGCTGTTACAGGCAATGGACAATTGGAGACAGTTGCAGCCTCGCTCTCGTCCTCGGCATCGGCATCAACGGTCAGCCATGAAAAGAAGCTCGGTGTTACCGAACGTACAGGAGTGGTGGTGGAGAAGCCTAGAGGAGGATGTTGTTCTGCTGATGTCGAAACCGCCTCTTTCCCTCGAAAGCGATTTTCTCAAACGAGTACAGACTCTCACATTCACCACTTTGCTTCACGGCCCGATGTGGCAGGCTACGTTCGCACTGCCGTAGAAGCCACAGGTGGAGAGACTGGTGTGGTGGTGTGTGGTGGTACCTCACTTGTAGCCAATGTACGGACAAGCGTGGCCAAGCTCAGTGACGAGCGCGCTGTCCACAAAGGCACCGGGGCTCAAGGGATTCATTTGCACGTGGAAGAGTATTGCTTTTGATTGATCATCAAGACCACAACCATGGCGCTTAGGACCCATGGTATTATATTTCTTAAGAGACATTGAAGACGGTCTCCCAGGATTTTGAAATCAAGAATAAGCTTTAAGGAGTTGGATTTCTAGACAATATCACAACTATTGTACTGTGATACAACGGTGGCGGAGAGTACCACAGGCATACCTGAGAACCCTATGGCGGAGATTTTGCCCAACCCGTGCGTAATTGATGATAGACATCAATGTTTCGGTGTGGTGTGGCTCCATTGTCTTGTGAGACTTCCCATCCAGGCCGTCCACTCGCGTTTGATGTCGATACAACATAACTTATCATCCTATTGTGGACCACTTGTCGAAAACACCCGGCCAGAGCCAGCCTTCCGTAAGGACAGTATGGTGATGAGTGTATGCTTGAGTTTCTACACGGCAGCACCTCAACGTCAGATCCCAAGTCATACCAGACCATATTGTGATATCTGGCCAGCCATACAGCATGTCGAGCATTGCGAGACAGTCGTCTTTGGACGCATCCAAATATGTCGAACTTTGATCAGGCTGTCACAAAGCAATACCAACTACCCAGAAGATGGATATGGCATCACTCGGCGATCAGGCCACATGACTTGCTGATTGTAATCTACCAGCGAGCAGGTAACCTCTTAAAATTCCAGCAGGGTCGGGGTCAGCTCAGATAATTTTGAAGCTGACTCATTGAATCCTACCTGGTGCAAGTATACATCGGCGAGTACGGAAAATGGTCATCAGCTCCAACACGGTGTCCTAAATCATCGCCAATTACGATAGACATACATCAGTGAGAAATACTAGTAATAATAAGACTTTTGAGTGCATTATGGCAAATTCGCGTAGAGACCGAAACTTGATGCAGCGATACATGAGGTGGTTAAAGAAAACAAAAGGGGGCCACGGAGTATTTCTCTGTTGACGTCAGCTTTTTCATTTAGTATGTTCATTAATAAAAACCGGTGCTTCCCTACATGCATAGCTGTGATACAGTTGTAGACGTGACCGTTGGCTACTCTGAAGCAGCCAACACCGTGTACTACCGCGGCCGCCTGATCACTGATTATATGCGTCATCTATGCAAGCCTCTCATCCGATATGAGCGCCTTCTAGCATGAGTACTTCCTACACGCACCGTTCAGGGGCGAGCCATATACCTGTACTTTGCTGGTATCCATGTCATGCCTTGCTGGATTCCTTCCAGTTTGACAGGCAGTGACTAGGTTAGACGTAGGTATTTCTGACATGGACGCCGAATATGATGTATACAGTTAAATCCTCGAGTTGCTTACAGGGATCAAAAAATTCATTACAATAATCATGACCCAAATAGAGTTCAAAATTTACAATGAATAATGATGTGTCATTATGGCCGGCACAGTACTGTACTTTATACGTGAATTCCGCTCAGGACTGTCAGCGGAGAAATACCGGGCCGGGGCTAATTGAGCTTCAGCGCTGAGGCCGAAGTTAGGTAAGACTCAAGTCACCCGCGACTGGAAGACGCGACGAAGTCTCTGACGAAGCAGATGAGTCACGGCAAAGGTGCGATCAAGGAGCTTTGTTCAGTACGAATAAGCTCGATGCTATATCCGACTCCATGACGGCACAAGCCAGCCGATCAGTTTCGCTTTCTTCACTTCGTTCTGCGCAGGCATCTGCAGCAATTTCTATTCAGCCAACATTTTCAACCAGTTCTTTGCCCTGCACGTCCCGAGTCGCGTCCGCCGCCAGTCCATCGACGGTACGATTGCCGCTGCAGCTGTCGCCGTCCCACCTACAATTTGTACCCCGCCAACATTTTCTTCTTCAGCGATTACCCCACCATCGCCGACACCAGAACCATCATGAGCATCGGCGTCCGTACCTGAATTCAACTGCCGCATTTTCAACCTCTGCTACCACACTTCAGAGCAATCACCACCAAACAGCACCAATTGACGGCGCAAACATGGCAACCGACACTTCGGTCGACAACGTGACCAAGCAGCTCAAAGACCTGAGCCTGCCCCCACTAGACAAATACCCAAACTGCTTCCCCGAGATCAACCCAATCGACATCTATCGGTCGCATCTCACCTCCATTCTCCACAAGATTACCGAAGTCGACACCAAGGTGATCTACAATGCCCTGCAATGGACGCTCTCGTTAGATAAGGGCGATCTGGTGCTGGCCATACCTGCACTGCGGGTCAAGGGCAAGCCCGAAGAGTTGGGCAAAAAGTGGTTAGAAAAGGTTGGCCGACTCCCGCCCCTTTCCTTCCAGCACTGGCCGTTGGCCTGGAAGTAGACTTGCTGACACATCTGTAACAGTGGCCCGAGTCCCCTCTTGTCCACAAGCCAATCCAGAATGGGAACTTCCTTCCTTTCTTCTTCAAGCCCGGGCCCCTCGCAAATACCGTCATCCCTCTGATTCTCTCCAACAAAACCGAATACGGTTCCAACAAAGCGATTGGCCTGAAGGACCAGAGCGATCCGTCCAAGGGCAAGAAGCGCATCATCATCGAGTTCTCCTCGCCCAATATTGCCAAGCCTTTCCACGCCGGCCACCTGCGAAGCACAATCATTGGTGGTTTCCTCGCAAACCTCTACGAAGCTGCCGGATGGGACGTAATCCGCATCAACTACCTGGGAGATTGGGGCAAGCAATACGGTGTTTTGGCATTGGGCTTTAAAAAGTATGGCAGCGAGGAGGAGCTCACAAAGGACCCAATCAACCACCTGTTCAATGTCTACGTCAAGATCAACCAGGACACTGCTGCAGAGAAGGAGGAGGCCGACAAGCTCAAGAGCGAGGGCAAAGAGGACGAGGCAAAGAAACTGCTGGATGAGGGTACCGATGAGCAGGCTCGCCGCTACTTCAAGCAGATGAGCGACGGAGAACCCGACGCACTTGCGCTTTGGAAGCGATTCCGTGAACTTTCGATCGAGAAGTATAAACAAACATACGCACGCCTGAACATCCGCTTCAACGAGTACTCTGGCGAGAGCCAGGTTCCCGAGGCGGATATGCAGGCGGCTGCTCAGAAGATGGCGGATATGGGACTCACTGAGGAAGATCAGGGTGCTCTCCTCATCGACTTTTCCAAGCATGTAGCTGGCAAGCCCGGAAAGAACCTTGGCAAGGCCATTCTCCGCAAGAGGGACGGCACTGCACTCTATCTCACTCGTGACATCAGCGAGCTTCTGAATCGACACAAGAAATACGACTTCGACCAGATGATCTACGTCATTGCCTCGCAACAGGATCTGCACTGCAAGCAATTCTTCAAGGTCGTCGAGCTCATGGGCCACAAGGACATAGCCGCCAAGGTTCAGCATATCAACTTTGGCATGGTCCTTGGTATGAGTACCCGAAAAGGGACCGTCAAGTTCTTGAACGACATCCTGCGTGATGTGGGCGAACACATGCACTCGGTCATGCGCAAGAATGAGGAGAAGTATGCACAGGTCGAGAACCCAGATGCCGTAGCCGACATCATGGGTATCAGCAGTGTCATGGTGCAAGACATGACGGGCAAGCGGTAAGAGCAGACTTATCTCATGTCCAATTCCTCCGGTCTGAAACTGACTTGTCTAGAATCAACAACTACGAATTCAACATGAACGCCATGACTTCGTTTGAGGGCGACACTGGTCCGTATCTCCAGTATGCCCACGCTCGGTTGTGTTCCATCACTCGTCGTGTCTCCCTGAGTGAAGCAGAGTTGGCCACGGCTGACCTCTCATTGCTCACGGAGCCGCATGCGCTCGAGCTGGTGCGTGTACTGTCGCAGTGGCCCGACGTTGTGCAGAACACCCTGCGAACATTGGAGCCCACAACCGTTGGGACCTACCTGTTCAAGATGACCCATGCCCTGAGCGCCAGTTACGACCATCTACGAATCGTAGGCAGTGAGCCGGAATTGATGAAGGCTCGTATGGCACTTTATGATTCTGCCAGAATCACGCTGAACAACGCCATGCGTTTGCTTGGACTAACTCCCGTTGAGAGGTAGGGACTGCTCTCCCAAGGCATTCAATAACATGCGACGTATTACTAATCTCGATGTGTAGGATGTGATTCAGCCTACGACCATTAGCTGGTTCGTCCATGTGAGAGAGACTTCAGGAAGATTCCCTAGGAATTGAAGCGCTCATAAGATGACCGGGACAGGGAATGAAGACAAGAAAAAGGGGAGGAAAATGATTATTGCGCCTCAGGGAGGTTCCGCCCCTGTCCCTACCCTTTGTAGAGCTTTCGTGCAACAAGTGAAGAGCTGGTTGGTATGATGAGCTGCTGGACCAAGTTGCAGTGAAATGCCTAGGAGAAGCCACACTCATTAAGCATACACTTCAGATTTGTTGTCCGCCGGGATACCAGCGGAAGTGCCATGACGCCGTCTGCACCATCTCCGCCAACTCTCCAGTAGATCTGAGCTGCTAGACTCGTCGGCCCGGTAGAGCTAGTTGGTGCTAGAAGGACGGTCAGATCGCACCGTACGTGGCGATTGACCAGGCGTCTCAGGTCAAGCTATAATCGATCGTCAATGCTACATAAATAATGTACGAACTTGATATCCTGAATCCCCACCCCCCAGTTTTAAAGCACCGACTAGAGGACGTTCCCTGCAGCTGAAGATGTCTTGCATTAAATGTCAGAATGTTCATGTGGAGCGCCGACACTTGTCTGTTGTATGCAGAGTTCGGTGTTGCAGGGGGCCAGCTGATGCTTAGCTGTCAATCATATTTGTGGGCTTCAAGGGCTCCACTGTGTTGCCATTGCGCGTCTGTCTGGTGTTTGACATCTGACATGTTCAAACCTGCTAATCAAACAGCAGGCAGGAATTTTGGTGCTTGTGCTTCCGTGGCCAATCAAGTAGGGCGCTTCTGCTCACAGTTGCACAATAAAAGCTTGAACCAAAAGACGACCGTTGGTGCTTCGAAGCCTCCCCCATTTAGTCACAAAGAACACTACGAGTGTGATTACGCTGAATAGCAGGCGCATTACTTGAGCTGATGTATGGCTGACAAGACAAATTCCAGGAACACCACGTTCCATCTATAGCACCAAACTCAAAATGCACCCGCCAGATGCACCATGAGGAACGGGCAATCATACTGGCACGAATAGCCAGTATACTATTACCAGCCCTCTGTGCTTGCTCAGCAACTGGTGTGTGTGGTAAACAATTCATCCGAGCGACAATCCCGAGACGACTACCACCGTCTACGCCCTAGACTGGGTGCCAGCTTACCTCTACTCGCGCCGTTATGCCGATCTTTGCTGCCAGCATCTCAGCCTCAAGCCAAAGATACCCTTGCCAATGCCGTTGACATTCTTCTATTCGCATCGGGGTTGGAGGAGATTGCGAGGCCTGCATACCGCTATTCGATAGTGCATGTTCTGGTACAACTTCGGGTTAAGCTGCCTTAGCGTCGTGGGCTCGTAGGCTGACATGTACAATGTTGGTATTCTTGCAAAGACCTGAATGCTGGCCTTGTTTCCGATGTTTCAAGAATTCGGATTGATCTGACCCTGACGAAATGGAATATCTGTGCCCTTCCTTGTGGGGTTCTATGTGCTCG
This sequence comes from Seiridium unicorne, assembly GCA_039778275.1. NCBI lineage: Eukaryota > Fungi > Ascomycota > Sordariomycetes > Amphisphaeriales > Sporocadaceae > Seiridium > Seiridium unicorne. The sequence continues at coordinate 541,654 of JARVKF010000101.1, forward strand.
GCTCGCAGCTATGATCCATGCGTTCCAAAGTATGGACTACTGTAAAAAGGGGTGGGAACCAATGGTGAAGCTCCATCCCTGTGCTCGATATTTCTTCAAAACTTCCGCTGATACAGGTGTGAGGTCAGATCCTAATAAGATCATACTGGATAATTGCGCCCGGAGCGCGTCAGAAAGCAGCCTGTGATCCACCCTTGACCGCTCGGTGCGAATCTCCAATAGTATCTGATGGTTGTGGCATGAACTCCGGATAGCTTTCTGGATTTTGGACGGTCTCCACGACTTGTGCCCAGCATGGGAGATCATGTTGATCCTAGATACCCGACACACTGGTTGTGGTTGGTCTAACCTCGTCTGTGAGTCGCGGCATCCGCTGAGATGAAGGCCGCCAGTCGTGTACATGTCAGCATACCCGACCATCGGCCCTCACATTGCACAGTGCAGGCCCATTCGTTAACCATATGCCTGCAGGTGTGCTGTTCGTGTGTTTGAAGCCATAAAAGTCCGTGATAGGTGGGTATAAGGGGTTGCCCGCCGTGACTATGGATCTTTATGGAGCCTTACAAACAGTTACAGGGTACGCCAAGGCATCGGGCTTGTTCATGCTACATCACTGCGCTTTACCTTCCCTCGGCAAGGTCGAGAGATCCATACAAGGCTTACATACAAGGCGTCAGTCTAGTATCATCCTAGATATGATCAAGTGGGCACATCAAGGTAGATCTTTCGGTACCAACAGCATGGATGGGAGACTTGGGTGGACGCTCTATCACAATGCCTCCACTTGACCCCGGAAGGTACTCCTTGTCTAGGACTCTCAGGGCAAGGATAGATTCTCTAGAAAATGTTGACCATAGCTCCGACTAATTATCAAAGTCGGGGATCAGTAGTAGCATCTCCCACGGTGTTGACCCTGGTCTAACAACTGATGTTCCTTATAAGTGCCAAGTAGGTCTCCTTGTCAAGTCGCTCCATGAGACTTGTCCATTTCATTTTCCAAAGTTCTTTCTAGGCCTCTGTTTTCTCATCCATAGCTTGCTTGCTTCTTGCTCATATTTCTTTGACTAGGTCAACCATTGAGAACAACTTCTGCATGCGAGGGCCTCTAGGAGGGCCACCATAGTGTCAGTATGGCGCTGTTACTGGCAACAATAATTGTTGCCTTGGTGCTCTCTGCCACCTATGTCAGGAACAAGTCGAGCAATAAAGAGAGGTTATCCCGAGGTGCCAGTCGACTACCAGGGCCGAAAGGTGAACTTCCAAACCCCATCCAATGCATGAGCACTTCTAACCATTGTGAAAGGTCTACCACTAATCGGCCGAGTCCACGATGTGCCTGCGGAGAAAACATGGCTGAAGTTTTACGAGTGGAGCAAAGAATTTGGCCCGATATACCAACAAGACATGTTTGGATCCGTCCATATCTGGATATCATCGGAAGAAATTGCACACGAGCTGTTGTCCAGACGGGCAGCCACCTACTCCGACCGCCCCATGATACCAAACCTCCCAAATAATAGATATGCAGGGGAGTATCTTGCTCTACATGGTAGCAATGGTATGTAGCTCTATATTTGCCTAGACAAAGGGGACCAGAATGATTCACAAGAATATTTGCTAACGCTCGTATAGAAACATGGAAACGCCAACGAAAACTCGCCCAGCAATTGATGTCCACTTCTGCCAACGCCTCGCTACATGACTATCCCACCAAGGAACGCGATCGCTTCCTATACCTTCTCTCGCAGGACCCTTCGCAATACCGGGAGTATATCGAACAGTTCACTGCGCGCACTGTATCTCGTCTTTCATGGGGCAGCACGCACCCGGCAAATGTGCTGCGCAAAACGACCTTAGGTCTGCTCGAGACAATCTCGCCTGCCGGTGCGCTACCTAATGTGATATCCTGGCTACGACATATGCCGTATTTCTTGTCACCATGGAAGCAAAGGGAATTCGCCCGTCACGAGGAGGAAGCAGCAGCATTCAAGAGTAACGTTCGATACGTCCACGAACGCATCGACATCGGCGATGCGCAACCCAGCTTCGTCAAGACATTCATCAGCAGGCTTTCCAAGCAACCTAACGGCTCCAAATGGGGCCAGGAAGCCGAAGCTACCTACGTTGTTGGCCAAATGGCTATCGCTGGTGCTTTGACAATTGGGTCTCCTATTCAAAGTTTTCTGCTGGCTATGCTGCACTATCCCGACTGGCAGAGAAAGCTCCAGGCTGAGATCGACGATGTATGCCACGGAGAGTGCCCTGCCTGGGAACAACGTGAGAAGATGCCCTTGCTGAGAGCTGTGGTTAAAGAGGTGATACGTTGGCGGCCGCCTGTCCCGACTGGCATACCCCATGCGACTGAGGCGGATGATGTGTGGAACGGGTACTTCATCCCCAAAGGTGCGACAATTCATGCATTAGAATGGTAAGTGCGCATTTTTTTTCTCAATTAGTTCACATCTCTACCCAGGACGTCATCCGATATTCCCGTTGTCAAAATGGCACTAGCACGCGCCACGTTCGCGCTCAGCTGAGCTACGGACGTCCGAGGGGACATGGCAGCGCTAACCAACCACGCAACACAGGGGCATCACTCGTGATGAAAACACTTACCCTGACGCAGAGGCATTTAATCCCGCGCGCTGGCTCGAACCAGAGTACCCCACCTATAAGGAGCCCCTGACGCAACACCCGAACCTGAACGGCTTCTCCCAGTTCGGTTTCGGGCGTCGCACCTGTCAGGGCGTGCCTGTCGTGGAGCAGGACCTGTTTCTCGCCATGGGTGGTATGTCTTGGGCCTTCAATATCAGGAAGAAGCATCGTGAGGATGGATCGGAGGTCGACGTCCACTGGGACGACTTTTCTCCGCTCTTGATCGCGAAGCCAGCGCCGTTTGAGTTTGATGCTCTGCCCAGATCTGAGGTTGTGAAGAGTAAGTTAGCAGGGATGTGGGAGACTGGTAAGGGCGATGACGATATTGAAAACGAGACGCAGCAAGCACTGGGCAAGATGATGGCGGAAGACCATGAGAACGAAAGGAACGAGGAGGAACAGGATGTCGTATCCATTGGCGGAAGTGATACCTCTGGACCAAGCGAGGGAGCGAGCGAAAGTAGCGGTGCTAGTGGTGCCAATCTTGAAGAATTGGATATATGGGCATGAGTTCGGAAGACATGAGTCGGAAGTTCATGCTACATGTCCGTACGGCTTACTTGCCGGCTGTAACAACAGTATACCTCAAGCAATGAAAGATCAACCATGAGTTCCAATCTGGTTCCTCGCGCACTTATTCTTGTTTCCCGTTACGTAGCGTCAATTGCACTTTTAGATCTTGGTTATATGCCACGCCACCAGTTACAACATATTGACCAGGCTCGATAAGCATGAGATCGAAGGTCCGAATGATCTGGGTAAATCGACCGTCAAATATGTCCGATCTTGGCTGGAGGGCCATGACTTACCTGAGGCAGCAACTTCCACAGTTCCATCGTTGCGATATCCTTGCCTAAGCACACTCTTGGTCCCACGCCAAACACGAATTGGCTAGCCTCCATTTCGGATGCTTCCTGCGCATCTGCTTCAAGCCAACGCTCCGGGCGGTACACCTCTGGATCCGGCGCATAGAGCTTCGGATCACGCTGAACAATGAAAGAAACGGTGGCGACTTCTGTGTCTGCCGGAACTTGTACTCCATCAATCTCTTTCCCTGTCGGCGGAACTACACGTGAGAAGAGGTTAGGGGCAGGCGGGTTAAGCCGTAGCGATTCCTTGATGCATGCGCCCATATATGGGAGTAGCTGCCGGGACTCTTCGTATGCAATGGGGCCACTTAGTTTCTTGGCTCGATCTGCCGACTCAATCTTCCCTCTCGCTTTGACCAAGATACGACTATCTAAAAGCAAGAATCGAAGTGTACTTCCCAAAGCCGTCCCGGTCGAATCAGCACCTGCCTGGATGAGCAGTGTGACATGAGCTCTCTTCTGAATGGACGTCAAGGGCTGTCCGGTAACGGAGTCACGGGTTTCCACGCAGCTGAACAGACCCAGTCAGTTAGGCAAGCAGCAAGCGTGTCTAGTTACTCACTATTGCAGATAATCAGGGCATTCCATATAGAAAGTGTCCCCCTCGCGCGTCATCTTTGTCTCGCGATCGGACACTTCTTGATTTGCTTGTGCATATAGGTAGCCCATCCCTTTCTTATCGCTCATCGCCGGCAAGAAGAATTTCGCCAAGTGGTCGTTGCCAATGACGTTCGTACGAAACCATCGCCAACGTCCAGAGAGGCCGAAGAAGGGAAGACCAAGGCGCCATGACTCAAGCATGCCGCCCGTTGCGCACAAATCCCCACGGCTCCGTGAAAGCCAGCATGGTTATGATATCTGCGGCAAACTCGCTGTCGTTTCGTCAGTTGAGCCGATGTGGACCTTGAGATGGCTATACAGACGCTACTTTGTCCGACAACACTATCTCCTTCTCCGCCTTCGCCAACTCCGTCATCTTCTCAACGAAAAGATTGATCTGATCATCAATACGGGCTTCCCATGTATTCTTCAGAAAACCTATCGACCACTAAGACGTAATGAGTTAATTGGAGTATCCCGGCATCAAACGCTTGCTGTCAGTTACCTGATTTCCGCCCAGGGCCTTGCGCAGCTGCTGATGAACCTTTCCGTCGAGAGTGGTAAACAGAGCAGGCGGTCCTAAGGCCCCTATTCCGTAGAATTCTGATTTGTTGTTCATGGCCGAATTCCAATAGATATCCTTCAAGGCCGCCGGCCGAGCAAAAAGGAGTAGGTTGGGTGCAATTCTGATGGGCCTCTCAGCTAGCAAGCCATAATGTCAGAACAAAATGCATAGTTCGCCAGCGCGTATAGAGGTAACAACGTACTTCCGTACTTCCTCGTGAGGGCGAGAAGCCATTGTGGCTCAACTTTCCAGATGCAAATGAGAGCGCTTAGTAGAGATGAGGCCGCCGCACTACAACACCTGGAGTCAGTGATTGCTTCTTCGAACATACTTGGCGAGTTATCGGGAGTCGGAAGATTCAAGAGCAGAAACGCTGAACGAGGAACCGGTGAACTCCCGAAACAGGCTATACGGGACATGAAATAACTCTGGAAGTCGCCTACTACCATGGTCCCGCAAATCGTGATAAAGGGTGGAAGTAGATGTTGTGGATAAATCGGATCGTGAGACCTGTGACAATTGTCAAAAGTACGATTGATAACACATGAAGCAGGGAGACATTATAGATATCGAATAATGACATTATTGCCGTTCTTGACCCAAGACTTGGTCTGGTGAGATCAATCGGTTATGAAAGAACAGTCCCAAGCTTCTACCCCCGTGCCTCGAACAAAAGGGTGTTGAGCTCTTATACATGGCCATTCAGCGACCCAATTGCCAGGTGGATACGAAACACCATGAAGTACAAACGCGACGTGCAGACCGGCATTTGGTTGATCCATGTTAGTGTGGCCATATTACCCAATCCAAGAACTGTATTTCTGCCACTTTCGACAACATATGTAGTTTGGGTAGTTTCAATACGACCCCGCACTTGTGCGACCACCAACGGGCGTGGACGAGTGAGCTTTGCTGTATAATTATATTATGTTCTATCCGAGCTGTCACTGCAGTTTAAACGACTTGTAATAATAAAAATATGCCCCACAGGAGGATAGAGAATAAATTTTAAGCATTGATCTCATTAGATACTTGTAACTCTACTTCTATACCATCATAGGAATATCTGGAATATCTGTAATATTCTCGAACTTGAGAATGCATAATCAACCAAATCCATTGAGGTATCACCCATCAAACTCCTTTGAATGCATAGTCTCATAATGATTGTAGCTCATCCTTCTCCGTCCATTTCCTCCGAACGACCGTCCCAAATTTTACTCGGGGCCTTGTTGGACGGAAGGAATGGTAGATAAATGCGCCAAGCGATCGTTGAGGTGATGCCCATGGCCCGGGCCAATTTCCGACTCGACTGTGTCTGATGCTTCGAGGCTGTTCCTCCGACTATTGTCGCGACTTACGTTGCGACTCGCATTCCTGCTAGCAGCGTTCTTGCTAGCGTAATAAGAACTGCGCCTTGACGCTGTGCCAAAGCGATCGGTCAGACCAGGCCGAGCTGCGTGCGGCCCTGATGGTGTATGATGACCTGCTGGCGTGTGATGGCCTGCGGGCGTCGCGGTACCTGGCGTAATAGGTCGCGAGGTTGTGCCTTCAAAGCTGTTCGCCCGACTGTGATGGCGACTGGCGTTCCGGCTCGCGTTGTGACTGGCGCGTCGCTCCGCTGCACGATGGCTGGCGGCATAAGAACTGCGCCTTGAACCTGGACCTGGCCTGGCCGAGGCCTTTCGTCCTGCACCGGTAGCGCTTGAGCGAGTGCGCACTAAACTGAGTCGTCGTCCGTCTTGCTCTGAAGCGCCAGATGCAAGAGTTTGGGCAAACGGCGAGCGCTTTCGAAGAGCAGGTCCCTTCCAGTAGATGACATAGACGGCTGTCACAAGGAGGACAGAAATGCAAAACAAGATTGTCGACGCATACTCGAGGTTCCTGCCCTTTTCGGCGCCAATGTTGGAATAGAAGGGTGTAGCTGGCACTGTGAGAACACCAGCCAGAAAGTCTCGAGACCACCCATTACCACCGGTAGCAGAAGCAGAGTAAGGGCCATAAGCACAGATCATATAATCACTAAAAACCGTCTGGGTTAGCGGAACGCTCTTGGAGATGTTTTGTGAGATATTGAGGGGTGGTCGTTATTCAATAGTAAAACCGCGTGGTTAGGCAATGTTTCCTCTTGAGGTAGGTTATAATGCAATAACAGCGAGAGTTGCTTACATAGTGGCCATGTAGATGGCATAGTTAGCAATACCAATGATGGCAGATCCGACCATGGTACCAATCCAATGCAGCGGGGGCCCGCTACTCGTCCAAGCAAAGATGATGAGGCCGATTGGAAGACATGGAGCGGTGTACAAGAGCCAGGTCAGTCGAGATTCGTATTGCGCATGTTCATCCTCGGGGTTTCGCAGACGCGCCGCCTTGTTGCGCTTGATGGCGGGGATAAATGACAACCATGCAATGACGTACCCAATACCGATAGGGATGAAGGCAAGACCAATTTGCGATGCGCTGAAGTCCCACTGCTTGTAGACAAGCGCGAACGATTGGATCTGCATGAAGATCAATGCGTCTGCAAACCCAGACAAAAGCGAGAGTGTAAGGACGATGGGTTCTGTCAGGAACATGCGGAATGGTCGCAGCCAGGTGTACAAGAGTTCCTTAACGGTAAAACGGTCCCAGAAGGACTCAATCTCGTTGGGTCCGTATATGTTGGGATCGACGCCGGTCTTTCTGCGCTTCTTGGCGATGCGGTCCAGCATAATGGTAGTACGAGTCTCTGGCACAGTGAGCAGGTGCAGAAGTTGGACGAACCCGCCAAAGATGAGTTGAATCCAAATGGTCCACTGCCACGCCAGATACTGTTCCACGAAACCGCCAATGATGGGTCCAAGAATTGAACCGCCAACAGACGAAAAGACGATGAAAGCCACGGCGTATTGTTGGTGGTCCGAGTCAAAAAGATCTGCAATCATGCCGAGGGTGACACTGCCACCTGCCGATGACAGACCACCGAGGGCACGACCAACCAGAAGACTGCCAAAGTTGGGAGCAAGAGCTACCGGAAGACACCAGATGTTGACCAGGAGGAGCGACAACTGCAAAACCGGCTTGCGTCCGAATTCTTCAGACCATGGCGCCCATAGCTCACAGCCGAAGGCGTAAAAGACGAGGAAGATGGCAGCACCCACACGCGCGGCCTGTTCGCTGACGTTGAATTTCTCCGAGATACCGCCCAATCCATTCGAGTACAGTGAGGTATTGAAATTCATCGAGGTTTGGACGAGGAAGATGACGCCCAGAATCCACCACTTGTACCATGATGAAAACGCGAATCCTAACTGATCCTCACAATCTTCCTCTTTCAATTCTCGTTTCCCAGTAGCGATTACATCCTTTTCCTTTCTCTCGTCGCGAGCGCCAACAGTCTCGTTGGCGGGCCTCAAGGGACCATGGTGACCGTGACCATTGGATGAATGGTCTGTTTCGGTGTGCTCTTTCTCATTGAGCGCGCCCATTGTCGCGAATGATGAAGGCCTCAATGGGATTGATGTATGACAACAAGAGCTTGCATATGATGTTTAGTGGGTAGCTCGAGATTCGAGGGCATGGAAAAGACAGCCGATACGAGTAAGCAATATCAATCCGGGCAAGCCAGGAATATGTACTGCCTAGGAGGACCTCTATAGATCTAGCGTGTATGGAGAAAAGTTTCTGGGGACCACGTTCGAGCTTGTTAGTCCCACACTACTCTGCTCCCTACATGCATCTGTACATGTGGAGTGCGAGCGACGGATGGCTGGAAGACGGGGATGACCACCATGACGACCCAGAATGATGTAATTGTGCCTCGAGCAATTTTTTTTTTGGAACAGACCAAGGAACCTCGAATGAATCGGTGGTACGGATACCCCAGACAAATATGCAGGCTGCCTTTGCGCATCTTGCTGGGTTTGCGCACCGAAAAGGACAGGACACGCCAATCAGTGTGTTATGACCGCACTGCCCGTGAGAGTTACCTCAGTACTACTCTCGATCAGGACATAAGCAACGTGCGCACACTCCCCAGTCCCCCCCAGCTCGACGGGTGAAATATTGTAGGATTGCGATCAAGTTGCGCGCATGCAGTCGAAATCCCAGATATCCACTATGACGCAGTTATCCGCTTTTAGGGCCCCCCAGCCAGCAGTGGGCTGTGGGCTACGACGGCGAGCCGTCAGGTTCATGGGCAGTGGAATGTCACAATTGTGCTGATATCGACGGAATCGCGAGGTCGGGGACGTTGAGGTATATTTAATGTCGCCTTGGCATTGCGACTAGAGCCGGAACCTTGGAGGATGCTTTGAAGATCCGATCAACCTGAAAGTTTTCAATTTTCGAGGCTCCAGACTGTTCAGTAAAGTCGGCGTGAATTCATCTTGCGTCCTTGCGGCTCGTGGCAGTACCCAAGCTCCACAGACTACAGTGGCTCTCGCGACTCAGTACATACTTTGCGCTTCAAATCCTGGGGAAACACGACCAGCCGGGAATTGGGTTGCTGACAGCATTATGGAAATAATCGGTGAGATCATGGAGAAAAAAACTGGGCACTCTCAAACGCTAACCCCGTGCGCTCAGTCGCAATCGGTCCGGTGCTGCCGGCCCATCAAAGAACATGTGGTCTTTGTCCGCCGGGACCGCGGAGGAGTCTGGAGCGAGCGGAGATGCCCCTGGAGATTGAAATCCGGAGTGCATCAAGTGACCCGAGTGGAACTGGTACGATAAACTCACGATGAAAACCCCGATCGGGGAGCAAGGACAGAGTCGCTTTGATGGGAATCACAACACGATGTTGATGACGATAGATGCGGCGCATTCAAGCTATTGCCAAGAAACACTTACAGGGTTCCCGTAAGCCGCTACGAGGGAGCCTTCGCGGGCTGGCGGCTTTTGGGGCACTGGTGTGCTGAGCGACTAGGATTTGCTCGAGGGCTTGCGAAATAACGCGGGATGTCGAATGATCGCCATTCATTGGATCTTATGATTTTGGTTCTGAATCTTCCGAAAGCAAAGCTCTCCGTGGGCCTGGCGCCATCTGCGACATTCTGATTCGCCTAAGAAACGCGCTGCACTTCGATATACCGAAACTATGGGTATGCGACATTGAGTCTGGCGGTATCCAGCACTGCATTTGTGATATTGGTTTCGGAATCTTATGGAGCACGTCGCAGTCTCGGGCTTTGTTATTTGCTGTATCGGGGGTAGGACGAGAAAATTGCCCACTCCAGAAACCGATTGGCGCCGATGCTCGGACGATTGACGAAACTGCATCAAAGTCCGCCGCCTTCGTCCTTACGATCTCTTTGGCAGCTCATAGCTACATGACTGCCTTTCAAGTCCTGATCCCTAAGACGCATGAAAGTTCTGGTGACAACTGCTCCTATTTGTAGCACTTGCTGCACCATTGATCTCATATCGAATTTCAGATTCCTACAAGCGTCTTTCGGTGTCCATCCCGAAAGCCAACCGATCGAATCTAAGTCTTAGTTGATGGGTGGAATGTTGAATGAATTTTCGTGAACTTGGATTCCGCCAGTTCATCAACCCTCACAAATACTTGTATATCCAGATGGCTTCAAGGTAGAAATCGTGAGGCCGTGGTCCAAAGCTCGAACACGAGTTCAATACAGGGAATGTATGAGGTACATTCATGAGTTGATGCACGGCATAGTGTCTGTAAACCCGACCATTGCAACGCCCTCTGCGGCTCGTGGTTAAGATAGCCACTGCACTAGTGTTAAATCCTCTAATTGCCCGAGTCACTAAATGTGTTAGCGATGAATCAATGCATCTTAGTCTAACATGGCTAAATATCCGGTTGAATGCTCCGTGTCAGTCATATGTATGGCCATATCTCAGCACGGAGTGAAGCAGGACGATATTCAAATAACATTTTTAGTGAGCCGGTCGAGGCCAGCTTCAAAATAAGCACTCCGTATGGGGATATTCTGGGATGAGCTTCCCGGGAATAGAGGGACAGGGCATGGAGAATTACAAATTGCCATGGATATCAGTAAGTAATGGAAAGTGCCGAGCCCGCAACGATGACCTATAATCTCAACATGTCGAGACAGTGACGATGTTACTGTAGACTCATCCCTTCTTTTTGTGTCTCCGTGTCCTTGGCTTCTTGGGTTCGGCACTTTCATTGTCTTTAAATAAGCTGGTGATTATTCGCGAAGGAACTTATTAGTGGATAGTAGTAGTTTGCCTAGCAGCTATTGGGATGATCAAAGATGGAACAGGTGTTCCAGTTCCATGGTTTTCCTATCTCGAAGCTATCTTACAATTTGATTGATGAGTGTCTCACTACGATGACAACTCTCAAACCGGCAGGCAGCTTTAGCATTGACCACAGTCTTCATGCATACCTGAATCATTGAATTCTCATCGATCCTCAAATGAAGTCAGCTAGGCACACGAATTGGCAAAATCATACAGACATATAATGGCCCACGACCGAAGACTAGGTTGTCAATACACTCTGGTCTGATGAATTAAATATGATATTAATAGATACTATATATTGCCTCATGTTCGTCCCATCTTCATCTCCGTCGTCGTTGTTGTTCCTCGGAAAGTTGTATGTAGCCTTATCCCACTCCCACCTGAGAGATACTACGTATACCGCGACGCCTTGATCTTTCAGGTTGTCCTTGGGTTTGTACTGAAGTGCACGCTAAAACATTGCTCAAGTCACTTTATCGACATGAATGAAATAATCGTACCATGTCTCCTATCGACTTTGTTTGGGGACGTTTTCTGCTTGAGCGAACCTTTCCCAGACCTCGAAAATTGTTTTCCCTTGCGACTCTTGGACGTTTTGCTTTCTCGATGAGCTTAAAGACCGACGCAACAGCGAAACACCCGGAAGCGTACGCACGGTTTTCAGACCGCATACTGTTCACCATACCTCGCCACAGATGCTTCAAGGTGTTCTCACGGAGTTGCTCGTCTTTGTACGTTGAGCGGTAGACAGGAAACCCCCCAAGTGCTGTTGTAGTTCTTGTTGAAGAGCCAAGATATGCTAGAGAGTCTTCGACCGAAGGAAAAAGACTGCCAAGACGCGTGTTGATAGTAGATAACTGATGGTCGACCTAACTAAGTCAAACCGTAAGCCAAAGAAAGGTCATATGAAATATAATGAAAACAATTGGTCCAAGGCATAGTTCATTGGTAAATAGTGTTTTCATATTTTAATTTATAAAAGTCAACGCGTGGGCGGATCGTCAATATAGGCGAGTGTCACTGCTTCTTCCTCCAATATTATATATGATCCAAGACACTCTTAAGTATCATCAAAATCGAGAGAGCTTTTGTTTTACGCACGCGGACATTGTAGATGAACAAAAATGTATCCCGAGAAAAACAGGAAGAGGTCCATTATACATGCGGCAGAGTGTAAGGCTTAGCCCAGTGACAGCTGTCTGCCAGCTGGCAGCCAACTTACCTTCAGTAATCAGCATACATGCACGCTTGCAGTCATGCATTCTTGGCAGCGTTATCAATATGCCGATATCTGGAAATTCAGTGGATTGTCACAAGTTCGATGACGTGTGAAGCTCGGTAACCAGTCGCGCTAGATCTGTAGCTCCAAGAATCCCGATGTGGTTCGCGTCCGTGGTGTTTGTTTGAGTTACAGACCATTTGGAGATGAGGTGGACAGGGTGCGAAGGAGATACAGCAAGATATTGAGAAACCGGACTGTCGATGGACTTGGCGAGCACTGAGAAGCTCACAGCCCGGCTGTACGAGCTACATGTAGCTTTTGCATGCGAGTAGGCTGTTGATTATGCGAACTCCTCGCTACGGTCGGCATTTCACCTAGAGGACATTGGATACTTTGGATGGTGTGATGAATGCTTGACGTGACCCCGCTGCTGAACATCAAACACGCTTTCTGACCTTGGGTGGCCAGCCAATAGACAGGTCTCACTCGCAAGAGTGCTGCATGCGGAACTGTAAACACAGACTTTGGGTAGTGCAGGGAACGGAATCGTCCAACCCCTGCGTCATTCCCCGTCAGTGTCAGGCTGTGATCTCCTCGATCAGCAACCCTTCGAACGTGCAACAGGGAGGCATCTTCTGTTTCCGGGTACCGAAGCAAGACCACCTTTGACCTTGAAAATCTCCGTATTGTGGACATTGTGACTGATCCAGGTCGTTGCCGTTGCCTCGACCTCATCACGACACGCTCTTGGCATTGAACGGCATAACTGTCGGGTCTGTCTGTTATCAGTATATTTGCCTGCGGCACATAAGCTCCCCGCCCACCATCTTCAAGCAGCCACAGGCGGCACGTGTGTGCTGGTGTGCTTGTCCGCCGGTCCGCCGTTGCTTCATCGATTGAAGTCCGGGCAAGACTTGTTGGGACTGCTTGTTCCCATTCTCACGATTTCCCCCATCGAAACTGTCGACGACCTTCAGCTGTCTTCCCAGCCCTTCTGCACTGCATTGCGGGTTCGCAAGTCGCGATAACAAAGACGTGCAATCTGCAATACCTATCAAGAACCAAGAACCAAGATCCACCCGGTGGCCTAGCACCTGCACATCCACACGCCGTCCCAAGCCATTAGCGTCATCCAAGCTTCTAGCTTCTGGGTTGCGCGCCAACTTCAGGGCACAAGCTTCCAACTTTTAGTGTGCCGAGTTCTACCCATCTCACCCTGCACCGCCGGATCTCAAGGTAAATATACTTCCAACCACGACACCAGCCTGGAGCTGTTTCAACTTCCACGCTTTCGCAGTCGACTTGACAGCGATACCAAAAAACCCCATCGTGTCGACTAGGGGTCTTCTTTCACCATGGCCGGCAAAATGAACGGCAAAACGAATGGCTATACAAATGGCTACGCCAACGGACACACGAATGGTTCGGTCAACGGCAACAACAAGGTGAACGGCATAAATGGCGTGAATGGCGGCATCAATGGTCACAGTGTGACCCCGAGGAGGCCGACGCCGCCAGCCAAGGCGAACTCGAGCTTCCTGGGACGTATCTTCAGCATTGCTGCTAGATTGTCCATATGGTACTCCATCTTGACCGTCCTCTTCCGTTGCCCAGCCACTCTCGAAGCCTGCAATGAAACGACACCAAAGATTTGCAAGCCATACTTCCAGGCCAAGCAGGCCGTAACACCACATCTGACGCCGTACTACGATGCCTATGCTGCACCCTATGTCGACCTTGCGAAGCCCTACTACGATACCGTCGACCGTGTCGTCATCACGCCGTCCCGAACGTACGCTGTGAAATATGGAGGGCCTCAGCTGGAAAAGGCGCGTGTGCTCAGCGCGACACAATGGGAGAAGAATGTGCAGCCTCAGCTCGTCAAGTACCAAGGCCTGGCCAAGACCCAGTATGACCAGACTGTCGCCCCGCACGTCAACAAGGCCTCGGCTGCCGTCACGCCGTACTACGACATTGCCAAGACGAACGCTCTGCAGACATACCACGATGTCGTTCTCCCTTCATACCTGTTCGTCCAGCCCTATGCCCTGAAAGGCTACGATCATGCCTCGGCTTTTACGACCAAGACGGCTGTTCCTTCAACTCTCTGGGCCTGGAATAAGACCTACGTCTTTCTAGACTCGACTGTGTGGCCTCATCTTAGAGACGTCTACACAGTCAAGGTTGAGCCACAGCTGCTTCGCATCGTTGATCGCCTCGGTCGATACAAGGAACTCAAGCCTAAGGGCGGAGCTGTAGAGGAGCTCGAGACGTAAGTCGATTCACATCCCAAAGTCACCGAGTCGAGTCCTGCTAACACTCCCATCAAGCGCTGCCACACAAGCTGCGAAATCGACCTTCACCAAGCCATCCGCGTCGATTGCCTCGACAACCGCTCCCGCCGAAACAACTGTCGACGCTGAACCCACTGCATCCTCGGTTGCACCCGCTGAGCCCGAGTCGGAGACATCCACTGCTACCCCTACCGCCGAGACCAATGTTGGGTCTACCCCCGCTACTCTTTCCAAGCAGGAAACCAGGGAGAAGGCTGCCAAGGAAGTTGCCGAGGATCTCGAGCTATGGCAGGGCAAGTTCACCAAAGCCGCAGATGAAGGTGCCGCCGAAATCGAGGAGCGCATTGAGGCTCTTGCTAGCGAAATCATTCAGGAGGAGGCGTACGGGAAGGGCCTACCTCTGGTTTCCCAATTGAATACCACTGCCAGTACCGAAATTGCCGGCCTGAAGAAGGTCATCTTGTCAACCTTGGAGCAGCACAAGGAGAGTGGAAACCCTGACCAGTTTGAGGAAGAGGTTGTTGCTGCCGTACGAAGTGCTGGGCTGAAGATTAAGGACAAAGCTCAGGGCGTTCGCACGTGGCGCGAGAACTACGAACATAAACTCGAGATTGCTGTGACTCAAGCTGCACAGGATCACGTTCGTATCCTCGAAAGCATCCGTGATCTCGCGCTCCAGAAGATTGGTATGAAGTGGGCATGGATGGACGGTGTTACCTATAAGCACTGGCAGCAGTTCCACAAACTTCGTGAAACCTTCGACGAGTGGACCGAAGACCTCAAGCGTCTCGTCATCACACATCCCGGTCTCAAGGAGGCCCAAAATGCTGGCGTCAACGTTGAAAGCCAGGCTATGGCCATTGCCGGAGAGGCTGCCCAAGAACTCGGAAGCTTGAAGCAGGTCGCATTATGGAAGGCTGTGGCTGGCGATTACACTGATGACTTTGACGCCTCATCCATGAAGCTAGCTGCGGAGGCCGTCCAGAAGAAGGCTGCCGAGGCTGCCCAGGCACTGAAGGATGCCGCCAACACTGTCCAGGAAGGCGTCCACTCTCTTGCGAACAATGCCGAGGAGAATGTCCAGTCCGCCAGCGAATCTCTGAGCGAGGGCATCTCAAGCGCCATCTCCGGGGGAACATCCACGTCGACCGTGCAAGCTGACGAGACCTTGACCGCCACGGTGTCTCTCGCCGAGGCAGACGCCCAAGATAGCGAGACCTCTGCTGTACCCCCATTGGAAAGTTTGTCGGAGGAGCCCACCCACAGTGCCACAGACTTGGCGTCAGAGTCGACCGGGCCCGAAACGCCTATT
This sequence comes from Seiridium unicorne, assembly GCA_039778275.1. Classification (NCBI taxonomy): domain Eukaryota; kingdom Fungi; phylum Ascomycota; class Sordariomycetes; order Amphisphaeriales; family Sporocadaceae; genus Seiridium; species Seiridium unicorne. The sequence continues at coordinate 557,390 of JARVKF010000101.1, forward strand.
GCTGAGAACGAAGCCACGAGCATCGCTGATCCCGAGCCACTCCCAACATCGGATCCCGTTGACGGCCCTGAGCAGATGGAGGAGACCATCGTTGCATCCCCCGACGAGCCTACGCCGCCTGTGCAGTCATCGACTACCGCCGTCAAGTCGGCCATGTTCGGAGCTGCTGCGCAGTCCGTACCTTCACGACAGCCTATTCTAGACACGGACGACGTCGGTTCTTCCCTCTCCAGTGTGGTTTCTAACATCCAATCCGATGTCCCTCACACCATCACATCAGCAGCCCAATCCGCCTACACCGCGGCCATTGCCGAGGCTGCCAATCAGTATTCTAGTGCGATGTCCGCTGTCTCGGTGCAGATCAGCGGTGAGCCGAAGCCTGCACACGAAGAGATGTTCAGTTCAGCATCGAGTGCCTACTTTGGTGCTCTTGGTGCTGCCAACTCTCGGCTCACCGACGCCTTGACAGCTGCATCTCAGGGAGTGTACGGAACCCCTACCACAAACTGGGCACCTCAGTTGCCCACTGTTCCCTCTGTCGACTGGGAACGAGTTCAGTCGATTGCCCAACAAAACCTGCAGGACTCTGTGAACTGGGCTGGTGAACAATATGAAAGTGCCAAGGTGGCCATCGGCCTTGCTGAGCCGACCCCAAGCACAGCTGCTGAGCGTGGCGCTAAACTGCTAGATCAAGCCAAGCACAACTACTATGCTGGCCTGGGTGTCGCTCATGCTCGTTACACGGAGTTTTTGTCAGCTGCTTCCACCGCAGTAAGCTCGTTGACTGCCACGCCGACGCCGACAGACGTTCAAGGATCAGCCAGCTCCCTCGCCTCGGTCGCCACCGATTCGGCAGGCTCCGTAGTGTCAATGGCCGGAGAATCTGCTTCGTCTGCTGCTTCTGTTGTCAGCGATGCCGCCGCATCGGTGGCCTCTTCAGTCACCGATGCTGCATCTAATGCGGGCGACTCCATCGCCGAGAACTGGGACTACCTGCTCAGCCAAGTCAGCTCTCAGATCTACGCCGCCCCCACCCCTACGCCATGGTACGAGAATCTTTACGCCGCAGCGGGCGACTACGCTTCGCAAGCCGGTGATTACGCTGCGTCGGCAACTGACGCCGCTGCCGATTATGCATCGCACGCGGGCGAGTATGCCGCATCGGCTACTGACGCTGCTGCAGATTACGCTGCCTCTGTCGGTGGCTTCGCTGCCGAAAATGCATCGTCAGCCACCTCCATAGCCAGCGAGTATGCTGACTCGGCATCATCGGCAGCTGCTTCGCAGTATTCGGTTGTTGCTTCGATTGTGTCGGAGCTTATCGTTGGCAAGGAGCCTACCTTTTCCGAGTCCGTTGCTTCGCGCCTCGCGGAGATCTACGGCTCCGTGACCGCCACGGCTGCCAGTGTTGCTGGCGAGGTGACAGACTCTGCTGCTTCCATTGCCAATGCCGCCGCCGACACCGTCTCCACGGCCACCGAGGGTGTCAAGGACAAAGTCGAACATCTGCGAGACGAGTTGTAGACTGCTGTTGTGCAAAGTGTGTTGACAATGTGTTGAAGTGGATGAATAGAGAAAGTATACGAGTAACGAATGGGTAACGATCAGGGGAAAGACAGCGCCAGTGCGCCGATGCGGCATGACAGAACTTCCACTCTCCATATCACTCTTTTACGCTTGATCAAGCACATATACCCATGGCGATCTCATATTGCTACGTTACAATTATTTGTTTCCTTCTTATGTATTACGAGTCTGGCAAAACAACAACAAATTGAATTTAGGAGAAATCACCCATGCACGCTCATGGGATGTCTTTGTGCATTACTGGCGCAGTCAAGAGTAGCGGGGAGGATGGTCAATCGCGACGAGGAGGAAGGCTTATTATGGGGAGCGGCAGATAGGTCGTTGTATCATAATTGGATCAGGATAAGAGCCTGTCATCAATTACTTGAAATGTCACATGAACTTGTGCTTTTGCTCTAGTGTAGCCTGACATGTGATTCACTATCAGAACCATAACGAATGTGAGAGAGGTCGAATGGTGGAAAGCAACGGTGCCAACGACTGAGTATGATCTTACCAACCGAAAATGTAGTTGTGCTATCAAAGATGAGTCCTGAGATTGGCTAGATTGAAAATGGCGGATACCCCGTAACGAGCAGCCTCGTTTGTGGTAATCCACGGTGCCTCCTGGCCCTCACAGAAGAACTCGGGTGGCGATGTGTTCACAACCGTCCAGTCATGGTCCTTTCCATATCCACCGCTGTTGTTCCCAGAGCCTTCACTGTTGAAGAATTGGCCCCATGCAATCTTCGCTAACTTGTCGTTGTTTTGTTCCACTGCTGCAAAGGCCGTAATGGTCGAATGGCTTTGTCTCCATCCAGCAGAAGGGGGAAATTCAAAGCCATACTCTTCAAGCTGAACAGCGCTACCGCCATTGTATGCCCTGCAGTAAGGAAGCCAGACCTTCATGAAGTTTTCCACGACTGATGGGTATCCATCCCTGGCATAGTCTAGCAGTTCCGCAAAAGTTTCGGGAAACCCGAAAAGCATTGACAAATGCGAAATAGCATACTTTGGGGTGGGAGGAGGGCATTCTCTTATCTCGCCCGTCGAAGGATTAAGCAAGGCGGCATTGCTGCCAATACCATGGCGTAGCCCAGAGATCCCTTCTAGCATTCGCACGAGGAGGTCCCTGGCTTGTGTCCACCCTTCCGTCCTCCTCTCCCAAGCAGTCAGCCAAGCCGCCGCGAGGGGTCCAAAGTCCAAGCCGATGTTCGTCATTGCAAAGCCTTCAGGGATGCCCGAGTGTTTCTGTACTTTTCGGTGTGAGTCTAGGCCCAGAAGGGCAAACTGGCTGTCCTCTAGTTCGGCGATCAAGTCACCAACCCGTTCGTCGCCTGTAAGGTAGTAATATATCCGTCTGTACAGCGCGTTGGAGATGCGAAGCTGCTTCGAGCTGTCACTCCAATGCTGAACTCCGTGGCGTGTGCCGAACCCTTTGAATGTTCCTGAGTGATACACGTCAACCTCGCCCGTATGCCGGGTCATAGCCTCTGCCATTTTGAACACGTCCCTTCGGCCTGTATGCAAGAAATAGAGCCACAGCCATAAATCTGTCGACAGCTCTGAGTTGTCCCACGCGAACCCACCAACGTCGTATCGCCATGCGTGCCGGAAAGGATCATAGGTATGTTGGACGTCGCCATGGTCCCAGAAGCCGTACCATCTTTGCTGCTCAACCTGGCCCTTGTAGAAACTAAACAAAGTGTCGAGATTTTTCTCGATACTTGACTCTTCATTTGTCGGACTGTAGCCTAGAATGTTAGAGTCCGGCGCCCAACAGCCATGGAAGACACCAGTGGAATGCATGTACTCAAGGCTCGGAATCAATCGAGGCGCACTTCTGACGAGTGATGAGAATGCGCCTAGCGCTGCATTCGAAGGTGTTGACTCAAAAGGCCTCAGGTAGAAGACGTTTGTTCTCGCAATGCCATTCGCCGTTGCGAACCCCGGCTCGTAATCCTCATATGTAACGTTCAAGGCCTCCAATTGCTTCTCGTAAGTGTCCAGGCCAAGTCCATCATGGTAAGGTGTAGTCTCAAGTGGCTCAGCGAGAGGAGAGTACATCCATACAGTGGCAAACCCTTCCTCTGTCGTCAGGTTCCCCAGATCTAATTGAGTTGGATACCTTTCCCAAAAGTCCGACATGCCAACAGCCAAACCACCTTCCTTAGCGGAGCCTATATAGGCAGTACCATCTGCCCTACCTCCGCCTGTGACCTTGACCCATGAGCAACCCTTCTTTGTCCGTTTCTTGATACTGAATCCATCCGAAGATAGTTGAGAGAGCGTGTAGTCATTCCACGACGGGATGCAGTTCAATCCCCTTTGCAGTTCAGTCCTCTCCCATTCATTCACCATCAGAGTGACAGGCTTTCCATTAGTTTGGTCCGTACGATTTTGGAGTGTCGGTCCAAATCTCAAGCCGGAGAGCCCTCGAACTTCTTCTTTCAGAATGCCGCCATCGGAGCCGCCGAGCCGTATATGTCTGTTGTGCAGTTCGGTTCCTCCGAAAGGTACCGAGAAACGAAGCCCGAGGGACGTCAACGATTTTTCGGGGTCGAGATCGTGGATAAAGGAGTGCACGATTTTTATGGACGCGGCGTGCGAGTATATGTATACCCTCAGATCGAATGGAAGATGCTCCTGGCCATTTGGACCTACGGCAGTACCAGAAACCTTCAGAAGGACCCGAGCAAATGTTGCGTTCTCAACTTCTATCCGTTTGATGACCGTGGAATGTGCTTTATCGTTAACGGACGCAACAACCGTCGCCCCTGAGCAGATGGCCCGGCCGTTGAGAGACACTTCTCCAAGTATAGATGAACTGCCCGGGGGAGTGAATCGTACCCGAAGCCCAATACTGTTTGAGACATCAATACCTGAAGGATCATTACGAACAACAAGTCCTTCACTTTTTTCTGGCTTGCTGGCTTTGAGCGTATAGCTGTCACAATGCCGAACGTCCCCGCTTATAGAATGAACAGTCCACTTCATGGACCCGTCAGGCCAGAAAGCAATATCTCTAGTGTCCAGTGGCCACTGCCAACCGTCTCCTTGTATCACAAAAGCCTGACCCGGCTGATGGAGCCCTTTCGGCCACGGCATGCCAAACGACACGCCATCTTGTAATGAGCTGGTCTCTCTCCTTGTCTCAAGCCAGCGGACAGCTGCTTCTGGCATCATACGTTGAATTTACAATAGCTTCGCGGGGCTGCAATACGGTAGAAGCCTAATGATAACTCTCCAGTCTCAGTATGCCCCTTCTAGCAATAATACTTAAGTAATGCAGGACTAATGGGGGCTTACGCGAGGTTTCAAGCGAATACAATTAATACTTGAGAGTGCATAGGTTCATGGAACATGGGATTTCATATGGGCCACGTTCGAGTGCCAGTCAAAGTCTTGGTCGTGGACAAACCTTCTCCTGCAGCAATTTGATGAGCCTGAAGGAGGAGGATTGGTGATCACGACATCGCATTGGCCCACTTCCGATGTGGGTAACAACGCTCGGAAGGGTTGAACCGACACTTCCAACACTGGTTTAAGTAGTCCCAAGATAGCGTTTCATAGGATCAACAACACAGATAGCAAAACGGTCTGGGTTAGCAACGATGGATCACAAGCATGATCACCCTTACACACCATAGCAAGCCCGTGCATCTTATTAACGGATCAATAATGTCTGTCTGTCTTTTTGTTTGGCGGCCGGCCGAGTTTGGCCCGGTCTTGGCCCAGGGCTGGAAGAAATGGGTCTGGGGTAGGGCTCATGTTCCCCAGAAGTCTTGAGCCTTTACCCCAGAATCAGGGAACTATGTACCTCCCGCTAGGACCTGGTGAAGAACGGTCTAGCGATACGGAGTATTGGCCACAAGATACAAGACACGTCCACAATCCGGGTACAACTGGCTCGACGCATTTTCAGGTTAGCTCCATGATCCTGAGGAAACTCATCTCTGTCTGATTAGACCCTTTGAGGATGTGCGAATGTAATGTCGGCAAGGTCTTGCCATTCAGACTGCCCCAGCAAAACTGTACCGCACATACGTTGTTATAGAAGGCCGAGGTTCGCCTCCAAGCCCAAAACTTGTTACAGGAAAAATAGCTAGTCCCTTCATTTCATCCGAGCAACAAGATGATTGAATATCAAGAAGATATAACATACCCCAAGTCTCAGGTTCTCGAAGAGAAGGACATTGAACGCTATGTCGCATCTGAGGAGATCATCAAAGGCGCCCAGAAAGCCACGGGATGATGAACATGCCATGGCTTTGTGGCAGGGTACTCGCAAATATTCTAAAGCAGTGTTTTGGTCAAGTTGATTCTCGGCTACGCTCATTCAGGAGAGTTTCGACCATACGTTCGTCTCTGGCTTCTTTGCCTTCCCAGCCTTCCAATAGCGATATGGTGTACTTCAGAGCAACGGCGAGCGCATCATCCCAGCCGTTATGCAGTCTGGCATGGGGAACGCAGTCAACGCCGACGAAATCATTGGTCTTTTGCTCAATGGTATTATCGCGGACCGCATTGCTATCGTTGGGTTATGATCGGCTGTCTTGTCCTGATGATCTGCTTCGTCTTTTTACAGTTCTTCGCTGCCAGCATTGCCATGTCCCTCGGCGCTGAAATCCTACTTGGCGTTCCCGTAAGCAACTCCCCTCGATATTGAATGACCTTTATACCTTGTCTCAATAGTAAACTTCCCCGATTTGGCTTTTCTTTAATTTTTTTAAATTTTTTTAAATTTTTTTTATTCAATTTGCTCCCGGGACATGAGCGCATACTCCCAATGCTTTGCCACTCACACTCGAAGAAGCAATTTCTAACATTAGTTGTTCTAACGGGGCGTATTCCAGACGCTGACGACGACGTATGCGTCGGAGGTCTGTCCAAACGTGCTGCGCTCTTACTTGACCACGCTCGTTTCCTTCTGCTGGAGTGTTGGCTACCTCTCAGGATAGGTACCTTGTGACGGTTGCTCTCCATGTCGCGCGAGTGGACTTATCGGCTACCCTTTGCACTGCAGTGGATATTAACTTTGCCTCTGGCTATCGGGATTTACATTGCACCTGGATCTGCATGGTGGCTTGTTCGCAGGGGCCGCACTGAAGATGCAGGCAAAGCTCTGCGAAAGCTGAGGACAAAGGACATGCCGGAGGAGCACATCGCAGACACCCTTGCTATGATGGTATGTATATACGGTGAAGACTGAAAACGAGATGAACAGCCATAGCTCGTACCTGGATCTCTTCCGAGGTCTCAACCTCCGCCGCACAGAAACCACAGTACATCGTTCGACTTTGGCATAGGCGAGTACTCGCTAACCATTATAGGAGTATTCATAGCCTGGGCGTTCACACCCAAGGTCGGGCGGCGAGCCTTGCTCCTTACAGGGACGTTCTTCATGACAGCCACGACCTTTGTCATCGGATTCATCGGAATCCCAGACATGACCAAGCACACCAATCTGGTATACGGCATAGGCCTGCTCATCCAGTATTTTGTTTTCTTCATTACTGTGGGGCCGATCGTGTACACGATAGTCACAGAGATTCCATCCAACTACCTGCGCACCAAGAGCGTGGTCCTCGAACATGCCTGTACAACATCAACGGGCTGATCTACGGCCAGCTGGTCCCGCACATGCTGCAGACGGCGTCACGGAACTGAGCCGCAAAGCCTGCATTCTTCTACGGCGGTATTATGGCTTTTATCTTGATCTGGGCATACTTCCGGTTGCCAGAGACGCGAAATCGTACTTTCGCAGAGATGGACATTTTGTTTAAGAACAAAGTCAAGGCGAGAGACTTTAGTAAGACGAAAGTTGACCTGACTAGTCAGAGTATCATTGAGGGGTAATGTTATGGTCCGCTTACTTGGTCTTACCTAGGTAGGCATTGAGATGTGCTTGGTACTTGACTACATTTTTCTACATCATGTGAAGAGCGGACAGCGCTGTCAGAAGATTGTGACTTGGAAGATTGTGACTTGGACATGCCCCGCAAGCTTACATGATAAAGACTTGCATTCAACCCGACGGAATGAGGGTGCAGTTGCCTCTTGCGAGGCCCTATGATTTGACGTGATCGTAAAATAGGTACATACAAATGCAGGTCTTGTACGTATCAACGCCCTAACGGTACAGAGGCACTCGACTCAGGATTACATTGTATGAAGTTGTGCTGGCTGCCAGGTGACAGATGACGTCTATCCCGGGGTCGTGGCCAATCACCAAGCACTAAGTTTAAGCTCTGGCGGCAGTGCACAGCGCGAGCAATTTCCAGTTCTAGTTCCATTCCACTTTCGCAGCTCCCAGTTCCTGGTTCAACGTCCGACGCAAATCGAATACCGTACCGAAGTGGGCTGTCTGTCCCGCCATCACGCCCCCCTGGCAAAGCAAAGTTTCGACGTTTTGCTGGGCACTGCACTGTACCATCGACGTATGTTTGGTTCTTTGACGCCGCTGACAACGACGCGTTCTTCCCTCCCCGCGCGGGGGGGGGGGGGGGGGGGGGGGGGGGGGGGGGGGGGGGGGGGGGGGGCGGGGGGGGGGCGGGGGGGGGGGGGGGGG